>CM054161.1:3516530-3519030 GCA_028751875.1 Rapana venosa
CACACACAGAGTACACACACACACACACACACACACACACACACACACACACCACACACAGTCACACACACACAGTCACACGCACACACAGAGTACACACACACACACACACACATACACACAGAGTATACACACACACGCACACACACACACACACAGAGTACACACACACAGAGTACACACACACACACACAGAGTACACACACACACACACACACACCGCACATCACACGCACACACACACAGAGTAACACACACACAGAGTACACACACACACACAGAGTACACACACACACACACACACAGAGTACACACACAGAGCACACACACACAGAGTACACACAACACACATAAAGTACACACACACACAGTCACACACACACACACAGTCACACACAACAGAGTCCACACACACACACAGAGTATACACACACACAGAGTACACACACACACACACACACACACACACACACACACACACACAGTACACACACACACACAAAGTACACACACACACACACACACACACACACACACACACACACACACACACACACACACACACACACACACACAGTCACACACACACACACACACATAAGCCTATGGATTTGATATCTGCTGCCTCCTTGTTGTTGATTTGATTGTGTTGTTGTTGTTCTGTTGATCTTTTTGGGTTGGTTTTTTTGTCGGTGCAGGGGGGGAGGGGGTGTGGGTGGGGAAGGGGGTAGGTTGGGGAGGGGAGGGGAGGGGGGATTTTGGGGGATTTTTGAACGTTGCTTGTAACAGGAGGTGGGATATGGGAGGTGATTAAGCTATTGTTGGGTTTGAAAGCAAACATTTGTTATTGATTGCGAGTTTTACATGTCGTTTTTACTCATATTAAACAAATGGGGTGTAAAGGTATAGACAGACTGGCATGTTTAGATAAGAGGAAAAGACCGGATGCGAGAGAGAGAGAGAGAGAGAGAGAGAGAGAGAGAGAGAGAGAGGGAGAGGAGAGAGGGGAGGGAGAGAGAGAGAGAGGGAGGAAGAGAGACAGAGAGAGAGAGAGGGAGAGAGGGAGAGAGAGCGACAGAGAGACAGACAGAGAGAGAGAGACAGAGAGAGAGTTTCAAACATAACTTTTTAATGTTCTTTTTTTTATTTTCGAGGTAATACAATAAGTATTTATAAACTTGTTTTCATCCAATCCCCCTGTGCATGTAGTTTAGTCAATTTTGTTATCTGTTCCCACTGGCGGAAAATGGCCAACTCTTTCCGAAAGCAGAACAGGTTTTAACGTGTACGCAATTGTTTTCTGTGTGTTCGGAAGAGAATGTGACCTGCACCACATTTACCCTTGCGCTAACTTTCAAATTACTGCATTCTGAGAGAGAGAGAAGAGAGAGAGAGAGAGAGAGAGAGAGAGAGAGAGAGAGAGAGAGAGAGAGAGAGAGAGAGAGAGAGAGAGAGGGAGGGAGGGAGAGAGAGTTTTATTCTTAAACGTAAAAGCAGATTGCAGAAGGAATAACCTAAAACTCAATAAAATAAACCCACGCAACCATTATGTAATGTAATATGAGCAACATTGTACCCTGCAAAAGTGTTGAGAAACTTTTGAAAAGAAAGAATCGCACTAAATTTACAAAACTATGGGTCACAAAGCCTGTACACTAAGAAAACTGGAAAGAGACCAAATGAAACGCGACCAAAATGTAGTTAGAAAGTTAAGTGACTCCTAAGAGTCCAATGGTCAAACAGAGGAAAAAATACAAGCATTCTTATATGAGCTTTCAGTGCAAAGACAAATTTTTGAAGAAACTGATAAGCCCAGACTGAGATAGCATTGGTCATGCAAACAGAAACACACAGAGACAAATCTGATGACGACAGTTCTCCAAGGTAAGGTTGAGGGCAGAAGGTAAAAGAGGCAGACCACCAACATCCTACTCTGCCAACATCACCGAGATCAGTGGTCTGGGAGGAGGGCTACAGGAGATGGTAGAACTCAGCAGAGACAGAGAAAGATGGCGAACCCTGGTGATGGCATTGCGTGAAGACAGTTGAGTTATAAGTCTAGACCGTAATGCATGCCTCCATACAGAATCAAGAGCTTTTTCTAAAGTCACTAAATGCACAATACATTTTCCCTTGACTTCGAAAAAGATCTATCAAGCACTTAAGTACAAACTTATGATCCATGGCAGAATGAAGCTTTCGAAATCCAGATTGATTGTTGAGGAATATGTTTACACTGTTGAAGAAAAGATGACAGTCGATTATTCAGAACTCTTGTAAACAGTTGACCGTTGCAGCTAAGCCAGGTTTTGCCTCTGTAGTTGTCAGGGTCATGTGTATTGCCTGTGCCTTTGTACAGGGGTTTGAGTAAGCCGACAGTCCAGTCATTTGGAACACAATAGTACAGTCATTTGGGACATAACAGTCCAGTTGTTCGGGACATAACAGTCTAGTTATTTGGGACGTAACAGTCCAGTTATTTGGGATATTGATTAAGCCA
>CM054161.1:3524030-3529030 GCA_028751875.1 Rapana venosa
AGAAAAAAAGAGAAAAAAATATATGCAGACATAGAATAAAAAACCTAATCAATGATAAGCCATGCAAATCAAACAAGAGAAGACAATAATATATGCATACATGGAATTAAAAACAAAACCAAAAATCCTGAACAATATTAAACCATACAATTCAAATAAATAAATAAAAATCTCCTGAAAATATATCCACCATAATACAAACAAACAAGCAACAAAGAAAAACCAAACAAAAACAAACAAAGAATCAAAACAAAAACAAAAAAAAAGACACACCAACTGCTCTCCCCCCCTCCCCCCCCCCCCCCCCCCCCCCCCCCTGCACACACACATACACACAAAAACCTTCAACCATACAAACGACTGAATAAAGAAAAACAAGAAGATAAAATAACAAGAACAACCACAAGAAGCAAATAAATAAACAAACAAACACAAACATACGTACACAACAACAACACCGAAAATAACAAGCATAAACATGTGTGTGTGTGTGTGTGTGTGTCTGTCAGTCAGATTGGTGCCATCTCTTTTCTTGTTTATCTTTTGTTTTGTTTCTTTTTCTCTCACTTACAAACTAGCCATCTTTACAGTTTGGGGTCCCTTGGTGCTATTCAGTGTGTGTGTGTGTGTGTGTGTGTGTGTGTGTGTGTGTGTGTGTGTGTGTGTGTGTGTGTGTGTGTGTGTGTGTGTGTGTGTGTGAGACAAATTAACTACAGTTGTATCAAAAGACAAATTAACTACAGTTGTATCAAAAGATGAACTGAAATGAAAATAAAAAGTGTGCGTGTGTGTGTCTGTGTCTGCGTCTGTTTGTCGGTAGTGCTATCCTTTTCTTGGTTTTTTTTTCTTCTTCTCTTCTCACTTACAGACAGGCTGTTCTGCAGTTTTGAGTCATGTAGTGCTATTCGGTGTGTGTGTGTGTGTGTGTGTGTGTGTGTGTGTGTGTGTGTGTGTGTTGTGTGTGTGTGTGTGTGTGTGTGTGTGTGTGTTGTGTGTGCGTGCTTCCGTGCTTCTATGTGTGTGTTGTTATTATTATTATTATTGTCACAGTTCAGTTTAAAGTCTACTCACACTTGGTTACGTTATATAATATCATGTGTGTGTGTGTGAGAATGTGTGTGTGCATGTGTATGCATGTGCGTGTGTGTGTGTGCGTGCTCCTGTACATGTGTGTGTGTGTTGTTATTGTTATTGTTATAGCTCACTTTCAAGTCTGCTCACACTTGGTGATATCATTTATGTTCTATAATATCATGTGTGTGTGAGAATGTCTGCATGCATGTGCAGGCGTGTGTGCATGTGCATATGTGTGTACATATTGGTAGTTAGTTCTTGAGTTTAACGTCCTTCCACCAAAAAGTGATATTAGACGGTTAAGTATGTGTGTGTGTGTGTGTGTGTGTGTGTGTGTGTGTGTGTGTGTGTGCGTGCGTGCGTGCATGTGTGTATGAGTGTGTGTATGTTTATATACGTACGTGCGTGTATGTGTGTGCATGTATGAGTGTGTGTGTGCGTGCGTGTGCGTGTGTGTGTGTGTGAATGAGTGAGAGTGTGAGTATATGAGTGAAATTGTGTGCGTTTGAGAATGTGTGAGGGTGTGAGTGTATATGTGTGTGCTCGCACGCGCATGTGTGTGTAAATATATCAGAGAAATTGTGAAATGTATGTGTGTGTCTGCATGTGTGTGTGAGTGTGTGCGTGTATATGTGCGTGAGTGCATGCGCTGCGTATGTATATATGTGTGTTTGTGTGTGTATGCATGTGTATGTGCGCATGGATGTGTAAGCGATTGCGTGCATACGTGCGTATGCTCCCAACCCACCCCCACTCCGACTTTCTCCTCTCGTCTGCTTAATTCCCTCTCACACTCTCACTTACAAACAAGGCAGTGTGCAGTTTCAGATCGTGTGTTGTTTTACGGGCGTGGATCCGAAAACCAAGACATCGCTGAGGAATTATAATTATCAGATGTGTTACCTGTCTGGAGTTAACTAGCAAAAACAGAGAACAAAAAACAAAAAAAAACCTATGGTATTGTCAGCAAATGCACTGCTTTGACAGAAACATGAAGACTGAAACGTTTATTATATACAGAGCTGGTTGGTAGGCACGCACGCACGCACGCACGCACTCGTACACACACACACACACACACACACACACACACACACACACACACACACACACACACACACACACACACACACACACACCACACACACACACACACACACACACACACACACACACACACACACAAACCGTCTAATATCACTTTTTGGTGGAAGGACGTTAAACTGAAGAACTAACTAACCAACACACACACACACACACACACACACACACACACACACACACACACACACACACACCACACACACACACACACACACACACACACACACACACACACACACACACACACACACACAACACACACACACACACACACACACACACACACACACATTACAAATTTAAACTAAATGCCTTCAGAACAAAACGCGTGAAAGATGTAAACTGCTTTTGTGGGGAGAAGATTACTAATAGTCATGGGTTTTTCTTAAAATTGTAAACATTTAATAAAGCTTTTTTACCTGCTGTACCAAGTTTGTCACTGGATCAGATTTTGTCTGAACCATCGTTACTGTTGGACATTGTGTTAGGATTGATAAGAAGTCCGATAATTCAGTTTTTGTAGTATGTTTAAAGTTAGTTTTTATTCAGTACTGTTATCTGACACTTTTCTGTTATTGCTTGCATTCTCTTATTTAGATTACTTTTTCCCGTCTAAAATCACTAAATGTGAATAGGCGTTAAACTGGAGATATCACTCTCTCTCTCTCTCTCTCTCTCTCTCTCTCTCCTCTCTCTCTCTCTCTCTCTCTCTCTCTCTCTCTCTCGCTCTCTCTCTCATCTCTCTCTCTCTCTCTCTCTCACAACACACAACACATGGGCAGAATAAATCATCAACCCAAACTGACATTAGTAATTCAAACATGCCGAAGACAGTCGTGTGTCATACGTTCGCCAAACTGTGCCATTCTCATGAACAGAAAATGAATTTTTTAGAAAACTGACAGAGAAGTCTGGTGAATATCAAGCTCGATTAAATTTGAACGATCAATGATTGATTTGCGTGTTCACTGTTGATAGCAGTTGTTCACAGCATTACTCTTTATAGTTAAACATTGATGGTGCTTTATATGATTTTGAAAGAGCTTTTGGAACCTGTTGATAACTATGAACATACTTGGGCAATTTATTGTTTTTGGATGGAAATAAGGGTTGCAAAATAATTTGTATGGTTTTGTGTCAGCTTGACTGATTCTGTAACAACTTTTAAAAAACAATCTAAAACATAACTTACGATTATGGTACATTACACAAGGAGTTAAACAAGGAGACGAAAGTAGTCCTACTTTGTTCTTATTTCCATAGTGAAATGGAGTGAAATACTGTTGGGTTTTTTAAAAGACACAGCGCGTAGTTTATCAAGATAGTTTTGGCTGTTTTCATTTCTTTCTTTTCCTTTTTGTTTTGTTGTACCAGGGATAGTAATGTTTGCATTGCTGTTACGAACAACAGGGGATTTGCGTAGTAAATCAGTAAAATACACAGTACAATACTGCAGAAAAGGCTGTTTTTACGTTACGTGACTAAACCAGTATGTCTGTTCGTAGCCTTCATTCTACAGCATTGGCCTCCCCACAATAACAGGCCATTTACAAATTTTTTTAATAAGTGCACACTGTCAGTGACTAGCTGTCTATCCAGCCTCAAGACATATTTATTCCAAATCTGATCCCCCCCCCCCCCCCCCCCCCCACTTTTGTTTCATCTCAAATCTATGTATGTATGTTAGTCCGTCGTTTTCGACGATGACCTCCAAAACAGCAGAGGAGGCAGCTGCTGTTTTGGAAACTGGGCAGAAATTTGATTATAGTGGAGATGCCTTGCCCACAGTACATTCCCACTCTCTCGGCCACGTGGGCATAAGGACAGTCAGCGTTGGAGATGTTCTCCAAAGGCCAACTAGCCCCCAGGGCTGCAGCACATAAGGACTGTGCAAGTGAAGCCTCCTAGAATCTATCCATGCCTAAAACAGCCCAATTCCCACCACCCTGCCAAAGTGTATAATCTTGTGTGTGTGTGTGTGTGTGTGTGTGTGTGTGTGAGCGCGCGCGCGCGCGTGTATGTACATTTGAATTTGTTAACTCTGTTAATTGCTATTGGTTGTAGGTGTAGGGGTGTGTTGAATGCAAGCGCTTTGATTCCTTTTTGCAAGATATAGCGCTATATAAATTCCATTTCTTCTTCTTCTTCTTCTCTCTTTTTTTCCCCTGCCGTGTGTGTGTGTGTGTGTGTGTGTGTGTGGTTTGTGTGTGTGGTGTGTGTGTGTGTGTGAGTGTGTGTATGTGAAGTCAAGTCATGTCAAGTCAAGTCAAGTCAAAATGAGCTTTATTAAGGGTAAAAGAGTAAGCTTACAAGGTTTTTTTCCATTCTACCCTGAGTGTGTGCGTAAATGTATATGTGCGTGCGTGTGTGTGCGCACGTGCGCGTGTGTGTGTGTGTGTGTGTACACATGTGAACGTGTACATGATTGTGTGGGCGTGGGTGACATCAAAACAGCTAATAAGCCCCAAACCATCTTGATAAGACAACCGTCCAGACAGCTTTCTCCAGACAGCAGGTATGTCACAGGTGGTTTCGAAAACACGATACTGGTCATCCCACAAACACAGACAGACAGACAGACAGACAGACAGCTCGTGTCCAGTGTCGACTGGACTGGTCATCATAAATCAGGACAGGGCAGATATCATATTTGACCCCTACATGACTTGACATTCACTGGGTAGTGGCTTCTTACAGTTTCTATTTCTGTCTCTGTTTCTGTCTATCTCTGTCTGTCTGTGTCTGTCTGTCTGTGTCTCTATCTGTCTGTCTCTGTCTCTGCCTCTGTCTCTCTATCTGTCTCTATCTCTGTCTCTGTCTGT
>CM054161.1:3534030-3554030 GCA_028751875.1 Rapana venosa
TTTTCCTTCTGCCCTCAACCTTACCTTGGAGAACTGTCGTCATCAGGTTTGTCTGTGTGTTTCTGTTTACATGACCAACTTATATCTCAGTCTGCGCTTATCAATTTCAGCCAACATTTGTCTTTGCACTGAAAGTTCATCAAGAATGCTTCCATTAATTGTGTTCTTCTGTATGACCATTAATTTGACTCTCAGAAGTCGCCTGTAGAACCACATTTCAGCTGTGTTTATTTTGTCTCTTTCCAGTTGTGTCCAATTTTTTGTAGTGTCCAGGCTTCTGGCCCATACAGCAACACAGGCCAGGTTAGTGACATTGTGACAATTCTAATATTGAGGTCTTTAGGCATGCCTCTGTCTTTCCAAATGTTGTTTAACTGAACCATCTTTTGCTTGGCTATACCGACCTTGGTGTCTTGTAGACAGGAGCCATCATTCTCTTTTACAGAGCCTAAATGTTTCAAATTTTCAACGTATCCCAGATCTGGTCCATTGGTTTTGATATTTTGAGGGGTGCTTGTACCCTATGTGCGCATCACTTTGGTCTTTTGGGCGTTTAACTTAAGGCCAGCAGTGTTGCCCTCTGCATCAACTCTGTAGAGAAGTCTTCTCCTGCTTGTGATATCACTGACCATGAGTGCTGTACCATCAGCATGTTTGAGGTAGTGATGTTTCTGCCTCCTAAAGTAAGGTCCTTCTTTTTTCTCCTCTTCTTACTTAGTCTTGTTTCCTTTTTTTTATTGACTTAAAAATTATATGCAATATCAATAAGCAAATACGAGGTTTCAAAGTTTCTGCAAGTGTAAAGGCAGCGAGTTTAGAAATGATGTCTTCGATTTATGAATTACACTTGTTTCAATAGGACTGATTTGTTGTGACAATGTTTTGTTTTTTTCAGCTGGCAAATAACAGGTTTCGTTTTGTTTTGATGGTGGATGAATACACTATAAGCTATGTGCTTGTTGTTGCTCCAAATATATAATTTGTGTACACTGTGTTTTTTTTTCTTTTCTGAATAAACATTTGTTTAATTAAACAATCATAGCAATGTCCTGTCATCTATGTCTGCCTTTTTCATCATGATCATTTTTCTTTAATTATATGCTGAAAAGATTGGAAATGACCGCTATATTCTGCTCTTCAGAAATACTATCTGATACAGGAGGAAATGTGTGGAGAGTGAGTCTTTAACCTGAGAAACTCTAGCGTAAAGGTAAGGTAAAGGAGTCCCATAACCTATAAGGTCGTAGGGGAGCGAGGCGTCAGAGACCTCACTTCTCTAGGGTCAGCATATTGAGGGCGGCGCCCATCTCCTCTCCCTCGCTGCTTTACCTTCCCTGACCCTAAAGAGGGCAAGGTACCCATTTAGAGCTGGGTGAACTGGGGGAACTGTATTGAAACCAAGGCGCGCAAACGGTCACCCATCCAACTGGTAACCACGCTCGACGCTGCTTAACTTGGCTGGGGGAAAGCGAGTGCTCCGACCACTGAGCTATCCCGTCCCCTAATCTGATACAGGAGGAAATGTGTTGAGAGTGAGTCTTTAACCTGAGAGACTCTAGCGTACCACACCGTCCTCAGTTAACTCTCACAGTACCGGGAACCGGTGCATCACACAGGCCACAGCAGACGCCGCCATAGGAAGCCACGCCGCTTAACCCACTTTCACGCCTTGCTCGATGGACGCTATCGCTCAGTGGTTTAGACCGCCGTTTTGACTTCACGACTTTCAAGTTGTGGGTTCGAATCTTGGCATTGTCTGGTGACATTTCTACCATCTTCCAATGCATAACTTCAAGTGCATGCAGACATGCCCGTGCCTTAACCTCCTTCGTGTATTTTCACATGCAGAAGATCAAATATGCACGTTAAAGATCCCGACAGTCATGTCAGGGTTTGGTGCGTTACAGAAACATGAGCATACCCAGCATGCATCCCCTATCCTAGTGGTTAGAACATTGTGCTCGCAATCCGACGACCCGGGTTCGATTCCCGTTCAAGGGGGATATTTTCCCCCTGGAGTTAACATCAGTGCAGACTCTACTCTCCCCAAAACGTCTTTCGGATGAGACTAAAAACCGAGGTCCCGTGTGTGCGAACGCCACGCACGCAGAACATCTTGCGCACACGTTAAAATCCTGTTCCGCTTTTCGTAAGAGTAGGCCATTGTGTGCCGGTGGGAACAGAATATGACAGAATTGACAAAACCGCATGCACACGGGGGGACTGGATGTTAAAAAAACCCAGATGAGTGCTTATTCCATTATCCTCGATATAAAAGATTTATTTAAAAACACCCTCAGAATGCAGCTTCCTTAACGGTGGGGTGGGGGGGGGGGGGGGGGGGGAGCAAGGGGGGGAGGGGGGGAGAGCAGGGGGGGAGGAGGCAAACATCTCACAATTGGTGATCATCAAAGCTCTAGCCGTGAAACGAAAAAACAAAAATCCCAAAATAAAATAAAATATATAAAAAAACAACCTAATGCAAGAATCTTTAGTGCAGAGGGATCGTTGGCAAAATTGCTGCAGTGTGACAGAATAGGGAGGTGTTAAGTGAAAAACGCGCAATGAGAGTCTATCGTGCAGGTTGGCTTGCTTTGTAGTATTGCAGTGAAAAGCGCGCTTGATGGGTTGTGAATCTTCTGTCCACTGTGCCTTGTTTGTTGCTGTTCCTTCTTGCTTGTTCTAAGTCTGCTTGCTTGTTGTTTTGTCTGTCTGTTTCTGTTTTCTGTTTTTTCTTCTTCTTCTTCTTCTTTTTCTTCTTCTTCTTCTCTTTTTCCTCTTTCCTCTTGTTCTTTCTTCTGTCCTCCTCTCCTCCTTCTTCTTCTTCTTCTTCTTCTTCTTTCTTGTTGTTGTGTTACTGTTTCTTCATCTTTTTCCTTTCTCCTTCTCTCTCCTCCTCGTCTTGTTTGTTCTTTTTCTCTCCTTCTCCTCGTTTCCTCTCTTCTCTTCTTCTTCTTCTTTCCTCCTCCTCCTCTCTTTCTTCCTTCTTCTTCTTCTTCCTCTTCTCTTTCTTCTTCTTCTTCTTCTTCTTCTTCTTCTTCTTCTTCTTCTTCTTCTTCTTCTTCTTCTTTCTTCTTCTTCTTCTTCTTCTTCTTCTTCTCTCTCTTCTTCTTCATTCTTCGCAATTCTTCGCAATTCGCAATTCTTCGCAATTCTTCCTCTTCGCAATTCTTCTTCTTCTTCTATTCCTCCTCCTCCTTCTTCGAAAGTTCTGACAGAAACTATTGTTGTCTGTTATATGAGCGAAAATACATCACGCTGCCGTTAAGCACCCGACAAGTCAGGCCCAGCGCATCCGACTTCAGCATGAGAGAGAATTGTTATTTTAAAAAAAATTATGGAAAAAAAAGACAGGTGAATGGACCAAGATGGCAGAAAACAGACAAGGAGGAGGTGACAGGAAGAAAAGAAACAAGGCAGAAAGAAAGAGAGAGATAGAAAAGAGGACATTTCTAGCACAGAATTACCAGACTGTGAGGATGCTATTTATACTGACGGCCCCCTCTCTCTCCCCCTCGCCGCATCCCCGGGGGGGGGGGGGGGGGGGGGGGGGGGGGGGGGGGGGGGGGGTGGTAGTTCCTAAGCAAATCTATGGGTTTAAGGTAAAGTGTCAATTTTTTCCATTATTTATTTATTCATTTATTTACTATTTATTGATGGAGCGTGACTGGCACAGTCCTTATGTGCTGCAGCCCTGGGGGCTGGTTGGCCTTTGGAGAACATCTCCAACGCTGACTGTCCTTATGCCCACTTGGCCGAGAGAGTGGGGGTGTGCTGTGGGCAAGGCATCTCCACTATAATCAAATTTCTACCCAACTGTAGTGTGTGTGTGTGTGTGTGTGTGTGTGTGTGTGTGTGTGTGTGTGTGTGAGTGTGAAAGAGAGACAGAGAGAGCTGGAGACGAAGAGATCTTCAGTTTAAGGTCTATTCGCATTAAGTGATTTTAGCCACACACACACACACACCACACACACACACACACACACACACACACAACACCACACACACACACACACACACAACACACCACCCCCTTTCTGTTGGGTGCCTTCACACAGTGGATTCTTTCCAAATGAGTGGGCTGATAGAGCTGCTAAAAGAGGTGCAAAGCATGAAGGGATATCAGCAACATTGCTCGTGCCTTTATCATTACAAGAGGGCTACCACTTATTAGAACAAACATCATGGAAAAAGGTCACAGAAGCGTATCACCTAAAAGAGAGATTTCTAAACAGATCTGTCATCAAAGCTGATAAAGCAAGAGTCGTGAGCCATTCTCCACAGCAAGAAGAGTGAATAGTTTATTTTATAGAATAAAACTTAATGCATTCGTAACCAAATTCAGTAGAAACAGTAAATGTCTATGTGGTGAGAATATCTCTAATACTCATATACTATTTGAATGTAAGAATACAAAAGCTTTTTTAGCCCAGTTTTCTGAAAACTCCCTTAGAAGCATATTCAATAATTTGATTTTGGCATTTGATATTGCAAAAGGTCTCTGGCATAGTCCTATAGGACATTTGTTATAGTTAGTTTCATTAACGTTAATAACTTTTTATGTTTTTGTTTCGGTTTGGGTTTGTTGTTTTTTGTATATTTTTTTTGTATCTTTTGCTTTGCGCGGTTGTTTTTTTTTTTTTAATGATTAGACTACTTCCCCCCCCCCCCCTTGCATTTTTTCAGTAAGGCCTCCACCACCATCTCAATTCTCATACACCCCTTGTTTTTTTTGGTTTTTTTTCTCGTCTAATATCACTGAGAGTGAACAGACGTAAAATCGAAGACAACAACAACAACAACACACACACACACACACACACACACACACACACACACACACACACACACACACACACACACACACACACACACACACACACACACACACTCACACACACACACATGCCACACACACACACACACACACACACACACACACACACACACACACACACACACACACACACACACACACACACACACACACACACACCACACACACACAATCCCAACACGAAAAACTGAAAATAGCTGAAACAATGTCAGATAACAAAGTTGAAATATAAAACTTTGTGGTGGTGGTGCGTGTTTGCTTGCGCGTGTGTGTGCGTGCGTGCGTGCGTGTGTGTGTGTGTGTGTGTGTGTGTGTGTGTGTGTGTGGAGTGTGTGTGTGTGTGTGGTGGAGTGTGTGTGGTGATGGTGGTGGTGGTGTGTGTATGTGTGTGCGTGTGAGAGAGACACAGGGAACAGTATGTTGTTTTTTATTCTACGTCTGTTCACTCTTAATATATTAGAGGAGGGTAAAAAAGGAAAGTTTGGGGGAGGGGGTCATATTAAGAAATAAAACAAATACAAAAACATGTAACAAAAAAACAAACTAGCAACGCAATACGAATAATAAAGCATAGAAACAAGTCATTAACACTAATCCAACTCTAACAAATATCCTATAGGACTGTGTCACAGGTAAAGGTAAAGGTAAAGGAGTCCCATAACCTATAAGGTCGTAGGGGAGCGAGGCGTCAGAGACCTCACTTCTCTAGGGCCAGCATATTGAGGGCGACGCCCATCTCCTCTCCCTCGCTGCTTTACCTTCCCTGACCCTAAAGAGGGCAGGTACCCATTTACAGCTGGGTGAACTGAGGGAACTGTACTGAAGCCAAGACCTTTCACAATATCAAATACCAATTTTTATAGATTATTGAGTATGCTGGTGAGGAAATTTTCAGGGAAAAAAAGAAAACGAAAATTTACACTCTTACATTTAAAAATTACATGAGCATTCATGAGACTCTCGCCACACAGACAGTTTACCTTCGGGTGTTTTTTGTTGTTGTTATGCTTTTTTATATACTGAATTTGGTTTTAAATGAACGCTTTCAGTTTCATCCTGTAACATACAATATTGAATCTTCTTCCAGTGAAAACATTCGCACAAATTGTTTAAATGGCTCAAAACTCTTAAATAAAATTGTGACTATTCTTTGTAAGATCTAAAGAATTAATTGCAGATCTATCTAAAAAAAATCAATTGTAGATCTATTTAAAAAAAAAAACCCACTCAAAACTCTCTCATTTAGTTGAAAGCAAGTCAAAGTCAAGTGAAATTTTTATTTCCATATGGTACATTGAATAAGCAATGCATTTGCTCTCTATCTCTCTCTCTCTCTCTTGTGTTCCGGTGGGAACAGATGACAGAATTTACAAAACTGCATACACACGGGGACTTTATGTAGAAAAGCACATGAGTGCTTATTCCATTATCCTCGATATATAAGAAAAGTCTTCTCTCTCTCTCTCTCTCTCTCTCTCTCTCTCCTCTCTCTTCTCTCTCTCTCTCTCTCTCTCTCTCACTCTCTCTCTCTCTCACAGGAACAGTGTATATCTATCTATCTATCTATCTATCTATCTATCTATCTATCTATCTATCTATCTATCTATCTATCCATCTATCCATCCATCTATCTATCTATCTATCTATCTATCTATCTATCTATCTATCTATCTATCTATCTATCTATGTGTGTGTACATATACATATATATGTGTGTCCGCACACACGTTCGCGCGCAAAAACAAACCCACAAACTGAACGTACGTTAACCTCTCCCCTCCCCAACCCCCATCCCCACTCTCACCACCACCACCACCACCACCCCAACCCCAAACCCCAACCCCTACCCACCCCCTACACCCACCCCCCACCCCACCAACCAACAAAAAACCCAACAAAAACCCAACCCCAAAAAACTCCAAAAAAATCATCCGGCGCCTAGTGGTATAGGTAACGGGCACTAAGAATGGATCGGGAGTGAAGCAAATTACGGGTGTTTATACCCTTTACCCATTGTCAACGACTTTAACTCCGGGTGCAAGCAGACAGACCCTTGTCCGCCTCAAGAAGGGGTACCAAGGGGTCGGGTAGGGGTGGGGGTAGGGGTAGAGTATGAGAGAAGAGAAGCGAGAGAGGGAGGGAAGGAGGGAGGGAGGAGAGGGCGAAGCAGATTGAGCAGATAGGCACTACGTCGCCAAAAGACTTTTTGGTGGGCGGGTTGGGGTTGGGTGATTTTTTTTAAGGGGAGAGGAAGGATGGTGGGGTGATGGTGGGGTGGTGGTGGTGGTGAGGGGGTGGACAGGGTGGAGGGGATGGGGGGTGGGGTCAGAGAGAGAGAGAGAGAGAGAGAGATGGGGGGAGGGAGGGAGGGAGAGAGAGAGAGAGAGAGAGATGACAGTGACAATGACAAATTCTTTTATTTCGGGGATAATGAAGAAGCACCCATGTGCTTTTTTTTAACATCCAGTCCCCGCCCTTAAGATATATATATATATATTATATATATATATATATAATAGTATATATATATAGTAATAAAATAAAATATACCAACACTCACAGAGACAGAGACACAAGAGAGAGAGAGAGAGAGAGAGAGAGAGAGAGAGAGAGAGAGAGAGAGAGAGAGAGGAGGGAGAGCCTGAGACAGAGAGACACACAGTAAGACAGACAGACAGAAACAGAAACAGACAAACATACAGAGAGAGAGAGATAGAGAGAGAGAGAGAGAGAGAGAGAGAGAGAGAGAGAGAGAGAGAGAGAGAGAGAGAGAGAGAGAGAGAGAAGAAGAGAGAGAGGGGAGGGAGAGCCAGAGAGAGAGAGAGAGAGAGACAGACAGACAGTCAGACAGACAGACAGAAACAGAAACAGACAAACAAACATACAGAGAAAGAGAGAGAGAGAGAGAGAGAGAGAGAGAGAGAGAGAGAGAGAGAGAGAGAGAGAGAGAGAGAGAGAGAGAGAGAGAAGTAATGAGTAAGACAGTTCTCTGTACAGTGCATTGGCAGAAGAAGGAAGGGGAGGGGGGAGAAATGGGAGGGGGGGGGGGGGAGTAGGTCTGGCGACAGGGGGGGGGGGGGGGGGAGGTTGGGGGGGGGGGGGGGGGGAGGAGGTAGTGGCGACGGCGTCAAAGTGGGAAAGATATTATTGGGTTGGGGGTTTGGGGTTAGGGGGTGGGGTTAGAGGGTGGGGGGAAGGGGGTGGAGAAGAAGTTGAAGACTGTGTGATTTTGCTTGTGTCGCCATCGTCTTTTAGAAGCTTGTCTCTGTCTGTCTGTCTGTCTGCCTGCCTGTCTGTCTGTCTGCCTCTCTGTCTGTCTGTCTGCCTCTCTGTCTGTCTGTCTATCTTTCTGCCTCTCTGTCTGTCTGTCTGCCTCTCTGTCTGTCTGTCTGCCTGCTTCTGTCTCTGACTCTGTCTGTCGGCTTCTCTGTCTGTCTGCCTCTCTGTCTGTCTGTCTGCCTCTCTGTCTCTGACTCTGTCTCTCTGTCTCTGTCTCTGTCTGTCTGAATGTCTGTCTGTCTGTCTCTCCCTCTCTGTCTGTCTGATAATGATGGTGGTGGTGGTGATGATGATGGTGGTGTGGTGATGGTGGTTATGATGGTGATGGTGGTGGTGGTGGTGTGGTGGTGATGGTGGTGGTGATGATGGATGGTGGTGGTGAAGGTGGTGGGGTGGTCATGGTGGTGGTGGTGATGGTGATGATGGTGGAGATGATGGCGGTGATGGTGATGATGGTGGAGATGGTGGTGGTGATGGTGGTGGTGGTGGTGTGGTGATAGTGGAGATGGTGGTGGTGGTGGATGGTGATGGTGGTGGTGAGATGGTGGAGATGGGATGGAGTGGTGATGATGGTGATGATGGTGTGATGATGGTGGAGATGGTGGTGGTGATGATGGTGGAGATGGGGCTTTATCACAGTTCTTGATGGAGCCATTGACGCTGGGGGCAACAGCAAAGTGAGAGGCTGTATGACCAGTGGCTTTCTTTCCCACTCATGGAATTCCACTTTACAGCTTAGTCTTTAGTGATCCACTATGACTCTCTGACTAGGAGGCTTGACTCGCACAGTCCTTATGTGCTGCAGCCCTTGGGGCTGGTTGGCCTTTGGAGAACATCTCCAACGCTGACTGTCCTTATGCCCACTTGGCCGAGAGAGTGGGGATGTACTGTGGGCGAGGCATCTCCACTATAATCAAATTTCTGCCCAATTTCCAAAACAGCAGCTGCCTCCTCTGCTGTTTTGGAGGTCATCGTCGGACACGACGGACAAACATATATACTATACTACTAGATGGTGGTGATGGTTATAATGCTGGTGATGATGATGCCTTCGATAACAACTACGCTAACAATATCGATGGGTTTTTATCGAGATTGTGGTCAGAGGACATTTTAAGAGAGAGAGAGAGAGAGAGAGAGAGAGAGAGAGAGAGAGAGAGAGAGAGAGAGAGTACACACACGCAATATATATATATATATATAATATAAATATAAATATAAATATATATATATATATATATATATATATATATATATATATTATATATATATATATATATATATATATATATATATATATATTCTTCTTCATGTGCCAGGTCTGTTGCAGACATCGGCGATCATGGCCTTCCATTCCTCTCTGTTGTCAGTTCTCCTGATGAGTTCATTGTTGGGGGATTCTTTCCTCGTTGCGTAGCTATTCAGACTGTCTGTGTATTCTGTGCGTTGTCTTCCTCTGTCTTTGGTATCACAAATCTTTCCACACAATATTTGCTTTTCTATTCCATCAGCTCTGTTTGCCCAAAAATTGTAGTTGTCTTTTTCTGATGGTTTTGAGTAGGGATCTTTTGTACCCGGCCATTTCCATTACTTCTTCGTTTGACTTCTTTTCAGTCCATGATATTCTCATAATTCTTCTGATATACCACATTTCTGCTGCTTCAAGTCTTCTTTCGAGGTCTTTTGTCAGCGTCCAGCATTCACATCTGTACAGAAGGATGGACCATATGTAGGCTTTCAGAGTGTTGATTTTGGTGCTGAGTCTTATATTTCTGTTGGTAAAGATGGGCTTCATCTTGGTGAATGTGTCTTTAGACAAAGCGATTCTCTTCTTTATTTCTGTGTCGCATCTGGCGTCTGGAATTATTGTGAAGCCCAAGTATTTAAAGGTGCGAACTTGTTTTATTCTTTCCCCTTTGCATAAAATGTTACATACAGGCATGTCTGAGTGTTTTGAGATTACCATGCACTCAGTCTTCTTTGCATTCAGTTGGAGTCCTTTGTTTTCACTTTCGATTGTGACTGTTGTAAGGATATTTTGTAGTTTTTCCTCCGAGTCAGCAATTAGCACTGTGTCATCCGCATATCTTTAATAAATTTAATAAAATAAATTAAAAAAAATAAAACCACACACACACACACACACATATATATATATATATATATATATATAATATATATATATATATATATATATATAGTGTGTGTGTTTGTGTGTGTGTGTGTGTTGTGTGTGTGTCTACTTTTTAAAATTTATTTTATTAAATTTATTTTATTTTGTTTTATTTTATCTTCTTTTAAAATTTTCATTTATTTTCTTTTATTCTTTTTTTTATTTGATTCTTTTATATGGAGGACAATGCCTTGCCCACAGCACAGCCCCCCCCCCCCCCCCCCCCACACACACACTCTCTGGACCAAGTGGGCATAAGGACAGTCAGCGTTGGAAATGTTCTCCAAAGGCCAACCAGACCCCAGGGCTGCAGCACGTATTAAGGACTGTGCAAGTCAAGCCTGCACAGTCAAGTGTGTGAGTGTGTGTGTGTATGAGTGAGTGTATACAGGTTTAAGAGGCACCAAAACTTTCAGTAATCCTACACCCACGTCTCTTGTCTTCACAATTGTTTTGGCCCGGGAAGGGGTAGTGGGGTGGCGCCTTCACTAAATTAACCCTTCAGCTAACTGCAACACATATCCACAGCACACATCTGAGCAGCAATCCACGAACCCGCTTTACAGCTTAGTCTTCACTGATCCACTATGACTCTCTGACAAGGAGGCTTGACTCGCACAGTCCTTATGTGCTGCCAGCGCCTGAGCTTTATCACAGTTCTTGATGAAACCATTGACGCTGGGGGCAACAGCAAAGTGAGAGGCTGTATGACCAGTGGCTTTTCCACTTATGGAATTCCATTTTACAGCTTAGTCTTTAGTGATCGACTATGACTAGGAGGCTTGACTGGCACAGTCCTTATGTGCTGCAGCCCTGGGGGCTGGTTGGCCTTTGGAAAACATCTCCAACGCTGACTGTCCTTATGTCCACTTGGCCGAGAGAGTGGGGATGTACTGTGAGCAAGGCATATCCACTATAATCAAAGTGCTGCCCAATTTCCAAAACAGCAGCTGCCTCCTCTTCTGTTTTGGAGATCAGTGTCGAATACAACGGACAAGCATATATAAACACTATAAACAAGGTGGACAGGACAGCTCAGTGGTCAGAGCACTCACTGTTCCCAAGGTGAGGTTAAAGCAGCATTGAGCGTGGTTACCAAGTGGATAGGTGGCCGTTTGTGTGCGTAGGCTTCAGTATAGTCCCTGAGTTCACCCAGTGGTAACCCTCTTTAGGGTCAGGGAAGGTAAAGCAGCGAGGGAGAGGAGATGGGCACCACCCTCAATATGCTGGCCCCTGAAGAAGCTGAGGTCTCTGACATATCGCTCCCTAACGACTGCTTAGGTTATGGAAGCACCTTTTCCTTTACCTACATAAATAATTATATCAAACAATATGAAGAGTTCCTAACTTCAAAGAAAGAAAACTGCAAACGCAAACTAAAGTGGTACGGGCACGTCACACGAACATCTGGACTGGCCAAGACTGTCCTACAGGGAACAGTACATGGAGGGAGACGAAGAAGAGGCAGACAGAGAAAACGATGGGAAGACAACATCAGAGAGTGGACTGGTAGCCTTGAGTGGAACGAATTGCTACAGAAAGCAGAGGATCGTGAGGAGTGGAGGAAGCTGGTTGCAAAATCTTCATTGGTGCCCCCACGGTCCACGGGACTACGGGACAGGTGAAGGTGGAGGTGATTCCACTCCACAGCAAGTATTTTTGGGTGAGACTACAAAGCAAGGTCCCCTGAGGTGGCTCAAACCCCGGGCTGTCAGATCGCAAGCGCAATGTGCAGAGCTCTAACCACCAGGCTATCCCGTCCCCCAGTGAAACATTCTCTCTCACTCAGTAGTAGATGAAGATCCCCTTCTTACAATGATGATTGAAAAAAAGAAATCTCCCCATGGGGATGCCAGGGACCTGTCAGTATAAACAGCATCCTCACCTTCTGGAAATTCGGTACTAGGAACTCCCTCTTTTCTATCTCTCTCTTTATTTCTGCCTTGTCCCTTTTCATCCTTTCACCTTTTTCTTGTCTATTTTTTGCCTTCTTGGTCCATTCTCCTGCCCTTGTTCCCCCAGAAAGGCTTAAAAGATAATATTAGTCTCCCATGCCAAAGTCGGATGCACTGGGCCTGACTTGTCAGGCGCTTAACGGCAGCGCGACACATTTTTTTGCTCATATGACATACAGCGATGAGTTGCTGTATGAGTGTTCAAGAAGAAGAAGAAGAAGAAGAAGATGATGATGATGATGAAGAAGAAGAAGAATTAAGAAGAAGAGAAGAGAAGAAATGATGAGAAGAAGAGATGATGATTGAAGAAGAAGAAGAAGATGATGATGATGAAGAAGAGAGATGAGAAGAAGAAGAGGAAGAAGAAGAAGAAGAATTAAAAGAAGAGAGAAGAAGAAGAAGATAAGTTAAGAAGAAGAGAAGAAGAAGAAGAAGAAGAAGAAGAAAAAGAAGAAGAAGAATAAGAAAGAAGAAGAAGAGAAAGAAGAAGAAGAAAGATTATGATCACGATGAAGAAGAAGAAGAATTAAGAAGAAGAGAATAAGAATGAAAGAAGAAGAAGAAGGAAGTAAAAGAAGAGAAGAAGAAGAAGAATTAAGAAGAATTAAGAAGAAGAAGAATAGAAGAAGAAGATAGAAAGAATGAAGAAGAAGAAGATTAAGAAGAAGAAGAAGAAGAAGAAGAAGAAGAAGAAGAAGAAGAAAGAAAAGAGAGAGATACAAGGGCTAAGACAGCCTAGTGGTTAGAACATTGCTCTCGTGATCTGACGGCCCGGGTTCGAGCCACCACCGAGGTGTCCGTTTCAGGAGATCTTACCCTGGAGTTCACATCAGAACTGACTCTCCACACTCCCACCAAAAAAAAAAAAGTCCTTCAGATGGAAAGTAAAAGGTAAAGGAGTCCCATAACCTATAAGGTCGTAGGGGAGCGAGGCGTCAGAGACCTCACTTCTCTAGGGCCAGCATATTGAGGGCGGTGGCGCCCATCTCCTCTCCCTCGCTGCTTTACCTTCCCTGACCCTTAAGAGGGCAGGTACCCATGTACAGCTGGGTGAACTGGGGGAACTGTACTGAAGCCAAGGCGCGGCGCAAACGGTCACCCAATCAACTGGTAACCACGCTCGACGCTGCTTAACTTGGCTGGGGGAAAGCGAGTGCTCCGACCACTGAGCTATCCCGTCCTTCAGATGACTGAGACTAATAAACCACCGCTCCTGATCAAAACACGGCTGTGTGCCGCGTGTGTTAGTCACCGCAAGTGTCAGAGGGTTGTTGTTTTTTAAAAAATTTTATTTTTTATTTATTTAATGAGGGTATAGGTGTAGCAGACGTGATGAGTTGTGCGGTTTTGTATGTAAAACCCCCTACCTTCCTTCCTTCCTTCCTTCCATACTAGACTTGTCGTTAGAGTTGGAAGTCTTTGCTTGCCCAGATTATGTGTGTCCATTCGCCCAGACTGTTTCCTCCTACCCCCCCCCCCCCCCACTCTCCACCCCCATCCCCCCCTTTTCCACCCCCACCCTCACCCCTCCTCTTTCTTCTCCTCCCTATTCCCTTCCCTGCCTTGCTCTTGTTGTTTTTTTTTACCGCCCCTCCCCCCCCCCCCCCCTCTTCCCTCCTCCCTCACCCCCCAACCCCCATTTTTTTGGTCGTCAACCCTTTTAAGTTTTTCCACCTGTCATCTGTCTTGTCTTGGGTTTGCGCTTTTTTTGGTTGTTTTTTTTTTAAATCTGGGGGTTGGGGTTGGGTTGGGAGGTGTGGTGGTTGGGAGGGGGGGGGGGGGACACACACACCCCCTTACCCTTCCCTCTCCCTTCCCCCCCTTCTCCTCTGTCTTTGCTTGTGTACATTAGTCATTTGCTCTCTCTTTTCTTTTTTTTTTCTCCTGCTGTGTTTGTGCTTTGTCATTCTGAGCTGTTATGATGGAAATGGGTTGTCGAACTAGACTGACAGTAAGGTAAAAGGTAAAGGTGTTCCCATAACCTATAAGATCGTAAGGGAGCGAGGCGTCAGAGACCTCAACTTCTCCAAGGGCCAGCATATTGAGGGCGGCGCCCATCTCCTCTCCCTCGCTGCTTTACCTTCCCTGACCCTAAAGAGGGCAGGTACCCATTTACAGCTGGGTGAACTGGGAGAACTGTACTGAAGCCAAGGCGCGCAAACGGTCACCCATCCAAGTGGTAACCACGCTCGATGCTGCTTAACCTTAGCTTGGGAAAAGCGAGTGCTCTGACCACTGAGCTATCTCGTCATCAGACTCACAGTACAGACACTACAAGCCGAGTGGTTAAGACCGTTTAACTTCAATCCCGTGTGTCCATGAAGTCCTGGGTTCAAATCTTGGCATCTGTGTCTGGCAAATTAAAGGTGGGGATTTTTTTTTTTACTATCCCCCAGATCAAACTTCAAATGCAGACCTGCCAGTGCTTTTAGTCCCTTTGTGTGTATATATACACACATGCAGAAGATCAACTTTGCAGGTTAAATATCCCGATGTTCATGTCAGTGATTGGTGGGTTACAGAAGCACAAATATACCCAGCATGCAACCTGTACGATGAAACGAACTGCTCTGAAGTGGGAATGTGTCGGCTGAGGCCAGTGGGCAGACCTCCTGCAGAGTGACAGACAAGCACAGGAGAAGACCTGACACTACACACCCCACCCAATAAAGGAACAGAGAGAGAGAGAGAGAGAGAGAGAACTCAGAACTCAGAAATTTAATGTATCTCGGCCTTAGGCCATAATACATGGTTGGTGTAGGAGAAAATGACAATGCCACAGAGTGGGCAAAAAACAGATAACATACACAATACCAAGCTCACTTTCAGTGAAAGAAATAATGAAGACAATGCACAAATGCATAAAAATACATATGTATCAAACACAATTCACTATTTTGAGAGAGAGAGAGTGAGAGAGAGAGTGTGAGAGGGAGGGTGAGGGAGAGTGAGAGAGAGAGAGAGTGAAAGAGAGTGTGAGAGAGAGAGAGAGAGAGGGAGAGAGTGGGAGAGAGTGGGAGAGAGAGCGAGAGAGAGAGTGAGAGTAAGAGAGAGAGAGTGATAGAGCGAGCGAGAGAGAGAGTGAGAGAGAGAGAGTGAGAGAAAGAGAGTGTGAGAGAGATAGTGAGAGAGAGAGAGAGAGTGAGAGGGAGTGAGAGAGAGAGTGAGAGAGAGTGAGAGAGAGAGAGTGAGAGAGAGAGTGTGAGAGAGAGAGTGAGAAAGAGAGAGAGTGAGAGAGATTGTGAGAGAGAGAGAGCGAGAGAGTGAGAGTGAGAGTGAGAGAGAGTGTGAAAGAGAGAGTGAGAGAGAGTGTGTGAGAGAGAGAGTGTGAGAGAGAGATAGTGAGAGAGAGAGACAGATACAGAGACAGAGAGAGCAAACTAGCTGAACCAGAGTAAGAGTGACGAAGTCTTAAGGGGACTTAGTTATCTGGTGACAGAGTCAGCCAGTGTCTATTTCATTAATCCACCGGCTCATTAATTAAATTAAATACATATTTACATGCATATATCCCACAACTACAGTTAAATTTAATGTCTTATAGGAGAATAATAATATATAACTTCAGCAACTGATATTATGAATTGCTGGGAGTCATATAAAGCTTCAACAGTTGACTAACTATTTGTTATGAATATCTAGATCTCTCCTTATATACTTGTCAAGAAGAAAAATTGGGCAATCAAGCAATAAATGGTGGATTAAAAGGGATCTAGAACAACAGCAGGTTATATCATTACAATATTTCATATTCCAACAAAAAAGTTACTAGCTGTCGTTGTTAGTCAGTTAACTAACTAACTAAATTAACTAACTAACTAACTAACTAACTAACTAACTAACTAACTAACCAACTAAATAACCAAGTGACTGACTGACTAGATAACTTTTTAGGTATCCAGTCAATCAACTCAAATAAACACCAAGT
Organism: Rapana venosa; assembly: GCA_028751875.1. NCBI lineage: Eukaryota > Metazoa > Mollusca > Gastropoda > Neogastropoda > Muricidae > Rapana > Rapana venosa. The sequence goes on from CM054161.1 coordinate 3,550,203, forward strand.
TGATAGATGAATATGTACCAGGCACACATACACACACATATATAATATATATCTACACATACATATATACATACAAACATGCATGCATGCATGCATACATACAAACATAAATACATACATACATACATATCTACATACATACATAGATACAGAAATAGGCATAGATAGATAGATAGATAGATAGATAGACAGAAAGCAGACAGACAGACAGATAGATAGATAGATAGATAAAAGATAGATAGATAGATAGATAATAGGTAGATAGATAGATAATAGATAGATAAATAGATAGATAGATAGATACCCTGATCTTTCCCATTTTCAACTGCCATGGGTTACTCTAACATGCACAAGTCCTTAAGCACATGGGTCCGACTGGTTTAGGGTCTGCTCGGAAAGACTGTGAAAATTCAGTTCAATTTCCCCGTTTCAAGGCCGGGAATCGAACCCAGAACCTCAGAGTTTACTTGTCAGACAGGTGAACGTCTTAACCATCCTGCCACCTTCCTTCCTCCTCCAGTTTTTAGGCAAATTTGAAGGTCATGGGTCACTTCTGATAAACTCGCTGTGACGGTGAACATTGTTTCACTGCCCAAGAGAACAACAAGGGAGGTAATCTTAACTGCGCAGTAATATGAATCCGTCTCTTCGTACCATTACTTGTCTGCAAAACTTCGCCGTGGGGAGATTGTGGGGGGTGGGGGGGGGGGGGGGGGGGGGGGGGGGGCTGTCAGTATAAATAGCATCCCTACCTTCTGGAGATTCTGTGTTAGGAATTCCCTCCTTTCTATCCCCTCTCTTTCTTTCTGCCTAGTTCCTTTTCTCCCTGTCTCTACCTCCCTCCCTCTTGTCTATTTTCTGCCTACTTGGTCCATTCTCCTGGCCTTTATCCATAAAGACTAAAATAAGAATTCTTTTCCTTGCCCAAGTCGAATGCGCTGGGCCTGACTTGTCAGGCGGTTAACGGCAGCGCAGCACATACATTTTCGCTCCTATGAGAGACAACAACAGTTGCTGTCTGAGTGTTCGACAAAGAATAATAATAATAATAATAATAATAATATTAATAATGATAATAATAATAATGTATGGAATTTATATAGCGCTGAATCTTGTAAAGTAAACAAATCAAAGCGCTTGCATTCAAATCGTTCACACGCATGCAACCATCCATAAATATCAAGATAAACAAATATCAAATTTATATACACAACACACTTAGGTGGGGGTGGTGGAGGTGAAGGCAGCTATTGACAAGTAGGAACAGATAACAGGGGAAGATCTCAAGTAGAGTATAAGTGCGTTGTTTAGGCTAGATTTGAAAAAATCAAATGAAGGCTTTTGGCGAAGTGGAAGAGGGAGGTCGTTCCATGTGGAGGGACCGGAAACAGAGAAAGAGCGAAGAAGAAGTCCACGAATCAAGAAGCCGATTCCTCTGGAATTCTTCATTGTTCTGAACGGGTTTTTATTTTTATCTTTTTTTTCGTTCCTCGGCTACAGCTCCCAGGTTTGCCAATGGTGAAATTTTCGCGTGCGCGACCGTTTTAACCTACCACTAAGGTAGCCGCGTTCTGCTTTCAGGAACGCTTTTCATTTTGACATAAATTTGGCGAAAAGGACTGGTTACATAAACGGTAACGTGGTTCGTTAATACTGACTTAGTCCTTCTTTTTTTTATTTCTTGTTATGTTGTGTCAGGTTGTCAGTCTTAAACATTGGTGGTGATGATGGTGGTGGTGGTGATGAGAGGGGTGTGGGGTGGGGGGTTGGCATTGCATTAGAGAACGGTATTTGGGGAAGGGCATCATTCTCCTCCTCGTAATTATCTCTCTCTCTCTCTCTCTCTCTCTCTCTCTCTCTATATATATATATATATATATATATATATATGGATAAGCATTTAATGTTTATAACGACAAGATTTAAATTAGGTGTATCAGAATTAGGTGTTCATTATTATAGGTTATAGAATGTTGGTAATGATGAATTGATTTGTCCTCTGTGTAAAGAAAACGAAGTTCATTTCGTTCTATGCTGCCCTGTTTTAACAACGATTCGAGAACAGTTTTTTAAGCCCAAATATTATAGACAGCCATCATTATTTAAATTAACCTTGTTGATGTCATCATCCTCTCCTGAAGTAGTCCGTAATTTTGCCTTGTATTTATATAAAGCATTTAAGCTTAGAGACCTTGTTATGTCGTGAGAATCATTTTTATCATATGCAATCAGTCTGTATTCATTTTTTTTCTTTTCATTTTTGGATCTTACTACATGTGTTGTAATTGTCATATCATGTTCGTATACCCCTTCATAAGGGGCCTTGGCCTATAAATGAATAAACAATCCGAATCCGAATCTCTCTCTCTCTCTCTCTCTCTCTCTCTCTCTCTCTCTCTCCCTCCCCCCCCCCCCCCCCCCCTCTCTCTCTCTACCCCCTCTCTCTTCCCGCCCTCTCCCCCCCTCCACCTCCTTTACTTCCACCAACAACAAGAAATACTAATGACAGAGAATGAAGTGCCAACAAACGACCATGGCCAAGACCGTGGCTATGATGGGCTGTTAGCAGCAACCAAGCCCTTCGTTTCCGTACCCCTAAACTCTCCATTAAACGCGTGTCGAAGGCTTATTAAGCGGGCCAATTCTCACGACTATCACACCAAGAACTTGTCTTGTGTTTTGTCAAGTAGCCAAGGTTAAAGACAGTGGTTGAAGCGATTGAGGGGTAGGTAGGTAGTTTAGGTTAGGTGGTAGGTGTTAGTTGGTTCCCTACTTGTGTGTGTGGTGTGTGTGTGTGTTTAGGTCGATGATTTTAGGGTGTTTAGGGTGATTAGTTTCCTGTAGGGTTTTGTGTGTGTGTGTGTGTGTGTGAGGTAGTTAGGTTTGAGGATAGTAGGGTGTTTAGGTGATTGGTTTGCTCTGTGTGTGTGGTGTGTGTGTGAGTGTGTGTGTGTGAAAGAGGTGGAAACTGCCCTTGATTTAATTTTTTAGAAAAAATGGCTTAGCCAGCAGGTATGGATAAAGTATAGTAAACATTAGAACTGAAAATGTCCTAAACACTAGAACTGAAAATGTCGTAAACATAAGAACTGAAAATGTTGTAAACATTAGAACTGAAAATGCCATATTGCAAACTGTCCAATAAAGTTTTCACTTTCACCTATCTTGTAGTCCCATGGACCGTGGGGGCAGATTTTGCAACCAGCTTCCTCCACTCCCCGCGGTCCTCTGCTTTCCGTAGCAAATCGTTCCTTTCAAGGCCAGTTCACTCTCATAAGGTATAATTATTTTCTCATAAAGTTTTTCATTCTAAAAAAATGGATGATTGGAGAGAAGAAACAAAACCCTAGTTATAAGGACAAAGGTGACATGTATGACACAGAGGTATAACATTGTTGGGCTGCGCTAAAAAAACTTGTAATTTCTGTATTAAACATCAGGTGCTTAAAATTTCTTGAAACAAATACGATTCTTTTGGAAAATCAGACAGGCTTCAGAAAGTACCACACTCATTCAGATAATTGTTGATTTCAAAATAGGATGCATTTCTTCATCAAAACCACACACAAAAAATGTTCTTGCTTTTGTTGATTATCAGAGAGCTTTTGATTATTTTTGTGTGGTGCAGTGCTTTATGGTGTAAACTTGCAAGACAAAAATTAATGTCAATGGGAAGAATATTATAGGAAAATTTTAGCTTGTTTCTTCTCTGTTATAAGTGCGTATATGTACGCTTTTCTTTCAATACAATTTTGTTTAAACCAAGTTGGAAAATTAATGTTGTCAAATGTTTTATCAGATTTTGAAAGAAGATTTACATAATACAAT
>CM054161.1:3559030-3599030 GCA_028751875.1 Rapana venosa
TAGTGGTTTTGGGTAGGTGGTTGGGTGGATGGGTGGGTTGGTCGGTTGGTTCATTGTTGGGTGGTGTGTGTGTGTGAGTGTGTGGTGAGGGGAGGGAGAGGGAGAGAGAGTGTGTGTGTTTGTGTGTGTGAGATGAGAGAGAGTGTGTATGTGTTTGGGTTTGGGTGTGTTTGTGTGAGTGTGTGTGTGTGTGTTTTGTTGTGTGTGTGTGTGTGTGTGTGGAGGAGAGAGAGAGAGAGAAGAGAGAGAGAGAGAGAGAGAATGAGAGAGAAAGAAAGAGTGTTATTTTTTTATTTATTCTTTTATTTTATTCTTTTATTTCAAGATAATGGAATAAGCACTCGTGTGCTTTTTAAAAAATATTTTAAAATAATCCAGGTCCCTGTATGTGTGTGTTGTGTGTTTGGTGTGTGTGTGGTGCGGTCGTGCGCGCGCGTACTTTTGTCAATTTTGTCATCCGTTCCCACCGGCACAAATGGCCTACTATTTCGAAAAGCGGAACAGGTTTTAACGTGTGTGCAAGATGATGTGCGTGCTCGCACGCACAGGTCCTCCTTTTATAGTCTCATACGAAGTGTGTTTGTGTGTGTGTGAGTGTGTGTGTGTGTTGCAGCGCGCGCGCGGTGCGTGCGTACGTGTGTGCTGTGTTTGTTGTGTTGTGTGTGTGTGTTGTGTTATGTTGTGTTGTGTTGTATGGTGTGTATGTGTGAGTAAGTAAGTGTGTGTGTTGTGTGTGTGTTGTGTGGTGTGTGTATGCGTGAGGAAATATGCATCCACACTCACTCACTCACAAAAGTCATGTACAATGACTCTTTTTTAATCGAGTTTTCAGAGGAGCAGAGAGAGAGAGAGAGAGAGAGAGAGAGAGAGAGAGAGAGAAGAGAGAGAGAGAGAGAGAGAGAGAGAGACAGGAGACAGAGACAGAGAGACAGACAGACAGACAGACAGACAGACAGACAGTCAGAGACAGAGACATAAAGAGACAGGAAGACGCACAGACAAACGCATAGATTCAAAGACAAACACATGAGGCAGACAGTCACACAGACAGACAGAACACACACACACTCTCTACACACACTCTCTATTCTACACACACACCACACACTACATACACATTACACACGCACTACACTACACTACACTACACCACACCACACCAAACCAAACCACACCACACCACACCACACCACACACACCACACCCACACCACACTACACTCTACAGTGAAGAGAGAGAGAGGAGAGAGAGAGAGAGAGAGAGAGAGAGAGAGAGAGAGAGAGATGGTGTACACATTCATACACACTCTGTCACCAAAAGAAGTCAACTAATAATCATTTCCATTTAATAGTTTATGAATGAGTTTAATTCAAAATGAGATTCTGAATCCAGAACACCAAAATTGTTGAACAACACAGGAGCCATAAAACATCCCTGTAGTATTCCTCATTTCTTTTCTCTTCTTCTCCTCCCTTCCTCCTTCTCTCTTTCCTTCTCTCTGTCTATCCATCAGCATCAAAATAAACAAAAACAAAACAAACAACAACACTAAGAATGTGAACAAACCAGCTTTTATGATACAGTAGTTGTAATTTATAACTCCGAGTATTTTAATCATCAAAAAATAATTATTACAATAATAATTATGACCGGACCAATCATTATGCTTTATGATTTGAAATTAAAAACACACACACACACACACCAGCAAAAATGTTAGAAATGTTTCATCGGAAACTAACGCGTGCATGCACACACACACAGGCGCACACACACGCATGCATATGTGTATACATACACATAGACACACACTCACATACACACACACACACACTCGCGCGCACATGCGCATGCATGCATATATACATACATACATTCACACACAACACACTAACACACACACAGGCGCGCACTCACGCATGCATATGTGTATACATACACATAGACACACACTCACATACACACACACACACACACTGGCGCGCACATACGCATGCATGCATATAACATACATACATTCAGACACAACACACTAACACACACACAGAAACGCGCACACACGCATGCATGCATATATACATACATGCACACACACTCACACACAACACACACACACACAGGCGCGCAGACACGCAAACATGCATACATACCTACACACATACATTTACACACAACACACTAACACACACACACACACACACACACAGAAGCGCGCACATACGCATGCATGCATGCATGCATGCATACATACATAGATACATACAACACAAACACAAACACACACACACACGCACTCGCACGCACGCGCGCACACACACACACACACACACACACACACACACACATACACACACGTGCCTTTCTCACCACAACAAAGAGGATGGGGGGTGGAGAAGGGGGTGTGTGATAAGGAAAACAGTTTCTATGCACACGGTCAAATCATTACAGACGATTGAAGAGAAAAGAAAGAAAAAAAAGAAAACAGCAGAAAAGTGTCATAGTAACAATTGTTCAGTCTGTACATATAAACATAAGAAATTAAACAAACACACAAGATTGCAATTTTTTTTCATCACTCAATAAAATAAAAGCACCAATAATAAGGTAGGTTTATTTATGAAATATATATATGTACACACACGGCGCGCGAGCACGCACTCACACGTACGCACGCGCGCGCGCGCACACACACATCTCTCTCTCTGTGTACACACACACATCTCCTCTCTCTCTCCTCTCTCTCTCTCTCTCTCTCTCTCTCTCTCTCTTCTCTGTACGCACATACACAACACACACACACAACACTTACATTTATATAATATGTAGTATTATACATACAGCCTCATCCCCTCTCTCTCTCTCTCTCTCTCTCTCTCTCTCTCCCCTCTCTCTCTCTCTTTGACACATATTTTCTATAAAAATACCCCACACACACAAAATAGCCACAAAACAACCAAAAAATCGCCCCTCCCCCCACCCTCCCCCCAAAAAAACAAAAACAAAATGTTTGACAATGTTCACAGTTCATTTTCTGATCAGAACTGTCGATCAAAAAGGCTGTATACTTTTTTTCTAGTCTTTTTTTATTTTGGGGAGCTTTTTGTTTGTTTGTTTGTTTGGGGGGTGGCGGTGTCGTGTGTGGTGGGGTGGGGGGGGGGGGTGGGGGGTGCATGTGTGTGTATGTGTGTGTGTGTGTTTGTGTGTGTGTGTGCAGTATGTGTGTGTGTGTGTGTGCAGTATGTGTGTGTGTGTGTGTGCAGTATGTGTGTGTGTTTGTGTTTGTGTGTGTGTTCTGTGTGTGTGTGTGTGTATGTGTGTGTATGTGTGTGTGTATGTGTGTGTGTATGCGTGTGTGTATGTGTGTGTATGTGTGTGTGTGTTGTGTGAGAGTGTGTGTGTGTCTGTGTGTGTGTCTGTGTGTATGTATGTATATGTGTGTGTGTGTGTGTGTGTGTTTGTGTGTGTGTGTGTGTGTTTGTCTCTGTGTGTGTGTGTGTGTTTGTGTGTGTGTGCGTGTGTTTGTGTGTGTGTGTGTGTGTGTGTGTTGTGTATGTGTGTGTGTATGTGTGGTGTGTGTGTGTGTGTGTTGTGTGTGTGTGTGTGTGTATGTGTGTGTGTGTGTGTTGGTGTCCATTTCGTTTCGCACGGAAGCTATGAAAGATAGGTGATGGCAAAAGATAATAATAATGATAAAAAAACAACAACAACATTACAAATCAGTGCAACGTAACACAAATGTAATACTAGCCACAGAACAGCAACCACAGCAGAAATAATGATCATGACAACAGCAGTTGAGCACTGAATGATAATAATAATAATAATAATAATAATAATGATAATAATACTAAGAAGAAGAAGAAGAAGAATATATCCAAAATATCGGAAAAGAACCCCTACCATTAATAATCTATTTTGTAAGGTTTGAGAAAGAATAGGTTGTTGTGGTTTTTTTTTTAAAGGAAAGAAAGACATTTGTGCGAGAAAAAATTTACATTCTGCGCACGCACGCGCGCACGCACGCACGCACGAACATACGCACGCAGAGAGAGAGAGAGAGAGAGAGAGAGAGAGAGAGAGAGAGAGAGAGAGAGAGAGAGAGAGAGAGAGAGAGAGAGAGAGAGAGAGAGAGAAACACACAGACACACACAGAAAATTCGTAAGTGATTATCTCAATTATCTCTCTTGCAACACCCCCATCCCCACCCCAATCTAACCGACACTATTACTATAACTTTGTCATGACTGGGTTTTGTTGTCGTTTGTTTGTTTGTTTGTTTTTACTTTAATGCCAATTCAAAATTTCTTACATATCACAATCACAACGCCAACACAGTTAATATATATAATATATATATATATTATATATATATCATATCATATAAATATATATATATATAAAGCACCCCCAAAAAAACCACACACACCAACACACACACACACACACACACACACACACACACACACACACACACACACGCCCACGCAAAAAAAAAGAAGCCAACTTGCAACATATGTTTGGTCCAGTTCCCTCTCTCTTACAGATTTGATCTCATACGAGGGTGCGATGTCTCTCAGAAAACGGATCTTACACGTACGATATTACATGCACAATTTCACAAAGCCAAATATCACTTCACTTGAGAAATATATCCATATACACCAGGTACGTACGTACATACACAACGCAACACAACACAACACAACACAATACACCACGACGCCAGACCATGTATTATGAAAAAAATCGCAAAAAGCCGGGCCAGGCAATGAGCATTATCAATGAAGACTTATTACTAAGAATAGTACAAACACAAGCTATGCAAACTTTCTCTTTTAAAAAAAGACATTGAATACACATTTTAAGCGTTTCCAGCGCTCCTACTGACAACATATTGAATACCATGTATTGACTTTAATACACATCGTAATGTACAAGTTTGTTATTACTGTCACAACATTATGTTTCTGTTATCATCCGAAGAGGGCCGCCGCAGTCCTGTGCCGCACATAGCAGAGAAGTAATACAGTTAACAACATCATGCATTCTAGCACATAATACTATGTACATGCAACACAACAGTCATTCAATTTTTGTGCCACGTTCTTTTTTTGTTCTGTTTTTTTGTGGACAGTGCAAATTCTGCACTTATTCAAATTACAGACGCATAGGAATCAATCATTTAACAATTTGTCATAAAAACGGTCACAGAAAAGTAACATCTCTAAAAAAAAATTTTAAATAAAAGAAGGACGCCGAAGTCTGACGCGCTGGGCCCGACTTGTGAGGCGCCTGACAGCAGCGTAACGCATTTTTGGTTCACGTGACAGACAATAATTGCTGTCTGAGCATTCGTTCGTTCGACGACGACGACGAGGAAGAAGAAGAAAGAGAAGAAGAAGAAGAAGAAGGAGAAGAAGAGAAGAAGAAGAAGAAGAAGAAGAGAAGAAGAAGAAGAAGAAGGAGAATTTGAACAAGAAGAAGAAGAAGAAGAATTTGAACAAGAAGAAGAAGAAGAAGAATTTGAACAAGAAGAAAGAAAGAAAGAAATCAAAATATATAACAGGTATCCAAGAATCAACCATAAATATTGTGACAAAGAAAATTCATCACCCACGACAGTAAAGTTCACCCAGAATCATGAAGTTAAGGTCAAGCAGATTATGCAAATATAAAAAAAAACCCCACCACATTTGGAATGGGCAAAAAAAAGAAAAGAAAAATATATATTCGACTTCTACTATGGAAAAAACCTCACCTGGAATGTAAAAAATACTTGACAATCACACAATCAGATTAACCCACAGACATTGTGGTTTGGAATGTTGGAAAAAGTAAATAGGAATCTTCACCCCCAAAAAAACCATGTCAATATAGCGGAATGGTTGTCTCGATCTCATCCTAAGCACCTATTAAGGATGGTAAAAAATTGTCAACTTCTTTATTTATTTATTTTTTTTTGGGGGGGGAGGGTCACTTCCTGGAGTGGTAGTATTTTAATTTGTAATAACTTTCGATAGAAATGTCCTATTTTCAATCTGTTTTGTTGTTGTTTTTTGTTTGGTTGGTGTTTTTTTCTTTTTTGTGGGGGTGGGGGGGGGGGGGGGGGGGGGGGAGGCGCGGTGGTGTTGACTAGCCTGTGTCATCGCAGCCTAATGATATGTTAGCAACTAAAATTTGATCTCCGTTGCCACGCGAGTCAGTTCGTGGGGGAGGGTCACATATGGCTTGCCTGCCTGAACAAAGACAAAGACACCTCTCTCTCTGTGTCTCTCTCTCTGTCTCTCTCTCTGTCTCTCTGTCTCTCTTCTCCATTGACACTGTCCACTGCTACTGCTACCGCTACTGCCGCTGCTGCACCATATGGCATCTTTTGAATCTTTCAGCTAAAAGCATCATCATTAATTAAAGGTTATACCTGTCCCTCCTCCTCCTCTCTCTTCTCTCTCTCTCTCTCTCTCTCTCTCTCTCTCTCTCTCTCTCTCTCTCTCTCTCTCTCTCTTCTCTTTTCCTTCTGTCCATTCTGTCCATCCAAGGCTCTTCTTCCCTCCTTCCCTCCCTCCTTCCTTCCAGTTAAAAAGTATCGACTGTTCTTTCTGAAATCAAGACGAAACGAATTTCGTTTCCTTTGTTGTCGTTGTTGTTGTTGTTTTATGTTTGTTTGTTTTTTAAAAGTCGGGAGTTTTCTGGTCAATGAGGGAATTGTTTGATTAGTGACATGTATTATTCATTGATTTATTCATTGATTTATTTATTTATTAATTAATTGTACATGTTTCATGTCTTTTCTGTACATTCATTTGTTAGATTTTTGGTGTGTTTTTTTCATTTTGACAAACGTCATCTATACTGTTCATCACCACATATCCATAACTTCAGACCCAGGTCTAAATTTGTCATCAAGTCTTCATTCAAGGGATTAGGGATATTTACGGACTGGATAGCTCAGTGGTCAGAGCACTCTCCCCAGCCAAGTTTAAGCAGCATCGAACGTGGTTGGTTACCACTCGGATGGGTGACCGTTTGCGCGCCTTGGCTTCAGTACAGTACCCTCAGTTCACCCAGCTGTAAATGTGTATCTGCCCTCTTTAGGGTCAGGGAAGGTAAAGCAGCGAGGGAGAGGAGATGGGCGCCGCCCTCAATATGCTGGCCCCTAGAGAAGTGAGGTCTCTGATGAAAAGAGGTTCTTTTTCTTGGTGTGATCATTTCTTTTCAAAAAGCGAGGGAAGCAGGTGAAACAGGGTTGAGAATGGGCAAGTGATGCACAGAAATCAAACAGTAAAACACCCTTCTTAAAAAAACAAACCAACAACCCAACCACCCCCCCCCCCCCCCCCCACCCCCCTACTCCTCCTCTGCAAAAATGGAAAGTAAATATGAATAAATAGAAAAAAGCGTTTTTTTTAAATATATTATAGAACATAAACAGAATATAAAGAATAAATAACAAGAGTTCAGATCATGATCATAACACTGAATTGATAATACAATAACAAGCATTAACCACACACACAGAAAAAAAAGGAAAATATACCACTTATACAGTTCCAGAACTTTGTATCAAGGCCCTTCCTGGAGGACAGGGCTGCACTACAGCGATAGCAGCAGCCTGTTGGTTTAAAAGGACAAAACATCACTGCAAATCACCCAACAACAGCGTCATCAGCAAGAATGCCGTATGAGAATCAAACCATCTTGAAACCACACCGAAAAAGAACTTTACGATATTCAGATAAATTGTCCAATCATTTTGTTGGGTTTTTTTTCAAGGGAGAAGATTCCCAAAACCATCCATATTTGCTTGTATTCATAAAGTCGGAAAAAGGCAGAAAATATATATTGTTTTTTTTATTGTTGCTTGTTGTTTTTTTTTGTTTTTTTTCTTTTGTCCAGTAATCAACATTTTTTTCAAGTTCCTCCGCTAGAGCTCCAAGGTTCGTTCACCCAATGGTGAGATTTTGTGTATGCGACCTTTTCAAACCCACCATGAAGGTAGCTGCATTCCGACTTCGGGGATCAATCACTATTCAAGACACCAAACTTTTCAAAAGATTAAATCATCACATAGATTCGAAAACTAGACTATTACCAACGAAAGGTTCAGTAAGAAAGTCACATCAGTTTTCTAAATCAGTGCACAACTCTTTCAGATAAACAGCAAAACAGTCAGGCGGACATTGGTGTGGCTTCAAGCAATCTGCAAATTCAGAGAACAGTAAAGTCACCATGGATCTCTTAATTAATCAATTAAACCACCACATCTCTGTGTCTCAGAGATTCCACACAGTCTTCTGAAGAACAAAAGTGACACACGGGCTTTTCTAAGTCAGTCTTCTTCGCTGTGTTTCCCTTCTTCAACTGTTCAAATCAGCAAGTCTGTATCAGATGACTTGACACAAGAAAACAATCACGATTGTCATTCTTCACAGGAGATCTGTTCTGGGTCTACTGTCAGTTCATATACATGATGCTTTAATATTTCATCCTGTGATCAGCTCAACTCGGAAGCCACAGATCTTGCCAATCTTCGTTCTTCCTTTTCGTCGAACGCTCAGACAGCAACTCCTGAGGCCCTGACAAATGCTGCCGTGGTACGCTGAAGGCCCTCCCTCCAGGGGTCCGAAGATCTTGTCCCTCATCGGCAGGTCAGTAGGCCAGATATTGACCCTCAGGTTTTGGTGTGTTGGACAGGTCTGGAGGAAGTGTTCTTCCACTGTCATGGGAGAAGTGCCACAAGGGCACGTCACAGAATCACCAATGTGGAACTTGGTAAACATGTGATGTCTGAGTCTGCAGTGTCCAGTCCTCAGCCTCACAATGGCCACTTGATCTTCTCTGGAGCTGTCTTTGTGAAGGGCTGTGTTAACAGTCTGTAAACCTTCCTGTAATACTATTCCCCCTACTTTTTTTCTTGCAGGGGGAGCAGAGAGGCATAGATTGTCAATAAGAACTTGACCACGACTGCACAAGAGTAAGCGGGAAAGATGCTCAAGTTTTAGAGAGAATCTTATGAACAGTAAAAGCGAACGCTTCACAAGAATTTTTTGTTCAACAGTCACTTCTCGGGCATGTCTGCTGCACATGCAAGGCCTCACTCCGTCTCTTTCTCTTGTTCATGATTCCATTGAGTTAAAAAAAAAAAAAAAGGTTTGGGGTTACTATTCTTTGTCTCTCTCTCCATTGTTAATGTGATGGAGGTGGGGACATGGGGAAAAGAGATAGAGAGAGGGAACAAACACAAAGCTGTATGTGTCAAGAGCTGAGAGAGAGAGAAAGAGAGAGAGAGGAAGGGGGGTGTCGTAGGGGGTGGAGTGGGGGGGGGGGGGGGGTGGGGGAGACAGAGAGCAGAAAACATTTCGTCCACATCAACCATGTTTCAACTCAGTATCACGTTGTCTCTCTCTTTTCCAACATTATTATGACCAGACTGTACTTTAAACCTTCTCCATTCCCCTCTCTCCTCCCCCCCCCTCCCCCCCCCCCCCCCCCCCGAGTCTCACTGGTCAATACATTCCCCATGTCACCTTTAAACATTGAAAGGAGCAAAAAAAAGCAAACTTCCCCAAAGTCACTTTCAAAATATAAGAAGAACACCAAAACCCCCCATCCAAAATTCCCCTGTCACTTTCAAAATCCAAAAAGGGGGAGGGGAGCAAAATTCCCCAATGTCACTTTCAAAATCCCCCCCCAAAAAGGGAGAGAACCCCCCCTCCCCCCAAACTTTCCCTGTATCACTTTGAAAAAATTCACACTAAAAAAACCGATAAAAAACACTTCAAAAGTCATAAATTACAAGGGAGAGACAACACACACACACACACACACACAACACACACACACACACACAACACACACCTACACAACACACACACACAACACACAACACACACACACAACACACACTACACAACACACACACACACACACACAACACACACACACACACACACCAACACACACACCTACACACCCCCACACCCACACAACACACCTACACAACACACAACACACACATTCCTACAGCTACCCATCCCCCCACACCCTTCTCTGTTCAACTTCAATTCAACCTCGCGGCGAATCCCCGCTATACAGAGAAGGGGTGGAGGAAGAGGAGGAGGAGGAGGGAGGAGGAGGGGGCAGCTGGTTCAGATGCTGCTGCAGCCCGTGGATGAACATCCGGGGCAGCAGAGGGCGCTGGCTCTGAGGCGGCGACACCGGGTAGGCGGAAGTGGCGTCAGACTGACCCCGGAAGTAGAGGGCGTCCAGGTTAGACAAGATGGCGGCGGCCTGCGGGTGGTAGGTGAACCAGTAAGGGTTGGTCTGCAGCATGCGCTGGACTGCGGCGTAGTTGCCAGCCTCTGCCAGCAGTTCCAGACCCACTGCCGTCTGTCGCTTCCACTTGGTCCTGTGTGAGAGAGAGAGAGAAGAGAAAGAAGAGATTTGTTAATTTGTATAGGTTTGGGTTTTTTGTTTGTGTGTGTGTAGGTCGTTATTAAAGGGATTCTAGTTGGTTTGTTTGTTTTTTGTAATGGTTAAGTGTTGGAGAAAGAGAGAGAGAGAGAGAGAGAGAGAGAGAGGGGAGAGAGAGAGAGAGGGGGGGGGGGGAGAGAGAGACAAACATACAGACAGAGACAGACATAGGTAGATAGATAGATAGATAGATAGATAGATAGATAGAGAGAGAGAGAGAGAGAGGAGAGAGAGAGAGAGAGAGAGAGAGAGAGAGATTTATTCTTTTATATCTAGGATAATGGAATAAGCACTCGTGTGCTTTTTTTTCACACCTAGTCCCCGTGTGTATGCGGTTTTGTAAATTATATCCTCTGTTCCCACCAGCACGCAATGGCCTACTCTTACGAAAAGCGGAACAGGATTTAACGTGTGCGCAAGATGTTCTGCATGCGTTTGAACACGGGACCTCGGTTTATCACTCACTCACTCACTCAGTCCCATGTCCCAAAGGACGTAGGGGGGACATGAGAGAAGAGGCAACAGGTTTATAGTCTCATCCAAAGGACTTTTAAGGGGAGTGGAGTCTGCACTGATGTTAACTCCAGGGGAAAAATCCATTGAATGGGCCGCCTCATTGGTGGTTCGATCTCAGGGTCGTTAGATCACGGCCACGTGCTCTGACCACTAGGCTATCCCAGACCCCCAGTTATGTCCCGTTTAGTCTGCGTTTTGTTGTTATTGACAAACGTGCTTAATTGCCATCGTTAAAATTGTTGTGATTGTCTTGAAACTGATCGTGTTGTCTGTCTGTTGAAAAAGCTATCTTGAAACAAGTATGTCTAGTTTACATGAATATTCATACGCTAACCACCTCGAACAAAGTATAGGGTTGGGTTTTTGGGATTATTTCTGTGGGGACGGAATAGCTCAGTGGTCAGAGCACTGGCTTTCCCCCAGCTAAGGTTAAGCAGCATCGAGCGTGGTTACCACTTGGATGGGCGACCATTTGCACACCTTGGCTTCAACACAATCTCAAATGGGTACCTGCCCTCTTTAGGGTCAGGGAAGGTAAAGAAGCGAGGGAGAGGAGATGGGCGCCACCCTCAATATGCTGGCCCTAGAGAAGTGAGGTCTCTGATGCCTTGTTCCTCAACGACCACATATGTTATGGGACACCTTTACCTGTTCATGTCATTGTTCAGTATTAAGTGTTGTGGGTTGTTTATTTCAAGGTCAAAAGTTATTGTTTTTTTGTTTATTTTACGCTGCCAAGCTTGGACAGCAATAACGTATTTTATCATCTTTTCATTTTTCGTTTTTCGATTAGAAACGATCACATCCGCAAAAATCTCACCATGGGTGATCCTCGGAGCTCTAGCGAGGGAACAACAACACAAAAAACCCAACCACAAAAAATACACACACACAACACACACACACACACTCACACACACAAACACACAACATACACACACACACAACACACACACACAAAATCCTATCACCTCACCGTCTGTTTTGGTTATCAGGTCTTGACCTGGTTGTCAGTCAAAGACAGCTTGGAGGCCAGTTCCATACAACAGCAACAACAAGAATAACAACACCACAACCACCACCAACATATTACCAACAACATCACCACCACCATCTTCTCACCGTCTGTTCTGGTACCAGGTCTTGACCTGGGTGTCGGTCAATAACATCACCACCACCACCACCAACAACAACATCATAACAACCATCATCTCACCGTCTGTTCTGGTACCAGGTCTTGACCTGGGTGTCGGTCAGGGACAGCTTGGAGGCCAGTTCCATGCGGTCCTGCACACTGAGGTATTTCTGCCGCTCAAAGGACTTCTCCAGACACGACAGCTGGTGGTCGGTAAAAGCCGTACGCGCTTTGCGAGGCTTCTTGGTCTTCATCAGCGAACCTCCACGGCAAGATTCCGTGTCCGAGGCTCCCTCTCCTCCGTTCTCCCCTCCTGATGCTGCAACCATCCCCCAAAATAATAATTATTATTATGAGAAGAATGTACAATGGCGTGTGTTGTGTGTGTGTGTTTTGTGTGTGTGTGTGTGGTTGTGTGTGTGTTGGGGGTGGGGAAGGGGGAGGTGGAGGTAGGGGGAGGGGGGAAAAAGGGGGAAAGAACAAAGGAGAGGTGGATAGGAAGGAGGAGGTGGGGTTGGGAAGGGGAGGTGGAGTGGGTAGAAAGAGGATGGGGCAAAGCAGAGCTGAGTAGAACAGAGAAGAAAAGAGCAGAGCAGAACAGAGCAGAGCAGAACAGAGAACAGCGAACACTAGAGCAGAACAGAGCAGAACAGAGCAGAGCAGAAAGAGAACGAGAAGAATAGAGCAGATCAGAGCAGAACAAAGAGAGGGGAGAGAGAGAGAGAGAGACAGACAGACAGACAGACAGACAGAGACAGAGACAGACAGACAGACAGACAGACAGAGGGCTCAGAGACACACAGATAGGACAGACAGACACAGATAGATACAGACACACACACACACACACACACACAACACACACACACAGAACAAAATCATACATATGACTTTAAAAAAACCAAAACCCAACACTTTTTACATGTCAGACCCACACACAAAAAAAAACCCCAACCCCCACCAACTTCAAAACCATCACACATCTACCTCCCTCACATACCCTATCCCCCCCCCCCCCCCCACCACCACCCCCTGTCTACTCCCCCATCCCCCCCCACCATTTTCCACCCCCCCCCCCCTCCCCACCCACCCACCCCCGTTGCGTTCTCTCATTTAAGCGGCTCTGTTACTGTAAACAAGCCAAGTTGACAGATCTACGTATAGGCGCTATAGCGGTAGAGGGGAGAGGCCATTTCATATTCAAACGTGTACCCAACTTTCGAGGGTCAACCTGCCAGCCCGTCTTTTCGCTTCAAATCATCGGACTAATTGATAAAAACTAACCCACCTCCACCCACCTCCCCCTCCCGCTCTCTCTTCTCTCTCTCTCTCTCTCTCTCTCTCTCTCTCCCCCCCTCCACCCTCCCTCCCTCCAGCCACGTTTCCTGTTAAGGTCTCTCAGAGAGAGAGAGAGAGAGGGGGGGGGAGAGAGAGGGAGGGGAGGGAGAGGTAGGAGAGAGAGTGGGAAGGAGAGGGAGGGGAGGGGGGAGAGAGGGGGAAAGGGGAGAGGGAGAAGGAGAGAGAGGGGGGGGGAGGGGGGGAGAGAGGGGAGAGGGGGGAGAGAGGGAGGGAGAGAGAGGGGAGGGGAGGGAGAGAGGAGAGAGAGAGGGGGAGGGGAGAGGGGGAGGAGAGAGAGAGAGGGGGGAGAGAGAGGGGGGAGGGAAAGGAAGAGAGAGGGGGGAGAGAGAGAGAGAGAGGGAGAGGGGAGAGAGGAGAGAGGGAGAGAGGGGGAGGAGAGACAGAGGGAGAGGGGAGAGAGGGAGGGGGGGGAGAGAAAGGAGAGAGGGAGGGGGAGGGGAGAGAGGAGAGAAGAGAGAGGGAGAGGGAGGGAGAGGAGAGAGAAAGGGAGAGAGAGGGGAGAGAAAGAGAGAGAAAGGAAAGGGGAGGGAGAGTGGAGAGAGAGAGAGAGAGGGGGAGAGAGGAGAGAGAGAGAAGGAGAGAGAGGGAGAGAGAAAGGAGAGAGAGAGGGGGGAGAAGAGAGGAGAGGAGAAAGAGAGAGAGGGGGAGAGAGAGAGAGAGGAGAGAGAGGAGAGGAGAGAGGAGAGAGAGAGAGCGAGAGAGAGGAGAGAGAGGGGAGAGAGGGGGAGAAAGGGGAGGAGAGGGGGGGAGAGAGAGGGGGGGAGAGAGAGGGGGAGAGAAAGGAGAGAGAGGAGGGAGAGAGAAGAGAGAGAGAGAGAGAGAGAGAGAGGAGAGAGGAGAAGAAAAAAAAAGAAAAGAGAGAAAAAGAAAGACAAAGAAAAAAAAAGACAGCTACCTCGGATAAATCCGATTTCAAGTAAGACAGAACCAGTCTGGTTTTTACACGTCTCTTGCGAAAAAAGATCTGGTACATCCGATTTGAGAGTTTGCTCTCTGTCTGTCTCTCTGTCTGTCTGTCTCTCTGTCTGTCTCTCTCACTGTCTGTCTCTCTCACTCTCTCTCTCTTTCTCGCTCTCTCTCTCTCTCTCTTTTCTCTCTCTCTTTTCCTCCCCCTCCTCCCACTTCCCTCTCCCCTTTCCCCTCCCGTCTTTTTTCCCTGTCTTTTTTTTTTTACCTTACTTTTTTTAAATACATTTTTTTTCAAACTTGTCGAGAAAGGTTTCATGGCAAGTTAATAGACTCGATTTTTCTTTACGCTTACACGCACACACGCGCACACGCACACATACACGGACACACACGCACGCGCACGCACGCATGTACATGCACGCATGCTCGCAAACATGCATGCATGCTCACACCACATAACACTCCACGAGTAAGCACGCACGTACACATGCACGCAGCAAACACAAAGTAATTATTTTGCCTTCATTTGTCTTGTTTTTGGGTCTGTTGTCTGTCTGTCTGTCTGTCTGTCTGTTCTCCCCTCTCTCTCTTCCTCTCTCCTCTCTCTCCCCTCTCTCTCTCTCTTCTCTCTCTCTCTCTCTCTTTGTGTGTGTCTCTGTCTATCTGTCCATCTGTGCGTTGTGTCTGTCTGTCTGTCTCTCTCTGTGTCTCTTCTCTCTCTGTCTCTGTCTCTCTCTCTCTTTCGGATGAGACTATAAACCGAGGCCCCGTGTACAAACGCATGTAGAACATCTTGCGCACACGTTAAATCCTGTTCCGCTTTTCGGAAGAGTAGGCCATTGTGTGCCGGTGGGAGCAGATGACAGAATTTACAAAACCGCATACACACGGGGACTGGATGTAAAAAAGCACATAAGTGCTTATTCCATTATCCTCGATATAAAAGAATAAATAAATAAATAATAAATAAATAAATCTCTTTCTCTCTTCTTTGAATTTTTTTTCTTTTCTTTTTTTTGTTGATATGGGGAATGGGTAAGGGTTGCTGTTTGTTTGTACTCGTTTTAAAATTGAAGTTTCACTTTTCTGAATAGATGATACAAGAAAGAAGTCAACGAAATCTTTTTAAAACACACCCCAACACCCAAACACACACACACACACACACACAACACAACACACACACAAATCCCACACAACACCCCACACCACACAACCCCACCCCACCACACCACACACACAACCACACACACACACCTCCCCCACCACACACCACCACACCACACACACACACAAAGCACACACACGCCACAAATGAAAAGGGATAAAAAATGGAATTACAGGTTTATGTTAAGACGGACTTAGGAGGGTGAGGGAAAGGGGGGGGGGGGGGGAGTTAGAGAGGATGGATAAAGGTGGAAGGGGGGGGGGAAAGGGGATATTATAAGCAAGAGAGGAGAAAAGAGAAGAGAGACGATGTGTGAGGAGGGGGGGGAGGGGGAGGGGAGGGGGGGGGAGGGGTAACAAGTTTGTGAAAGGAGGGGTGAGAGATTATGACTGTCGAGAGTTGAATGTAACGCACTCTCTAACCTTGTTCTGACAGTCAATTGACACGGGTGGATAGGTGGGGTACGGGTGTGTGGGTATGGGTAGGTCGGGTGGATGCATATGATTATGAATTATTATCGGGGTGGCTGGTTGGCTGGTTGGCTGGTTGGTTGGTTGGTTGGTTGGTTGGCGCTTACTGTTGTTATAAGTGTGGTTGCATGTAATATTTGAGTTGTTGTTAGTGGTATTGGTCGTTCGTTCGTTCGTTCGTTGTTCGTTCGTGTGTGTGTGTGTGTGGTGTGTGTGTGTGTGTGTGTGTGGTGTGTGAGTTAGTTAGTAGTAGTAGTAGTAGTAGTAGTAGCAGTCTTCAGTTTTAACGTCTTTCCACTTTTTATGATACCAAACGACCAAAAGGAATATCTGGAAGGTATATAAGCTGCTATTTTTGCCTGTCATACAGATATGACAGAAAACAAAGTTGTGCTGCCGTTAAGCGCCTGACAAGTCAGGCCCAGCGCATCCGACTTAAGCGTGAGGGAGAGACCTGTTATATTTTAAGTCTTTCTGGGGGAGGGGGAGGCAGGAGAATGGACCAAGAAGGCAGAAAATAAACAAGAAGACAAGGGAAAAAAGAGAAGACAGGGGGAAACAAGGACCAAGGCAGAAACAAAGAGAGGGATAGAAAAGAGGGAATTCCTAGCACAGAATTTCCAGATGGTGGGGGGATGATATTGATGGTGATGATGATGACGGTGGAGGTGATGATGATGATGATGATGATGATGATCATAATGATGATGACGATGATCATGATAACCATAACGACGATAACCAAGAAAAAAGAATCCTGCTACAAAATTAAATCAACATGCATCACATTTTTCATCTCTAAAACTTCACCATCCTCTCCTTTCCACCACCACCCCTCACCCCCCCCCTCACCCCCACCCCTCCTCACCACTTTTCCTCCAAACCCTCCCTCCCTCCCCTCCTCTCTCCCTCCCCCCTCCCCATTCCTCCTCCCCCTCCTCCCCCTCCTCCCCCCTCAATCCATCCCTCCATATTTGCTTGGAGCAGAGCAGAGCATGCAGAACAGAGCTGAGCAGAGCAGAGTGAGCGCGTTAGGCCTATAGCTAGAAGTCAGTGAAGTGTTAAGCGAGAGGCCTTCAGATGATCTACGGACCATGAAATTGTCCCAGTGTGCTGTGCAAGCAGGCAAGGCTTTAGGGCTATAGGGTCTTATAGGGTCTATAGGGTCCATAGGGTCCATAGGGTCTATAGGGCCAGCAGGGTCCCTCTAGTCCCCTCTCCCCACCTCCCCCCCTCCTCCAGTACTTTACTATAAATGCAATACCCCTCCTCCCTCCCCCTGATACTGATACCTTTTCTCCTGTCTGTCTTTCTGTCTTTCTTTCTGTCTGTCTTTCAGTCTGTTTGTCCTTTTTGTCTTTCTGTCTGTCAAGTCAAGTCAAGTCATTTTTTTTAAATATCTAGACGGTACATTGAATAAGCAATGTATTTGCTTTTTTTTCATCAAGCCATATGTCTGTCTGTTTGTATGTCTGTCTGTCTTTTCTTTTCTTTTTTGTTCGTTTCTTTTTCTTTTCTTTCTCTTTATTTTTTTCTTTCTTTCTTTACGTTCTTTTCTTTCTTTTCTCTACTTTACTTACTTTCTTTTCTTTTTCTTTCCTTTCTTTTGTTTGTTTGTTTGTTTCTTTTTTCCTTTTCTTTCTTTCTTTCTTTTCTTTTCTTTTCTTCCTTTCTTTGTTTCTTTCTTTTCTTCCTTTCTTTTCTTTCTTTCTTTACTTTACTTTCTTTCTTCATTTTCATTTTCATTCTTTCATTCATTCTTTCTTTCTTTCTCTGTCTCTGAGCAAAAACAAATTCTAAAAGTTTTTTGGTTTTTAACCGTTCACCAGAGCCATCATCAACACCATGTAAAGAAAACTTCATGATTCCGCGAAAAGAAATGTAGCAACTGGACTAGTTGCTTTAGCACCAAAAAATCACATGCTTCATCCCCGAATTAGGAGTACGGCTACCTTCATGGTGGACAAAAACTGTCGCGTACGAAAAATCTTGCCATTGGTAAAAACTTCGGAACCAACACAGAATAAAAAAAAGAAAGAAAAAAAGAGAGTAGTTTCAATTTACCTGAATTTTGACCCCAAAATAAAGGCCATAGAATTACAGTCTCACAGCCCAGGTAAGTATGAATTTTTCGTGATAAGTACGCAGATAAATATCCCTAAGAATCCAATCCAATCCTGTTGTTTATAGCCCCGCGACCACAGAGGCCATATCAGGGCTGTCACCTCGTCGACTTTGAAATCTCATATTAAAACTGGGCAGCTATATATACACCTAAGGATTTAGTTGGTTTAAACAACATTTATTAGTTCAGAAACAACATAGCGCTAATGCATGAAATGAGTACAACAAGCGATGCTTGTTTGAGTACTCTAACATCTTCACATATGCAAGATTGAGCTCATGTTAGCTGAAAAACAAATTTGCAATCAAATAAGAATGAACAACAATAATGGCAGAAAAGATAACTGTAATTAATTTAAAAAAATTGTGAACACTACAATCAGAAAAGGAAGAATTTAGTTCCCAGTATGCTTGATCTAACACTTGGCTGTGAAATCAAGGGGAAGAATGGTGTGTATTTTCTTCTTTGTACCTAATAATATAATTATTATACAGTGCAATCATCCGAACAATCAATCCCGAAGTTGGAATGCGGATACCTTCATGGTTAAAAAACGGTCATATACGTCCACTATCCACCCCCCCCACCCCCACCTCCACCACCACCATCACACACATACATTTACAACCCTGGTAGGGGAAAGGGGAAAGCCTGCTGTTTAGAGAGATGCGCTCGTGATCTGCTGACCCGAGTTCGATTCCCGTTTCAAGAGGATTTTTTACCCTAAGAGTTAACATCAATGCAGACTCCACTCTCCCTAAAAAAGTCCTTCGGATGAGACTATAAACCGAGGTCCCGTGTGCAGAACGCACGCAGAACATCTTGCGCACACGTTAAACCCCGTTCCGCTTTTCGGAAGAGTAGGCCATTGTGTGCTGGTGGGAACGGATGACAACATGTACAAAACTGCATATACACGGGGACAGGATGGTAAAAAAGCACATGAGTGCTTATTCTATTATCCTCGAAATAAAAGAATAAATGAAATGAAATAAAATAATTAATAAATAAAAATCAACAGCAAAAGCAGCAAACATGAAAAAAAAATATCAACAAACACACCCGTAATAAAAAGAGAAGAAAAATGTACGTCTGCGCTTCCTTACAAGAGAAAAGACTGGAACAGTTAGTAATCGCTAACACCAACACTGATGTTCTCTCTCTCTCCCTCTCTCTCTCTCTCTTCACACACACACACACCATTAATAAACAAAATCTAACAATGTTGTCCTCTATACCCACACACACCTACACACACACTCACACACACAAGCACCCCCCTTCCCCCCTTCCTCCTCAACCCACCCACCCCCCCCCCCTACAAACACACACAAACACACCCACACACACACACACACAAACATACAGACACAAATCGATCTACCATGCAGACTAACGGAAAAAAAACACTTTTCTCTCTCTCTCTCTCTCATATCTTTCATCTCTCACTCTCTCTCTCTCTCCCTCACTCTCTCTCTCTCTCATCATCTCTCTCTCTCCTCTCTCATCTCTCTGTCTCCACTCTCTCTATACTGCTCCCTCCCTCTCTCACTGTCCTCCATCTCTCTCTGTGTGTGGTCTCTCTCTCTCTCTCTCTCTCTCTCGCTCACTCTCTCTCTCTCCTAACCGCTTCCCCCCTATAACCCCTGCTCTCTGTCTCCATCCTCTCTGTGTTTCTTCTCTCTCTCTCTCTTCTCTCTCACTCACTACAACCGCTGACAAATTAAATATTGAACCAACAAGACACAAATGGCCTGTCACTTTTCCTGACACGATTAGCAACTATAAGCTACATAGGGGAAACCAGCGTTTCGAACCTTCAGAGAGAGAGAGAGAGAGAGGGGGGGGGGGGGGTGAGAGGGGGGGGGGGGGTGAGAACAAAATGAGAATATCGCCGAAACACAAACAAAGCGGTGACGACAGAAAAAGATTTGAGTTGGTGCGCAATTGTTTCTATTAGATGGTTTGTTGGTTGTTCTGTCTGTGTCTGTCCTGTCTGTCTTGTCTCTGCTGTCTCTGTCTTTGTTTGTGTGTGTGATCTCTCTCTCTCTGTCTCTGTCCTGTCAGTCCTGCACTATCTCAATCTCTCTCGTCCCTCCCTGATTGTCTCTCGGTCTCTAACTATCTGCTCTCTCTCTGTCTGTCTCTATGTCTGGCTGTTTCTCCTCTCTCTCTCATTGTCTCTCTTCTCTATCTTGTGACTCCCTCTCTGTCTGTCTGACTGTCTGTCCTCAGTGTCACTGTCTCTCTCTGTCTCACTGTACTGTCTCTCTCTGTCTCCTCTGCTCTGCCTCTCTGTCCTCTTCCTCCACTGCTATCAGCCTCTCTGTCTCTCTCCCTATCGCTGACTCACTCTGTCGCTCCCTCCATCTGCCTCTATGTCTCTCCTCCTCTCTCTGTCTCTCTCTCTCTCCCTCTCTCTCCCTCTCTGTCTCTCATCTCGCTCTCTCTCTCTCTCCCTCTCTCTCTCTCTCTCCCTCTCTCTGTCATCTCTTCTCTCTCATCCCTCTCTCTCTGTCTCTCCCTCTCTCTGCCTCTCCTGTCTCTCTCCCTCTCTCTGTCTCTCTCTCTCTCATCCCTCTCTCTCCCCTCTGTCTCTCTCTCTCTCCTCTGTCTCTCTGTCCTCGCTCCTCCATTTTGTGCCGTTTGACTGCCGAAATTTCCTGTGTAGTGTATACAACCATAATGCCTTTTATTTGTGTCGTGTGTTGTGCGAGCGCGCGCGCTGTTGTGAGTGTGTGGGGGGGGGGGGGGGGGGGGGGCGGTTAGGGAGGTAAGGGGTGGGGGTGGGGAGTGGGTTCTTTTTGTTTGGTTGGTTGGGTTTTTTTGTGTGTGTGTGTTGAGGTTTATTTTTTGTATTGGTTTTGTTTTTCGTTGTTTTGTATGTTGGGGTGTTGTTTTGGGTTTTGTTTTGTGGTGCAATTGTTGTTGTTGTGTTGTTGCTTTTTTTTTTTAATAGGTGGGGGTCGGTAGTGTGTGTGAGTGGTGTGTGTTTCTTGTTGATAGGGTCTGTTGTGGGTTTTTTTTTCTCCTCTCTCTCTCGTTTTTAGTTGTTAGGATTTGTTTTTGTGTGTGGTGGTTTTTGAGGGGGAAGAATAATTTCACCTCTCTTCTCTCTCTCTCTCTCACTCATCATCCCACTCTCCCTCGTCTCTCTCTCTCTCTCTCTCTTTGTCACCCCCCACCCCTTCTCTCTCTCCCTTTCCCCCCCCCCCTCTCTCTCTCTCCCTCTCTCTCTCTCATTATAAAAACAAATTTCGGATGTCCATTTAATAATCATCATTTGCTTTTTTTCCAGTGTGCTCACGTGAGTGAGATTGCGTCGACATCACATGGGTGTGAGTGCACACAAAACACATGCACACACATACTCACATACACAACATTCACACATACACAACGTATACACACACATACACACATACACATACACACATACACACAACACACATACACACACCTCCGCACACGACATACACACACAATCTACGCAAGCATTGTTTTTCTCACTTTTTTTTTCTCCTTTCATCCTTACTTTTCTCATTGTTGGACCAGTACTTGTACCAAGGGATGACAGTTAAGTCCAATTAACACAACTGTCCAATACTACAAACCTTTTCCTCCCCCCTCCCCTCCCTCCGCCCCGCCACCTACACCTCTCCCCCACCCCCACCACCCCCCCACACTTCCACCCACAAACCAAAAGTAATAAATAACGATTAGTTCTTTTGGGGGCAAAAAGCTTACGTATGGCTACGCTACTCCTCCCCTCCTCACTACAACCCTTACTTCCTCACCTCCTACTCCTCCTCCTTCTACCCCTCCTCCCCTCTCCCTCTCCTGCCCCTCCCTTCTCCTAACTCCTCTTCCACACTACTCCTCCTCCTTCTACTTCCTCATCACTCCCTCAAAGCTATCCCGTCACTTCTCCTCCTCCTCCACCTACTTCCTAACCTCATCTATTTCCCTGCTGCTCTGCTGCTCCTACTACTACTTCCTACTACTATTACTACTACTACTACTACTTACTTCTACTACTATTACTACTGATGTACTACTACTACCCCTACTCCTCCTCCTACTGCTACTACTACTACTACTACTATTCTACTCGCTGCTGCTACTACTTACAGCTATACTACTGAGCTGCTGCAGCTATTACTATTATTACTACTATTACTACTACTATTTCTTTTCTACTACTACTATACTACTACTACTATTTTTCTACTACCACTAAACTACTACTAATACACTACTACTAACTACTCCCCCTCTTCCATACTCCTACTACTACCACTCCTGCTGCTGCTGCTGCTGCTGCTGCTACCTACTACTACTACTACTAAACTAACTAGCTACTACTACTACTCAACTACTACTACTGCTACTTCAGCTGGCTGCAACTACTACTACTACACTACAACTACTACTACTACTACTACGCTGCTGCTGCTGCTGCTGCTGCTCCCCTCCTTTCTCCTCTCTCCTCCTCCTCCTCCTACAACTAACTACTAGAGGGAGCAACAAACCGCAACTACTCCCCCCCCCCCCCTCTCCTCTCCTCCTCTCTCATCTTTCTTATCTTTTCTTTTTGTGTGTGTGTTTGTTGTTGCTATAGTCATGGACCCCTTAGCTGCTTTCACATCACATCACACCAGGCATTTAGTTTCTGTACTCATCATCCCTTGTCCTGTCCCGTCCTGTCCCGTTCTGTCCCATTCTGTCCCGTCCCAATAATATAGAATGCCACCCGACTACAGGAAAAGCAATCGTAGCGATGAATAATATGGTTTGAGTATGGTTGTGTTTTGTTTTGGTTTTGGTGTTGTTGGGGTGGGTTTGTTGTTTTGTTGCTTTTTTTTTTAAGGGGGGGGGGGGGGGGGGGGGGGAGGTTTTTGTTTGGTTGGTCTAGTTTCTGTGTGTGTGTGTGTGTGTTGTATGTAAGTCGGTGTGTGTGTGTGTGGGGGGAGTGGGGGGTGGGGGTGGGAGGAGGGGGATGAGGGGGAGTGGGGTGGTGAGAGTGGTGGGACGTGTGGTGGGGAGTGGGAGGTTGAGTATGTGTATGTGTGTGTTGTGTGTGTGTTGTGGTGTGGTGTGTGGGGGGGGGGTGGGTACTTATTGGTGTGTGTGTGTTGTGTGTGTGTGTCTTTCTTGTGTGTGTGTGAGGGAGGGTGGGAGTTGTGGTGTGTGTGTGTGTTTTCGCTCTGTGGTGTGTGTGTGTGTGTGTGTGTGTGTGGGTGTGTGTGTGCACGCGCGCGTGTGTCTGTGCGTCTGCGCGTGCGCGCGCGCGTGTGTGTGTGTGTGTGTGTGTGTGTCTGTGTGTGGTCTGTGCGTCTATATGTGTAAGTAAAATATTTCCATTGACAGAATATTATTTATACATAATCTCTTGTTCCTTGTTATGCCTTTTTTTCTTTCGTTCTTTTCTATTTGGGTACAGGAGAATGAATGATGAGAAAAAAAAGAGATGATATTAATAATGATATTGTCAAAACCTGTCCATCTATCTGTCTATCTATCTGTCTATCTACATATCATATCTATTGTATATTGTTTCACGGAATGGGATTGACAAGTTTGTGACACAGGAGTTTCTTTTTTTAAACTTAAAAAAACCCCACAACAACCTGAAAACAGCAATAACTAGTTTCACGTATCCCTAAAGTGTGTGTGTTTGTGTGTGTGTGGTGTGTTTTGTGTGTGTGTGTGTGTGTTTATGTGTGTATGTAGTGTGTGTGTGTAGTGTAGTGTGTGTGTAGTGTAGCTAGTGTGTTGTGTCGTGGTGTGGTGTGTGTTGCGTGTGTAGTGTGTTTGTGTGTGTTGTGTCGGTGGTGTGATGTATGTAGTGTGTTTGTGTGTTGTGTGTGTGCAGGGGTGTGTATTTTGTAGTGTGTGTGTGTGTAGTGTGTGTAGTGTGTGTTCGTGTCGTAGTGTGTTGTGTGTGTGTGTGTGGTGTTTTGTGTGTGTAGTATGGTGTGTAGTGTTTGCAGTGTGTGTGTGTAGTGTGTATGTGTAATATAGTGCATGTGTGTGTGTAGTGTGTGTGTGTGTGCAGTGTGTGTGTGATATAGTGTAAAAAAAAAAGTATGTTCTTTCGGTCCAGAAGGCCCATAGAGCCGGAGCTTATCCCGGTTTCTGTAGCGTTAAGCGAACTGATGGTTTTTCACCACCCCTGTGACAGGACGCTAGTCTGTCGCCAGATACTTCCCCAGCAGAGCTGGTACCCACTTGTACACCTGGGTGGAGTGAGGAAAATAGGAGTAAAGTGTCTTTCCCAAGGACACAACACCGAGCCGAGCGGGGATCGAACCCGCGACCTCTGGATCACGAGTCGACCGCCTAAACCACTCGACCACGGTGCCTCCCTGTGATATAGTGTGTTTGTGTCTTAACCACTCGGCTATAGCACGCGTCGACTGTTTATTTAAACTTTCGTTTGCAGTGTCAACACAGAAATGCAATACTCTCTAGGTTTTGTCTTTCCACAAAAATGAATCAATATTCAGTTTTCCAAAATAGCAAACATCCACTCAACCCAAACGTATTACAAGGAGAGAGAGAGAAAGGGGGGTGGGGGGGGGGGGGGGTAGGGAAGAGAGAGAAGGGTGTGGGGGGGGGGAGAAGAGAGAGAGACAGAGAGAGAGAGACAAAAGAGAGGCAGAGAGAGAGAGAGAAACGAGAGAGATAGAGGGGAGATGGGAGAGAGAGCGAAGAGACACAGAGAGAGAGAGAGAGAGGAGAGAGAGAGGGGGGGGGGGGGGGGGGGGAGGGGAGAGAGGAGGAGAAGGGAGAGGGAGAGGAGACAGAGATAGCAAAGACAAAGAGAGAGAGACAGAGACGAGTACAGGGAGAGAGGAGAGACAGAAGGACATAGAGAGAGACAGAGAAGAGAGGAGAGAAGACAGAGAGAGAGAGGACAGAGAGACGAAGAGAGAGACGGGAGGAGAGTGGTGGGGAGAGAAGAGACAGAGACAGCAGAGAGAAGACAGGAAGAGAGGACAAGGAGAGGGAAGACGAAGAGAGGGGAGACAAGAACAACCCGTTAGTGTTGACTTTAAAAAAAAAAAAAAAGAGTTCATCGATCACGAAGACACACCGAGACGTTTAGAAAAACAGACAAGACAGTTAAAGAGTATGCAGGTGTGTTGGGCATCCGCTTGGGAGGGGAGGGGGGGGAGGAGGGTGGAGGGAGGGAGGAGGACAGAGGGAGGGAGGGAGGGGGGAGGAGGGGAGACGAGAGTGGGAAATCAAGAAAGATGCAACCCGTATGTTGTTGATGTTAAAAAAAGGATAAAGGAGTTTTTTGGATAGGGAACATCGAATGGTGTTATGAAAAAGGTTAGGAGTGGGTAACGTTTGTTTTTTTTTGTTTGTTTTGGGTTTTTTTCCGTTGTGGTTTTTTTTAAGTTATAGTGGGGGAGGTGGGGGGGGGGGAGGGGAGGGGGTGGGAGGGTGGGGAGGGGGGAATGGTTTATTGTTGTGTGTGTGTGTTTGGAAATCTAAAAATATTTTAACCGATGGTTTAATTTGTTATGGTAAGGGGGGTTTTTTTGTGTGATGGGGAATAGTTTGATGAGTTTTTTGAGAGGTTTGGGGTGGGGTTTTTTTGTTTTTTTGTTTTGTTTGTTTGGGTTTTTTTGTTTTTTGTTTTTTTAAGTTATTTAGTGGGGGAGGTGGGGGGGGGTAGGGGGTAGGGGGGGGGGGGGTGGGGGGGAGGCTGGGAGGGAAAAAGGGTTTATTTGTTGTGTGTGTTTTGTTTTTGGTTAAACTGCTAAATATTTTTTTTTTTTAAAGAGTGGTGTGGGGGTGGTGGGGGGGGGGGGGGGGGGGGGGGGGAAGAGGGGGTAAAAAAGGATGTGGGAAAGAGAGGAGGGGAGAAAAAACATAGAGAGATAGAGGGGGGAGAGGCAGAGAGAGGAGAGACACAGAGTTTGAGGGAGGGGGAGAGGGGAGAGGCAGAGAGAGACGAGGGAGAGACAGAGAGCGAGAGGGGGGGAGGGGCCAGAGAGAGGGAGAGACAGGGGAGAGAGAAGGGGAGAGGGGGGAGAGACAGGGAGAGCCCACAGAGAGGACAGACAGAGAGGCAGAGGGGGAGAGAGAGGAGGGGGCAGAGAGAGAGGGTAGAAACAGAGAGGCCCAGAGGGGAGACAGAGAGAGAGAGTTTAAAAAATTTATTGACAAACTTAAAATGAAGGGGAAAAATCAATCAAAAAAGGATATATGAGAGAGTGAGGAGAGAGAGAGGGAGAGAGGGGGGGGGAGAGAGGGAGAGGGGAATTGAATTGAATTTTTTTTAAAATTGAGAGAGAGAGAAAGAGGGGGGAGAGGGGGGGGGGGTAGAGAGCAGAGAGAGTGAGAGAGCAATGCATAATTTTAAAATTTTATTTCCATTAAACAGTTCAAGCCTTTGGGCACTGTGTTGCGATTTAAAAAATATATGTTTAAAAATTTATATACTCGAGAGGGGAAACTTTGTTTGGCTGTCTGTCTGTCGGGTCTGTTCCTTTCCTCATCCTCTCTCTCTCTCTCTTTCTTTCTCTTTTCTCCTCTCTCTCTCTCTCTCTATCTTCCCCTGTCAACACAGAAAAATATTTATAAAAAAACCCTGCTTTTTTTCCTTTTATAGTTTCTAGGTACAACCGCCCAAGGGTTTAACCCGCCTCCCTAGAAAGGGGAAAAGTCCTGGTGGGAAAGTGTGCGGGGTTTGACCCCCGTTTGGGCCCGAAACTTTTCCCCCTCCTTTAGACAGGGAGTGGGGGGTTTTGATTTGGTAGTCTTTGGTGGGCCCGAAAAACCGGGGGTCCCTTTTTGGGGGTTTTTACACATAACCATTTAGCGCACTTTTAAAGCCCCACGGCAAAAAGAGAATTGTCCTGGGGAAAATTGAAATAAAAAAAAAACCCCCTTTTGATGGGGGGGAAACAAAAAACCAGTTCCCAAAAAGGAAAAAAAAAAAAAAAAAAGGGGGGCGTTTTCTTGTGGGCGACTTTACGCGCTTTTCCCCGGGGGGGGGGGTGAGGGGCAGCCCGAATTTCACCCCGGGAGAAATCTGCCGTTTACTTAAAGGGAGCATAAAAAGAAAACAAAAAGAAACAAAAAAAAAAAAACTTGAATATTGTATATATTTTTTTAAAACTTTTTTTTTTATTTTCTTTATTACGGGAAAAAAATTTATTTGGGTTTTGTGGGTGTTGTTTTTTTGGGTTTTTTAATTTTTTTTTTTTTTTTTTTTTTTTGGTTTTAGTTTTGTTTGGGGTTTTTAAAAAAAAAAAAAAAAAAAGGGTATTTTTTTCGGTTTTTTTACAGGCAGGGTTTTTATGTAATCAACCCCGTGGGCCCGGGTTAAATTTTCTCCTAGTTCCTGCAGATGTTTGTCTGTTTGCTGTCGGGCTGTTGTTTTTCTGTTTGTCTGTCTGTCTGGGCTGTCTGTTGGCTGTCTGTTTTCTTTTCTTCTGTTTTTCCCCTCTCTCTCTCCCCCTTTTCTCTCTTCTTTTCTCTCCTTTTCTCTCCTCTCTTTCTTTTTGGAAGTATTTTTTTTAAAAAATTTTACTAAGATTTTTTTTTTTAAAAACGTAATTATAAAAAGGTTTTGTAATTATTTTTTCTCTTTTCATAGTTCCAGCAATGACAGGAATAGTTTATGTCAAATTTTTGTTTCTTGTTTTTTTTTTTTGGTAAACTTTTAAAAAAAAAACTTTTTAAAGTTTTTCTGTTTTTCTTTTTTTTTTTTTTTCTCCTCTTTTTTCTTTTCTTTCTTTCCCTTTTTTTTTTTTTTTTTTGGGGCGGGGGGAAAAAAAAGGGGTGGGGGGGGGGGGGGGGGGGTTATTTTGTTTTTGGTTGTTTTTTTTTTCTTTTTTTGCTTTGGGTGGGAGGGGGGGGGGTTTTTTTTTGGTTTTTTTTTTTTGGGTTTGGGTTTTTAAAAAAATTTTTTTTTTCAACTTTATTATTTATTTAATTTTTTTTAAGTTTTTTTTTTTTTTTTTTTTTTTTTTATTTTTTTTTTTTTGGGGGGGGGGGGGGGGGGTTGTTTTTGCGGTTTTTTTTAAATTTTACAGTGTTTTTGGGTCTGTTTTGTTTTTTGGGTTTTGGGTCCCTGTTTTGTGTGTCAGTGTGTGTGTGTGTGTGTGGGGGGGGGGGGGGGGGGGGGGGTCTTTTGTGTTGTGTCTGGGGGGGGGGGGGGGGGGGGGGGGGTAATTTGTTTTTATTTGTTAATTTGGGTTTTTTATGTTTGGGAGTATGTCAGGGTCCCCGTAATTATGATAATTTATGTCTTTATGGGCTTGTCTAAGAAAAAAAAAAAAAAAGGGAAAAGAACTATCATTCCCAATTCATTTAATATTTTTTTTTGGGATGGGCGATTTAAATTAAAACCCTTTAAAAAAACACGCACTGCCCTTTTGGGGGAAATTTCCCTTTTTTTTTCTACTTTCGTTTTTTATTTCCCAAAAAATGTTTGTTTCCGCTTTTTCCCGGAAGGGCGGGGGAAAGCGGGGTACCCTTTATTTGGGACAAAAACCCGGGCTTTGCAAAAATCTCATCGTTGGTGAACCCCCGGGGCTCTAGCCCAGGGGAAAGAAAAAAAAAAGTCCCCCCCCCT
Organism: Rapana venosa; assembly: GCA_028751875.1. Taxonomy (NCBI): domain Eukaryota; kingdom Metazoa; phylum Mollusca; class Gastropoda; order Neogastropoda; family Muricidae; genus Rapana; species Rapana venosa. The sequence continues at coordinate 3,587,784 of CM054161.1, forward strand.
TTTCCCCCCCCCCCCCCCCCCCACCCCCCCCCCCCCCCCCCCCCCCCCCCCCCCCCCCCCCCCCCCCCCCCCCCCCAAATTTTTTTTTCACATTTCATTTTTCTTTGTTGTGCCTATGTCGTAACTTGGCAATGTTAAAATTTAAACCCCTTTTCCTTTTTTAAATTTAAAAATTTTTTTTTTTATGGATTTTTTTGGGGGGTTTTGAATAAAAAAGTGTTCAAAACCCCCCCCCCTTTTCCCCCTCCCCCACCCCCACCCCCCCTTCCCTTTTAAAAGTGAACACAAAGAAAACAAAACAGAATCCCAAAATAGAAAAAAGAACCCCAAAAAAAATTTTAGGAAAAAATTTGGGCTAAACCCTTTACTTTTTTCTAAAATTTCAGTCATACCCGGGGAATATTTTTTTCCCTTTCAACAATTTTTTCAATTAAATTTTTAATTTTTAATTTTTATAATTTTTTTTTTTTAATTTTATTTTTTTTATATATAAAATTCACCCGCTGTTTCCCGTGGTAATTTTAAAAAAGTTAAAGAAAACCCGCAAAAAAAATTTTTCTATGAAATTACGAAGGAGGGGAGAGAGAGAGAGAGAGATGAGAGGAGGAGAGGGGGAGAGAGAGAGGGGGAGAAGGGGTTTACAAAATTTTAAAATAAAGGGTGCGCCCCCCCTCAGGATGACTTGGGGCCAGGAGGGAAAAAAGAGTCTAATTAAACAAGCTGTTTTACTATAATTTTTTTTACGGGGGATGTAATTTTGCCCAAAAATCCTTTAATACTGGGAAACACACACAAAAAAAATGTACTTCGTCCTATTTCAGGAGAGAGAGAAAGAGAGAGAGAGGAGAGGAAGAGAGAAAAGGGGAGAGAGAAGAGAGAGAGGAGAGAGAGAGAGAGAGAGGAGAGAGAGAGGAGAGAGAAGGGGGGACAATGGCAAGGACAAATTCTTTTATTTCGAGGATAATGAATAAGCACCCATGTGCTTTTTTTACATCCAGTCCCCGCCCTTAGGGATATAATTATATGATCATAAAATAAAATAAAGCCCCTACCAATACACTCACACAGTATACGGGGAAAATATCTACACAAAAGCCCCCACAAAAATTCACTGAAGAGAGAAAAGAGGGAGAGAGAGAGAGAGGAGAGAGAGAGGAGAAGAGAGAGAGAGAGAGAGAGAGAAACAGACAGAGAGAGACAGACAGAAACAGACAGACAGACAGACAGACAGACAGAGAGGACATCAATGGATTTAGATTGTTATTGATTTACTGATTGACACTGCGACACCCGAGCAGTTAAGTTAATAATGACGATGGCGACAATCCCAGTTGCCGTTTATGACAATCACTTTATTGATGATAAAGACAGGCAGAATACATTCTGAGTTTCCGCCTACATAATTGATTTGTTGATAAAGACACAATTACAGTTGCGGACAGGAAAAAGAAAAAAAAAATATTATAAAGGGTGGCGCTGCTCTTGTGGCGACGTGCTCTCCCTCTCTCTCCCCGGGAGGGAGAGCAGCTCGAATTTCACGCAGAGAAATCTGCCGTTGACTTTAAGTGGTATGAAAATGGAAAAGAAAGTGAAAAATATGATATGGACAGAAAAAAAATTGACAGTTTTATTTTATCAGCGTGACTGAATTATTATCATCTCAAGTGTTTATTAGAGCAAAATACATACATATATACATAGTAAAATACATACATACACACACACGCATATGTATATATAATCATTTATATTTATATATATATATATATATTATATATATATATATATATAATATATATATATATATATATATATATCTAGAGAGAGAGAGAGAGAGAGAGGAGAGAGAGAGAATGAGAGAGAGAAAGAGAGAGAGAGAGAGGCACACACACACACACACACACACACACACACACACACACACACACACACACACATATATATATATATTATATATATATATTTATATAATTCATATAATCATAATTATGTTCATCTGTAAGTAAGTCAAAAAAGAGATTCTACATCAGATATAATTTAATGAACAGATGAATAAACAAACAATTAAACAAACATCGCAAGTGTTTATGAAAGCAAAATACATATCTACATATTCATCAGGTAAGTAAGTTAATAAAGGGAGTCTACATCCGCATACAGAAACAAACATTCTACATACAAACAAACAAACAGAAAAAATAAATTCAATAAATAAACTAGCTCTTCGTCAATAACATTTCAAACCGTATAATTAAACACTAATTATCAAAATTAAAAGAACAGCAGATTGATAAATACATAGATTCAAAGTTAATCATCTTTCAAACATTGATAAATATAGATAGATGAATAGATAAATTAGTAAATAAATAACTAACTTAGAAATAAGTAAATAAATAAGTGAATAAATAAATGGATAAATAAACAAATGAATGAATAAATGAATACACACATAGACGAACAGAAAAATGAATAGATAAAGAAGTTCCGCACCAAGAGTTTTTTTTTTTAATTCTACAAAAAAAGCAGAAAATAAATGAAAAAATGAATTTTTTTTAAAAAGCAAATTGCACAACAACAATTTTCCAAGCACGAATAAAAAAAAAGTTAATAAATAAATAAATAACTAAATAAGCTCAACGTCATTAATCTTTCAAATATATTTTTTTGCTTTAAAACCCAAATCATTCATCAAATATAAAATAAATATAAACAAGTAACTGAAATTTCTTTTTTCGTTCCTCGGCTAGAGCTCCGAGGTTCACCAATGGAGAGATTTTTGCAAATGCGACTGTTTTGGGCCCACCAGTATTAAGGTCGCTGCATTCCGACTTCAGGGCAAAAATAAAGGAATAAATACATTCAGTCGATAAGCTTTGAAACAAAGATTTAATGCACCCCCCCCCCCCCCCCCCCCAAAAAGAAAAAAAAAAAAAAAGAAAAAAAAAAGAGAGAAAAAGAACAAATCGATTTGAGCGGGGAAAAAAAAAGAAACCAAGCGATTATAAGCTTAAAATAGATTGAGGAGTGATTGAATACATAAATGAATCAATTAATTGATGAAAAGATCAATAAATATGTAAATAAATAATTAAATAAATAAACAGATAGATAAAATAGGTGGGTAGATAAATAAGATTGCAGTCTTTAAAAAGTCAATGCTTGTCTTTGACACAAACTTGAAAGAAAACGCCTTGATGAAATGTTTTTGGAACTTTTTTTTAAACTGATATTTTAATTTTCTCATTCTCATTACACACACACGCCCCACACACACACACACACACACACACACACACACACACACACACACACACACACACACACACATTTTAATTATGATTGATCAGACCATTTTTTATTATAAATTTTTGCTTCCCCCCCCCCCCTACCCTCTCTCCAACCTTCACAAAATTTAATAGTTAGGTCAGTCAAATTTAAAACCAAAAAGATTATATGCAAATTGACGAGAAATAGTCCACCTACCTTTCAGAAAAAAAGGTGAGAGAGAGACAGAGAGACAGAGAGACAGAGAAAGAGATTACAGAATAACATTGCCAGTCTATAAATTAAAAGCATAAGAAATTATGACGGGAGCTTCCGATATTTTGAACATGTATACAAAGTAATCATTACTGTATGTTTAGTTAGTTACACTGTGTACCATCCTCTCTCTCTCTCTCTCTCTCTCTCTCTTCTTCTCTCTCTCTCTCTCTCTCTCTCTCTCTCTCTCTCTCTCTCTGCCTATCTGTCTTTCTGCCTGTCTGTATACACATACACAATTGCATGCACACGGGGACTGGATGTATAAACACACGAGTGGCTTATTCCATTATCCTCGAATTAGATGAATAAATAAACAAATAAATGAATCAATCAATCAATCAATTAATTAATAAAGAACACACATACATTAAACCCTCCGCATCCCCCCTCCCCTCCCCCCACACAAATACACTACACAGCACACACACACACTAACCTCTCCCCCATACCCCCCCCCCACCCCACCCTCCCAACACACACTACGTACACACACTAACCTCCCACCCCCTCCCATACACACACACTAACCCCCCTCACCCTCCCCACCCCCCCCAGCACACACACTACCCCCCCCCTCACCCCCCCTCACACACACCACACACACACACTACCCCCCCCCCCCACCCCCACACACACACACTACCCCCCCCCCCCCCCCATTCCACACACACACACTAAATTGAAGACAACAACAACAACAACACACACGCACACACACACTAACACACACACACACACACACTAACACACACTAACACACACACACACACACACTCACACACACACTAACACACACACACACTCCACACACACACTAACACACACACTAACACACTAACACACACACACACACACACACACACACACACACACACACAACTAACACACACACTAACACACACATACACACACACACTAACACACACACACACACACACACACAACACACACAACTAACACACCCCCACTCCACACCCCCACTCCACACACACACACACACACACACACACACTAACAACACACACACACTAACACTCACACACACACACACACACACACACACACACACACACACACACACACACACACACACACACACACACACACACTAACACCCACACACTAACACACACACACACACACACACACACACACACACACACACACACACTAACACACACACACACTAACACACATTAACACACACACTAACACACACACAACACACACACACAAACAAACACACACTCCACACACACACACCACACACACACACACACACACACACACACACACACACACACCACACACACACACACACTAACACACAGGTCTTCCTCACCTTCACTGTCTTTGTCCATTTCGGAAAACGAACCCCCTTCGTCCATCTTCTCCTCCTCCTCTTCCTCCTCCTCCATCCCTCCTCCTCCTTCCTCCTCCTCCCACAGACAGAGACCTCACCCTCAAGTCACACCCCCCTCCTCCTCCTCCTCCTCCTCCTCCTGCTGCCAGGAATCCACCAGGTCTGAGCGGTTGCGGCTGAAGAATTTCCCCAGAGCCTCTGGAAGGAAACCCGACAGAGACGGCCCCGCCCGGTACCCCTCCGCCAGTCAATCTTAGCCCGTGAGCTGCTGCTGCTGCTGCTGCTGCCGAGCCAGTAGAGAGATGAGGCGCGGAAGTGGGAGAAAAATTAGGATGGTGAGGGTGGTGATGAGGGTGGGGGTGGTGAGGGTGAGGGTGGAAGAGGAGAGGTTCGGGAGTAGGGGGTTCGGATCCTGAAGACGAGGGTGAGGAGGAGGAGTGGTTGTGAGGGTGGTGGTGAGGGTGAGGGTGAGGGTGAGGGTGATGAGGGTGGTGTGGTGGTGGTGGTGGTTGGTGTGGAGGGGGGTGGTGGTGGTGAAGAAGAAGAGGAGGGGAGGAGGAGGAGGAGGGGGTGGTTCGAGGTGCCAGGATGTCTGTGATGAGGAAAGAGGGACGTCCTGGAGGTTTTGAAGAGGGAGATGCTGCCTTAGGTCTGATGCTGCTGATACTGTTGGTACTGCTGTTGATACTGCTGCTGGTAGTACCCATACTGCCGCCACCACCACCACTATTACTGCTGCTGATACTACTACTACTACTACTGTCCACTGTAGGCTGAAGAGTCCCTGCCGACACCATAGCGGCTCCCACACCGTTACTGCCACCACCTCCGCGACCAGGTGAGATCGAAGAGGAGGATGGGGATGAAAAGGGAGAACGGTCAGAGGATGAAGAGGAGGAGAAGGAGGAAGAGATGAGCAAGGGAGGGGGAGGGGATAACAAGGGGGTGGTGGTGGTGGAGGTGGTAGGAGTAGGAGTAGGGGTCGGGGTCGGGGTAGGGGTAGGGGTAGGGGTGGTGGTGTGGTTTGAAGATGCTGTTTCTTCAGAGTCCTCTACAACTACGCTCAAAGAACTGCTGTCGTTCATAGCAGAGTCTGACGAATTAGTGGCGAGACGTTTGTTCTGGGGGGAAGGCCCCCGACTACTATTACTACTACCACCACCACCACGGGGGGAAGCCCCCCGCTTGTGCTGGTTACTGTTACTGTTGCTGCTGTTGTTGTTGTTGTTGTTGTTGCTGTTGCTGCTGTTGCTGCTGCTGTTTAAGCCTTCTGAGGGCTGGTATCGTGGCGGCTCGAGTGCTGACTAAGGTCTGTGGGTTGGCAGCTCTCCATTTCGCTTTCGTTGTTGTTGTCTAAAGGGATGATGCTCTTGTCGTCCTCGCCATCCTGGTCTTCTTTCTTCTTCTCCTTCTTCTTCTCTTTCTTGTCCATCGTTGCTTCCTTCAGGATGGCGAGAGCGTGAGGGGGAGGAGGAGGGGGCTTGGAGGATTTGAGTTTCTTGACTTTCCCTTCCATGATCACCATGGCAAGTGGTGATGGAATGGGAGGGTGGGGGGGGGGGGGGGGGGGGGGTTGATGAGATTAGAGAGTGTGGGGGGGGGGGTTGGACGGAGTGGGTGGGGTGAATTTCGAGGGTTTATTAAATTCACATGAAGTTTTGTTTGTGTGTTTTTCCAACTTGGCGAAATTTTTTGTTTGGGAGTTTTTAAAAAAAAAAGTGTTTAATTGCTGATTTTTTTTTTACTGAATCAATATAGAGTCTTTCGTTTTTTTTCTTCCAAAACTTGGTGAAATTTTTTTTTCGAGTCAAATATGGCCGAATTCTTCTTCTTCTTCTTCTTGTTTAAGCTAACAGACAATAATGACGTTGTGTGTCATAGTCTCATATTGACTGTTACAGTTAATGATGGAAAATGTCACACTGTTGTTAACAGTTTTCTTTTCCAAGTTTATTCCACACACACACGCGCGCGCGCGCGCGTCTGTCTGTCTGTCTGGTAGTCAGTCACGTTTAAAAAGCTGGCAACAGTTTGGCACTAACCTTCATTCCGATCTTTTGTCTTTTTTCGCTTTCCTCAGCAGATTGTGCGAAGAATGACTGTAGATCTCCGACCTTGTTTTTACAGTCAAGTCACCACCACCGCTTTGTCTCTTGCTTTCTTGCAAGCCTCCAAAGGCTATAACAACATGTGTGTACACACACCACTTCACAACTTGCAAAAAGATGGTTCCCACGCACTTATGAAATTTAAAGAAATAAAACGGCACACACACAACACGCTCTCAATTCTAACACACACACAAAAAAACTAACCTCCACCCTCCTTAAACTGTTTCCTCTCCTCCTCAAGAAAAAATAAATCAGCTGTCAGTTTGAAATGGGTTTTTTTTACATCAACTTTTCAAACAAGATTGAAGGAGAAAGAGAGAGACGATTAGATTGTTCGAGCTAAACGTCAAGGTTTTTTCTCCTTTTTTTTTGGTTAAAGGAACAGTGCCTCCTGTATAAAAAAAACAAAAAAGCAAAGTCAGACTTACACCAAAAGAAAAAAGAAAAAAAAAGTAAACGGGGAAAGAAATCAAGACGGGGGAACGAGTCAATCAACGTAGACACCACCACTAACCAGCCAACCACCACACACAAGCAGCAGTAGACAGATCGCTTTCCATGTCAGTTCTATCTTGTCGCCAAGTCTCTCCGAACTGGAAGACGCGTGAAAAATGTGCCTCTTGTTCGCCCAAGTCGTGCGCCCTTTTTAGGATCGGGGTAGGGGTGTCAGACTCCCTCCAGCCTTGCTTGAATGGGTGTCAGTGGAGAAAAAAAACAAACCCACACCACCCAAACCCCTCTACCCCAAGGGGAGGGGGAGGAGAGGAAAGAAAAGCCCGAATGTGTCCTACAGGTAGGATTAAGAGGTCGCGGAGGGCGCTGCACTGAACTACACTTGCTCGTTTCAATGTCGCTCTTGCTTCGTTCGTTCGTGTGAGAGACTGAGACAAGAGAGTGAGAGAGTGAACGAGAGAAAAAAAAAGGTAACAAGCGTCACTCAACCGTACAGATTCCAAAAAAAAAACTACTTCGCGTAGTGATACTAGTAGTAAGTACTCTGTGACCGACAAAAGTTTCTGTGGTCAGTTTCTCAAACGTGATCGATGTTGGTTTAAAAACAAACCTAAACCAAAAAATGGTCTCTGAGAGAGAGAGAAAGAGAGAGAGAGAGCGAGCGATGCGGAGTGGTTGACGTAAAGCAGGTACTGTGACGGTCTTTTACCTCCGTTATGTCAATATAATGAGCCCAGAATCTACGCCCCAAACAGACAACTTGTTTTCAGCGATTCGTTTACACGCGCACACCCTCTCTCTCGTTCGTCTCCCGCTTCCCTCCCCCGTTCCCGTCATTACAGCGAGCTACAATGTGTCGACCAATAGAAAACGTTAAGGGGCGGAGCTAAAATCCTCGACGCTGGCTCGTGATTGGTTAAAGGGGGGGGACTGAGACAGCGTTTGAGCGCGAGCTGGGGGTGGGTGGGGGTGGGAGTGTGGAGGCGAAAGGTTGGTAGACTTAGTAACAAGGTGTGCCTGAAGAAAATGGAGCCAGGTAGAGTTTTTCCATTTCGTTTGCTTTGCGATGGAGGGTCTGCCGTCATTGTTTACAATTTAATCAGCGATGGATAGCGTCGTCTTTGCGTGCCGGTCTGTCATTTGAGGGGGAAAAGTTTCCAAGCTGTTAAAAGCAGTTCTTAATGACGTAACCATACTACTAACTACTAGCAGCAGCAGCAAGAACGACGCCATCTTTTTTTCTTCAAAAATAATTATTGTTAAACCCTTCCATTTTTCAGAAGAAAGCGATCAAGACCATCTGCTTTCTCTAGTTGGCAACTGGTAATGTCGTTTATGTTGAAGAGGAAGAAGAAGAAAATAAAAGCTCTTGAAAGTTTTGAAATTGATACGTGATCTAGCAGAGCGAGGTATTCATTCCAAAAAGACGGTGAAGTGACAATGATTAGCGGTTGGGTAGAACAAGCGAGGGTTATTGGTTGGAGTTGAGGTTCGAGTAGGGGGTGGGGTGGGATGCGGGGTGGGGGTGGGGGGTAGGGAGGGTTGATTAGAGAGCCGTGTGTTATTAAGCGCTTGTTTAGTGGGTAGAGTGGGGGATTGGGAGGGGTGTGTGGTGTGTGCTATTGTTGTCTGCTTTTAATGAACCGATCTGTTCTCAATATTTTAATTGCCTTGTTTAAGTGTGGAAATGGTTTTTGCTATGACTAAAAAAAATCTGTCAAGGCTGTTGGTGTGGTAGTTTTTTTTTTGGTTGTTGGATTTTTTTTTAATCCTTTTTTTTTTTGTTTGGTTTGATTTGGTTTGGTATCTGTAAAATTTATGACATAAATTTGAATCTGGTTTTGTTTTTCAGTTCATTGTTTTTATTTATTGGCTGATTGATTTTTTTAAATTTTACTTTTATTTATTTATTGATTGATTTATTCATTTATATGTCCATTTCACAAATAAACAATATCCATCATGCAATTGTTTTTTTCATCGCTTAAAACTGACTTTTTGTTTTGCAAATGACTTAGCAAAAATTGCAATCCATGCAAATTTTATTTTGATTTACTGGTTTCCACTTTACAGCTCAGCAGCGGCCATGTTCATTTTCATTAAAAAAAAATTTTTAATTGAAGCACACACCATAAGCTAGAAGCTTGGTTGTTGCCATGTCACTTCAAAATGCTGTTTACTTTTTTCAAGGGTTATTCCCATTCCTGAATTAAAAACCAAACGGGCTGAAAGATAACGATGAGGAAATCAAAACTACATCTACCCCCTTGTTTATATTTATTTATATTGTTTATATATATTGTCATGTTTATGTATTATTATTATTTATATTGTATATATTTTATTTTGTTTATCCCCCTTGTTTATTGTTCATATTCAGCTGTTGTTGTTTTTTCCCCAATGATATTTTTACCATTTTTAATCCCTTACAGATATATTGTCTTTAAAAAAACCACCAACCCAACATTTGACGCAAGTGTGTGTGTGTGTGTTTGTGTACTTTTGAATAACTGGTTTTTGACTATGGCAATTTTTTATTTCATAGATTTGGTCTGCAGCGTACCGTGTTTGTAATATCTGTGTGTTTTACACTGTTGATTGTTCGTTATTGGTTGCATGACTGTGTAAGAATAGGTTGAATGCAAGGGCTTTAACTTATCTTTGCAAGATATAGGGCATAGAAATTCCATTTATTATTATTTGTTTGCTACAGCCAATTTTTGCATACTACTACTACTACTACGACTGCTACTACTACTACTACTACTACTACTACTACTACTGCTGCTGCTGCTGCTGCTGCTGCTACTACTACTATTGCTACTGCTACTGCTGCTGCTGCTACTACTACTACTATTGCTACTCCTACTTCTACTGCTACTTCTACTACTGCTGCTTTTGCTGCTGCTGCTGCTGCTGCTGCTGCTACTACTACTACTACTACTACTACTACTACTACTACTACTACTACTACTACTACTACTACTATGGATAACAATAATAACAGTACAGTGATCTTGATGATGAGGACAATGGTGATATGGCCAACAAAAATTGAAATCGGTTACATTTTATCACACTGAATGATATATTGTTGTCGATTTTTTTGTCTGGCTTGAATTTTTGGGGGGGGTTATATTTGATTGTTAAATACTAGGTACGCAGAACCCCCCCCCAAAAAAAAGAAGAAAAAAAAAGGAAAAAAAGAAAACAGAGAGAACGAGATAATAATAATAATAATAATAATAATAATAATAATTATAATAATAATAATTAAAAAAAAAAAAAATAAATAAATATAATAATAATAGACCGGAATTTATATAGCGCTCAATCTTGTAAAACAAACAAATCGAAGCGCTTAAATAATCCTCAAATAATCCTCAATAAAACTCCGCTACAACAACATCAACAAGAACAACACCCTCCACTTTTTGAAGAAAGAAAGAAAGAAAGAAAGAAAAAAAAGACTGAAATTCTTTCTTCGAAGACATTCTGTTCTTCAATTTAATGATTCTTCTTTCACAGTGATATTAGACGAAAAAAAATGAAATAATGATACAGATTTTTTATCAATTAAAAAAATTGTGTCGCGGTTAGTGTGTGTGTGTGTGTGTGTGTGTTGTTGTGTGTGTGTGTGTGTGTGTGTGTGTGTGGTGTGGTGGTGTGTGTGTGTGTGTGGTGTGGTGGTGGTGGTGTGTGGTGGTGTAGTGTGGTGGTGGTGGGTGGTGTGTGTGTGTGTGTGAGAGAGAGAGAGAGAGAGAGAGAGAGAGA
>CM054161.1:3604030-3606530 GCA_028751875.1 Rapana venosa
ACCCGTTCCGCTTTTCGGAAGAGTAGGTCATTAATTTTGAGCCAGTAGGAATGGATGACAAAATTCTTTGTTTTGTTTTTTAAATGACAAGTAAAACCAAACAAAAGCCACATGCACATCTTAAGTGCCGTGATTGGACACTATTCCCGAAGTCGGAATGCGGCTACCTTAATGGTGGGTAAATACGCCCCAAAACGGTCGTATACCCAAAATATCACCATTGGTGAACTTCAGAGCTCTCTCCTAAGAATGAACCCTCGCCCCCCCTCCTTAAAATCCTCATCCCCCCCCCCCCCCCCAACCCCAGAAAACAAAAATAAAGCCTAAACAAAAAAAGCACAAAAAACCCTCACTTAAAAAAAAACCAAAACCCTAACAGCAGATGTCTTTATCTCACACACGTGGTCGACGCCTGAATAATATCTTCTGATAGGAAGCGCAATCAATCCAATCAATCAATCAATCAATCAATCAAACAATCAATCAATCAATCAATCAATCAATCAATCAGTTAATCAACCAGTCAACCATTCTTTCCGTTCATCCATCCATAATCAATATTCAATCAATCAATATTAAATCAATCCATCTATCCATCCATCAACCCACCCATCAATAATCAATTTTATGTTTTTATTCTTTTATAGTTATTGAGCCTAATGGAATAAGCACTTACGTGCTTTTATACATCCAGTCCCCGTGTGTATGCGGTTTTGTAAATTCTGTCATCTGTTCCCACCGGCACACAATGGCCTACTCTTACGAAAAGCGGAACAGGATTTAAGGTGTGCGCAAGATGTTCTGCGTGCGTTCGCACACGGGGCCTCGGTTTATAGTCTCATCCGAAGGACTTTTGGCGAGAGTGGAGTCTGCACTGAAGTTAACTCCAGGGGGAAAATATCCCCATGAACGGGAATCGAACCCGGGTCATCAGATTGCCAGCGCAATGTTCTGACCACCAGGCTATCAATCAATCAATCAATCAATCAATCAATCAATCAATCAATCAATCAACCAATCAATCAGTTAATCATCCAGTCAACCATTCCTTCCGTTCATCCATCCATAATCAATATTCAATCAATCAATATTAAATCAATCCATCACTCCATCCATCCATCAATGAATCAATCAATCAATCAATCAATCAATCAATCCCTTGACCAAGATGGTCGTCAGAAGGACACACGAGGAACGCTATGGTAGACGGTGGGTTTTTTTGTTTTTTGTTTTTTGTGTGTGTGTTTTTCCCCCAGGCTGGTCTGTTCTGTCTGTCTATCAGTCAGCCTTTAGAAGCAACAAAGCCAATATGTCTGTCTGTCCAGTCCGTCTGTCGGTTCACTCTTTGATCTTCTTTCATGTGATTTTCAGGGGATGGGATGGATAGCTCAGTGGTCACAGCACTCACTTTCCCCCAGCCAAGGTTAAGCAGCGTCGAGCGTGGTTACCACTTGGATGGGTGACCGTTTGCGTGCCTTGGCTTCAGTACAGTCCACCCAGTTCACCCAGCTGTAAAATGGGTACCTTGGCCGCTTTAAGGGTCAGGGAAGGTAAAGCAGCGAGGGGAGAGGAGATGGGCGCCGCCCTCAATATGCTGGCCCCTAGAGAAGTTGAAGTCTCTGACATCTCGCTCCTCAATGACCACATAGGTTATGGAAAGACTTTTACGTTTTTACCTTTTCCATGTGATTTCAAAAACGCAATGCTCTTCCGCAACATTATCGTTATCATTGTCATCATTGTTGACCATTATGACCATTAAAAAAAGTCCTCCAACTTCCCCCCTCCCCCCCCCCCCCCCCCCCCCCCCCCCCTACTTCTACTCTCTCCTCTCTCTCTCTCTTTCTGCAAATTAAAAGAATGAGAGAGAGAGGGAGGGAGAGAGAGAGGGAGGGAGAGAAAGAGAGGAGGGAGAGAGAGAGAGGGACGGAGAAAGAGAGGGAGAGAGAGTGAGAGAGGAAAGAGGGAGAAGAGAGAGGAGGGAGAGAGGGAAAGAGATGGAGAAAGAGAGGGAGGGAGAGAGAGAGAGGGGGAGGGAGAGAGAGAAAAGAGGGAGGGAGAGAGATGGAGAGAGAGGGGAGAGAGAGAGGGAGGGAGAGAGATGGAGAGAGAGAAAGAGATGGAGAAAGAGAGGGAGGGAGAGAGGAAGAGAGAGAGAGGGAGGGAGGGAGAGAAGAGAGAGGGAGAGGAGAGAGGGAGAGGAGAAGGAGGGAGAGAGAATGGGAGTCACAGAGACAGAGGAAAGGAGGATGACAAAGAATGAATGAAAGAGAAGAATGTGAGAAAAAGAAGATGAAGATACATTTTTTTAAAAAAAAAACAACAAAACAAAAAGACCCCCCCAGAAAAAACAAACAAAACACACCCACAAAAAAAAAACAACAACAACAACAAAAAAAAAAAAAATCGAGAAAGACGAAGAAAAAGAATGAAACCTCCCCTACCCTTTCCCTCCCCAAACCAACAAAAAAACCAAACCAAACAAAAAAAACCACACAAA
>CM054161.1:3621530-3626530 GCA_028751875.1 Rapana venosa
GCTGACAGCAAATCGATCAGCCGAGACAGCAGTCAGCTTTATCCATTCGTTTCCATCCAATATCACACACACACACACACACACACACACACACACACACACACACACACACACACACACACACACACACACACACACACACACACACACACACACACACACACACACACACACTCCCACACACGCGCCGCGCACGCACGCACGCACGCACACACACATACACACACGCGCACGCACACACACACGCACACACACATACACACACACATACACTCCCACACACGTGCACGCACGCACACACACACACACTCCCACCCACGCGAACGCACACACACACACACACACACACACGCGCGCGCGCGCGCGCGCGCGCGCACGCGCACAAGGAGGCAACAACTGCCATTTGCGGAAGTATGATCCTCGCCTACACACGCATGCGCACACACGCTCGAAAGTCATGCTCTTTTTATTCTTTTCCTATTTTATTTTATTTCGAGGATAATGGAATAAGCATTGGTCTGCTTTTTTACATCCAGTCCCCGTGTGTAAGCAGTTTTGTCAATTTTGTCACTCGTTCCCACTGGCACACAATGGCCTACTTTTCCGAAAAGCGGAACGGAATTCTAACGTGAGCGCAAGATGTTCTGCGTGCGTTCGCACCCGGGACCTCGGTTTATAGTCTCATCCGAAGGACTTTTGGCGAGAGGAATGCAGGAAAGGAAGGGGGAGAGAGAGAGAGGAGAGAGGGGGGGGGGGGGGAGAGAAAGAGAGAGAGACAAACAGACAGAAAGACAGAGACAGACAGAGACAGACAGACGCAGACGCAGAAAGTTTACTCCTCAAGGCCAAGGCCACATAGACCCATTGAGATAGATAGATAGATAGATAGATAGATATAGATAGATAGATAGATAGATAGATAGATAGATAGATAGATAGATAGATAGATATAGATAGATAGATATATAGATAGACAGATAGAAAAATAGATAAATAGATAGATAGAAAAATAGATAGATAAATAGATAGAAAAATAGATAGATAGATAGAAAAATAGATAGATAGATAGATAGATAGAAAAATAGATAGATAGATATATAGATAGATAGATAGACAGATTGATAGATAGATAGATAGAAAAATACATAGATAGATAGAAAAACAGATAGATAGATAGATAGAAAAATACATAGATAGATAGATAGATAGACAGATAGATAGATAGATAGATAGATAGATAGATAGATAGATATAAAAATAGATAGATGGATAGACAGATGGATAGATAGATAGATAGGTAGAAAAATAGATAGATGGATAGATAGAAAAATAGATAGATGGATAGATAGATAGATAGATAGATAGAAAAATAGATAGATAGATAGAAAATAGATACATAGATAGAAAAATAGACAGATAGATCGATAGATAGACAGAGAGACAGACAGACAGACAGATAGATAGGTAGATAGATAAATAGATAGATAGATAGAAAGATAGATAGATAGATAGATAGAGAGAAGAAAGAAAGATAGATAGATAGATAGAAATATAGAAGAACGATAGATAGATAGATAGATAGATAGACAGACAGATAGATAGATAGATAGATAGACAGACAGACAGATAGATAGACAGATAGATGGAAAGATAGATAGATAGATAGATAGATAGATAGAAAGATAGATAGATAGACTGATAAATAGATAGATAGACAGATAGATAGAAAGAAAGATAGATAGACAGACAGATAGATAGACAGATAGATAACAGACAGATAGATAGAGAGATAGACAGTTAGATAGATAGATAGATAGACAGACAGATAGATAAACAGATAGACAGACAGAAGAAAGACAGACAGATAGATAGATAGACAGAAAGGTAGATAGATAGATAGAAAGATGGATAGATAGATAGATAGATACATACATACATACATAGATAAATAGACAGATAGACTGACATACAGTCAGATAGGTAGGTATGTATGGAGAGAGAGAGGGAGAGAGAGAGAGAGAGAGAGAGAGAGAGAGAGAGAGAGAGAGGAGAGAGAGAGAGAAGACAGACAGACAGACGACAGACAGACAGACAGACAGACAGACAGACAACAGTTAGACAGACAGAGACAGACAGACACATACAGAGAGACCGACCGACCGACCGACAGACAGAGAAACAGACAGAGAAACAGTCTCCCCATCATTTTCATTTTCTTCTTTTCTTTCTTTCCCCTTTTTTTTTCGGGGGTGGGGGGGGGTGGGGGGGTGGGGGGGGGGGGGGGGGCTACAGAGTGTATCGCATTAACCCCTGCCTACGTCTATAATCTTTTCACTTTTCCCAAGCAAGCTGTGTCGAAAGCCAATTGTGCAGGAGTCAGGGCGCGAGTTGTAATGACACAATTCGGCCACTCTTTTAAGAGGTCTATCGATCCCTTCGCCTTTTGTGGGGCCTGTCAATGCGTGCACAGGAAAGCTGAATGCCTTGTCAACATCCCCCCCCCCCCCACCCCCACCGGATCAACCAGCTGTTGCAGCCCTCCCTCCCTCCCTTCTTTCCCCCCCTTACCCTCCCCTACCCTCCCCAACCCCCCTCTCCCGCAAAGTCTCCTGATGAGCTGTCTAAGTGATGTTAAAGACATGTGGACGGTCCGCTTATTAATATTGCTTCGGAGATGTTGGGAGGGAAGGCAGCGAGAGAGAGAGAGAGAGAGAGAGAGGAGAGAGAGAGAGAGAGAGAGAGAGAGAGAGAGAGAGAGAGGAGAGAGAGAGAGAGAGAGAGAGAGATGAAAGATTGATTGATTGATCACTTTCCGTTTTCTTCTTTTTTTTTCTTTCTTTTTTTTTTTTACTTGATGTTGTTGTTGTTGTTGTTGTTGTTGTTGTTGTTGTTGTTGTTGTTGTTGTTGTTTCTTCTTCTTCTTCTTCTTCTTCTTCTTCTTCTTCTTCTTCTTCTTTCTTCTTCTTTTCTTCTTCTTCTTCTTCTTCTTCTTCTTCTTCTTCTTTTTGCATTCTTCTTTGCATTCTTCTTTGCATTCTTCTTTGCATTCTTTTTCCTCTTTGCATTCTTCTTCTTTTTTGCATTCTTCTTCTTCCTCTTTGCATTCGTCTTCTTTTTTGCCTTCTCCTTCCTCTTAGCATCCTTCTTGCCTTCTTTTTCCTCTTAGCATTCTTTTCGCATTCTTTTTCTTCTTTGCATTCTTCTTCTTCTTTGCATTCTTCTTCTTTGTTTTTTTCATCTTTGCATTCTTCTTCTTTGCATTCTTCTTCTTCTTTGCATTCTTCTTCTTTGTTTTTTCATATTTGCATTCTTCTTCTTCTTTGCATTCTTCTTTGCATTCTTCTTCTTTGCATTCTTCTTCGCAATTCTTGGCAACTGTTCTTCTTCTTTGCATTCTTCTTATTTGCATTGTTGTTGTTGTTGTTGTTGTTGTTGTTGTTGTTGTTGTTCTTCTTCTTTCTTCTTCTTCTTCTTCTTCTTCTTCTTCTTTCTTCTCTTCTTCTTCTTCTTCTTCTTCTTCTTCTTCTTCTTCTTCTTCTTCTTCTTCTTCTTCTTCCTCTTCTTGCAATTCTTCTTTTCTTCGCAATTCTTCTTCGCGATTTTTCTTCTTTGCAATTTTCTTCTTTGCATTCTTCTTCTTTGCATCCTTTTGCGATCTTCTTTGCATTCTTCTTCTTTGCATTCCTTGCAATCTTCTTCTTTGCATTCTTTTTCTTGTCTATTTTTCTTTTCTTTCTTCCTTTCTTTTCTTTTCTTTCTTTCCTTCTCTCTCTCTTCGTTTCTTTCTTTCCTTTCTTTCTTCCTTTTCTTTCTTCCTTTCTGTCTGTCTGTATGTCCTTTCTTTCTTTCTTTCCTTTCTTTTCTTTTCTTTTCTTTTCTGTCTGTCTGTCTTTCTTTCTGTCTTTCTTTTCCTGGTTGCTAGCTTTGAACTCCAGCTTGCAATAAACTATAATTATGAGTTGATTTATTCATTGGCTAGGCATTGTCATGCATAAGATTTTTGTTTTCTATAGTGTGTGTGTGTATGTGGGTTTTCATATAATGTTATGAATTGGTGTGTGTGTGTGTGTGTGTGTGTGTGTGTGTGTGTGTGTGTGTGTGTGTGTGTGTGCGCGCGCGCGGCGCGCGCGTGCTTTCATTTTCATACCTCCCCTTGTCTTTCTTTTCATCTGGTTGTTCCGTTTTCTGCTGTTTGTTTTCTTCTGTTTGTTTTCTTTTTTCCAAAAAAAAAAAAAATGTTTCGGTTGTGAGGGTTCTGATTGTATAGTTGGGGGAATGGGGGGGGGGGGGGGGGGGGGGGGGGTTAGGGGGGGTGGGGGTGATGTTGGTTTGTGTACTTTACTATAGTGGGGGTGAGGGGGGGAATGGGGGGGATGGGGGAATGTGGGGGTGGGGTGGGGAGGTGGGGGGTGGGGGGGTGGGGCAGCTGGCGTTTTTATGCAGTTTCATTTTGGTTGTGTGGTGTGTGTTTGTGTGTGTTGTGTTGGGTGTGTGGTGTGTTGTGTGTGTGGTGTTGTGGACTATAGTGTAGTGTGGGTGTTTTGTGTTGTGTTGTGTTGTGTTGTGCTGTTCTCTCTCTCTCTCTCTCTCTCTCTCTCTCTCTCTCTCTCTCTCTCTCTCTCTCTCTCTCTCTCTCTCTCTCTCTCTCTCTCTCTCTCTCTCTCTCCTCTCTCTCTCTTCTCTCTCTCTCTCTCTCTCTCTCTCTCTGGTGCGTATGTACTAGTGTGTGTGTTTGTGTGTGTGTGTGTGTTGTGTGTGTGTGTGTGTGCGTGCGCGTGCGCACGCGCGCTCATTGCACAAGCGAAATCTATGTTGCACAAGCATAATCTATATGTAATGTATTGGCGTGTACGGACGCTTTATGCAACAGGTTTCCTTCTCACAAGCATTGGCCAATGCACTCGCAGCTTTCTTAAGACACTTCAGTCCAAAAAAGAAAAGAAGTGCACTTCACTCCTGGTAGAACGGACGCTATAGTGCAGTGGTTAAGATCGTTCCAC
>CM054161.1:3631530-3634030 GCA_028751875.1 Rapana venosa
CTATGCTGTGCTATGCTGTGTTATGCTGTGCTATGCTATGCTGTGTTATGCTATGCTGCATGTATGCTATGCTGTGCTATGCTGTGTTATGCTATGCTATGCTGTGCTATGCTATACTATGCTATGCTGTGCTATGCTATGCTGTGCTATGCTATGCTATGCTGTGCTGTGCTGTGCTATGCTATGCTATGCTGTGCTGTGCTATGCTATGCTATGCTGTGCTGTGCTATGCTATGCTGTGCTGTGCTATGCTATGCTGCATGTATGCTATGCTGTGCTATGCTATGCTATGCTATGCTATTGCTATGCTATGCTGTGCTGTGCTATGCTGTGCTGTGCTATGCTATGCTATGCTATGCTATGCTATGCTGTGCTATTCTATGCTGTGCTGTGCTATTCTATGCTATGCTGTGCTATGCTATGCTATGCTCTGCTGTGCTTCGCTGTGCTATGCTCTGCTCTGCTATGCTACGCTATGCTATGCTTTGCTATACTGTGCTATGCTACACTACGTTATGCTATGCTACGCTACGCTATGCTATGCTATACTATACTACGCTATGCAGCACTGTGCTGCACTGTGCTGCACTATACTATACTATACTATACTATACTATACTATACTATTACTAATACTATACTATACTATACTATACTATACATACTATACTATACTATACTATGCTACTGCTGTGAACATTAACTGGAATGAGGGACAAGACGAGAGGGGAAAGTGAGAGGGGAAGAGGAGGAGAGAGGGAGGGGAGAGGGAGAGAGAGAGAGAGGAGAGAGAGAGAGAGAGCAGACAGACAGCGCAGCAGCAGACAGACAGACAGATACACAGGGAGACATAGACAGGGAGACAGGAAGAACACAAAGACAAAAAGGGAGAGAGAGAAAGCAAGTCGGAGACAGAGAGAGAGAGAGGCAGAGATAAAGAGGAGAGGGAGAGAGGGTGGAGACAGACATTGAGACAGAGACAGAGCGACAAAGAAAGAAAAACAGAGAGAGAGAGAGAGTGGAGACAAGAAAGACAGAGACAGACAGTGCTAAAGGGAAAGCGAGCATATTGTGTGTGGAGAGGGGGGGGGGGGGGGGGGGGGGCGCGCGCGCGCGCTGCAGTGTGCGTGCATGTGGTTGTGTGTGTTGTTGTGTGTGTGTGCGTGAGCGCACACTCAAACAAATGGAGGGGATTCACGCAATGGGCTAATTATTGATAGTAGTTTGTTGTGTGTGTGTGTGTGGCTGGTGTGTGTGTGTGTGTGTGTGTGTGTGTGTGTGTATGTGTGTGTGTGTGTGTATGTGTGGTGTGTGTGTGTGTGTGTGTTATGTGTGTGTGTGTGTGTGTGTGTGTGTGTGTGTTGTGTGTGTATGTTTTGGTGTGTGTGTGAGTATGTGATGGTGGTGGTGGTGGTGGTGGAGGTGATGGTGGTGGAGGGGGTGGTGGTGGTGATGATGATGATGATGATAAATGTTCTTGATATTGGCTTATCACTTTTAGTCCGATTCTCTGTTCATGTTATTGGTGGTGATGATGGTGATGATGGTGGTGGTGGCGGTGATGATGGTGGTGGTGATTTTGCGTGCTTAAAGATTAGTTTTCCTATCTGTTGTGCATTATTCTGGTAGTGATAGCGAGGGTTATGCTGCTGCTGATGGGGAAGATATCCACCTGGTCAACTGTCTTCATCGCCGCTGTCGTCGGTAGGAGCTCCACGCAATGCCACCACCAGGGTTCACCATCTTTCTCTGTCTCTGCTGAGTTCTACCATCTCCTCCCAGACCACTGACCTCAGTGATGTTGGCAATGTAGGATGTTGGTGGTCTGCCTCTTTTTCCTTCTGCCCTCAATCTTGTCTTGGGAGAACTGTCGTCATCAGATTTGTCTGTGTGTTTCTGTTTGCATGACCAACGTATCTCAAGTCTGCGTTTAACAGTTTCAGCCAACATTTGTCTTTGCTCTGAGAGTTCATCAAGAATGCTTTCCTTTGTTCTTCTGTCTAAACGTTGGACTGTTAAAAGTCGCCTGTGAAATCAACAGTCTGTCAGTATTGTAACTGCCCTTCATGGATTGATTAAAGTGTTTTTGGCTTGACTTGACGTGACTTAACATAGTTTTGGCTGGGTACGTTCGTCCTCCAAACTTTGACTCACCAACTCTCTATCTAACCTCTGTATCCAACCATTAGATGCTCGAAGTCGGAATGCGGCTACCTTTAAGGTGGTGGTGGGTGGGTGGGTGTGGGGGGGGGGGGGGGGGGAGGGGGGAATGGTGGCATACGTAAAAAAATCTCACCATTGGTGAACCTCAGAGCTCTAGCTGAGGAACAAAAACCAAAAAAAAAATAAATCAAGAGACGTCATAGCATGTGTATAGGAGATGTCAATGTCGCGTATAATTATTATGCATAATTTGAAATATAATCCTATCATTTTGTTTGCCTGTCTCGGCTAGAGCCCCGCTGTTCACCAGCGGTGAGCTTTTGCATAATTATGCGAC
>CM054161.1:3639030-3651530 GCA_028751875.1 Rapana venosa
CAAAGAAGAAGAAGAACATCGGTTATTTTGGCAGATGGAAGCCTAGGGAAGTATTCGTTTCTTACTGTCCTAAAGTAATGAATGAATATTTAACTCCAGTAGTAGCAACCTTACTTACTTTCTTGATTATATTGTCGCCAGAGCAACAGCAAGTTATCATGTACAGTTTAGAAAAAGGTATTCCCATAACCTATGCAGTCATTGGGGGGAGCAAGTTGTCAGAGACCTCAGCTTCTCTAGGGACCAGAATTTTTTAGGGCGGTACCCATCTCCCCTCCCTCCCCTGAGAAGGAATGGGCTTCAACTTTGTAGAACATCTATCCATGAAACATGGACGGAAAAGGAACACTATGCATTCGCTTCAATAGTATGCACACTTATCTTTCAGTATCATAGCACTCTTCATCCACAAACCAATGCTTGCTTGTTGGCTTTTGCTGCCAATTGATCTCCGTTTCTTTCAGAGAAGGGGGTGGCGCATATTGATTGGGGAAACAAGAGCTATGGACACGCATCCTCCTCCTCCTCCTCCTGTGCTATCATGCAAGACACGTCACCAGACACACTTCTGAAGGCAAATAATGGATGACTTGTAATGAACAGCCCTACGGAGCACTGGCACGAAAGGTAGTGGCACTGTTGACATGGCTTTCCCTGGATTCCTTGTTCCAGGTCAGGAGATTGGTTCCTGTTATCTGGTCGTTACATATTGATGGGTCAGTAACAGACCCTGTGAGGCTGGGAACTTATTGAGGAGAATGTCCTCCTCCTCTTCCTTAGTTCTGGAAAAAAGACATGAAGAGAGAAAAATAAACACACACACATAAAGAGAGAAATATGTAGGGGTGTGTAGTTCTTGTGATTTTATGGCATAAGTGGGACCATTGATGCAAACAGTGTACGCAGTAACTCTTTGGTTTTAAACATTGTTTATTCAATACACATATACATCATAAAGCAGACGACAATACAGCAGGGGAAAGGCATCAAGCTACAGATTGTTGTAAGCCCCACATCCCATGGGAAATTTATGTTGTTACTTGTTATGCAGACAAAGTGACGTTTTACATTTACAGATACATAAAGTCATGTTTTCACACATACAAACTCTCTCACTCTCTTTTCTCCCCTCTCTCTCTTTCTATATATATATATTATATATATATATAAAATTTTATATATATATATATATATATATAAAATATATATATATTATATATATATATATATATATATAAGAGAGAGAGAGAGAGAGAGAGAGAGATACATATATATATTTTAGCTGTATATAGCTATATATATGTAAAATATTATATAAATATATATATATAGATATTATATTATAGAAGAGGAGAGAGAGAGAGAGAGATACATATATATATATATATAGCTGTATATAGCTGTATATATATATATATATAATATATTATATATATAAAAATATAATATATATATATATATATATATAAAATATATATATAATATATAATATATATATATGACGACTCTTTTTTGGATGGTCCATTTTTTCCCTGCTTGGTATGAACTGTATTTCTGAACTTTTCAGGCTGATGATTATTTGATTGATGCTTTTATTATTCAAGTATTGCTCCAAGACTGGTGAACACTTCCTTCAAAAGATGCACGCTATTCAGGAACCTGAGGAAGATTGTGTGACCGAGGGAGATAACCCTGCAAAGCAAGCTGTACGGCCCACGAGAGGAGCTGGAAAGGACTTTAGTAATCCTAGACACATCTGATGGTGTAAAGCGAACCAGAGAAGAAGATTGAGTGATGTTGTATCAAATGACATCTAAGTTCAACTTTTCAAGTTTAAAACAAATTGTTTTCCATTCTTCTTGAGATACAGAGGATTGATCACAAGCTGTTTGAAGTGCAAATCTGCAGTTCAACAGTAAACACATACATAATATACATCACATACATGATATCTCATAACCCCATGCTTAGCACTAGGCCAGAATATTCCATCACCATGTCATGTAGTTTCTGTCAATACATATAAAAGTACCTAAAATATTTTTTACCGTCAGCACACACAAAAGATAGTACCCTTGATATGCCATTTGGCACATGCACACACCAGTGCAGTGGTGTGTGTGTGTGTGTGTGTGGTGTGTGTGTGTGTGTGTGTGTGTGTGTGGTGTGTGTGTGTGTGTGTGTGTGTGTGTGTGTGGTGTGTTGTGTGTGTGTGTATGTGTGTGTGTGAAAGTGTAACTTTATGAATGCGTAAGTGTAAAATCACTTTGACAAGCAGCAACATAAATTTCCCATGGGATGTAGCTTAAAAACATTTGTAGCTTGATGCCTTTCCCTGCTGGTTTCGAAAAATGCTATGATTATGTGGTTGAAAAAACAATGCTTCAAAAAAAGCTCTGCATGCAGTTTCATCAATGGCCCTACTTAACACAAAAAGCAAAAACTACAACCCCTACTATTCTTTTATGTGTGTATTTTATTTTTCTCTTCGGTCTGTTATTCCCGAACTAAGAAGAGGACGAGGACATTCTCCCTCAATAAGTTCCCAGCCTCACGGGTCTGTTAAAGACCCATCAATATGTAACACCAGAAAAACAGGAACCAATCTCCTGAACCTGGAACAAGGAATCCAGGGAAAGCCATGTCAACAGTGCCACATACCTTTCGGCAGTGCTCCCCCTAGGGGTGTTCATTTTCAAGTCATCCATTATTTTCCTTCAGAAGGGGTGTCTGGGAAAGTGTCTTGCATGATAGCACAGGAGGAGGATGCGTGTCCATAGCCCTTGTTCCCCCAATAATATCCTTCCCCCCTTTCTCTGAAAGAAACGGAGATCAACTGGCAGCAAAAAGCCAACAAGCAAGCATTGGTTTGTAGATGCAGAGTGCTATGATACTGAAAGATAAGCTTGCATACTATTGAAGCAAATGCGTAGTACTCCTTCTCTGTCCATGTTTCATTGATAGATGCTCTACAAAGTTGAAGTCGTTCTGTCTCTCTCCTGTGTGCCTGTGGTAAATGAAAACCAGACTGGTGATCACATCTTTCAAAAGATGCACGCTATGCAGCGACGTGAGGAAGATTGTGTGGCCGACAGAGATAACCCTGCAAACCAAGCTGTACTGCCCACGAGAGGAGCTGGAAAGGACTTACGTGCCATTACTTTACCAAGACACATCTGATGGTGTAAAGTGACCCAGAGAACAGGAGAATTGATTGACCTTCTATAAGATTGATTGATGGTCTATCAGAAGTCATACAGTTTCAAGTTTTCAAGTTTGCATGTCTTTTATTCTTCCTGGGATACAGAGGATTACAACAAGTTTGAAGTGCAAATCTGCAGTTCAACAGTAAACACGTACATAATATACATAACATACATGATATTTCATAACCCCGTGCTTAGCACTAGCCCAGAATATCCCATAACCATGTCATGTAGTTTCTGTCAATACATACAAAACTACCTAGAAATATGTTTCCCATCAGCACACACAAAAGATAGTACCTTTGATATCCCATTTGGCACATGCATACACCAGTGCAGTGTTGTGTATGTGTGCGTGTGTGTGACTTTATGAATGTGTAAGTGTAAAAATTACTTTGTAAAGGCAACAACATAAATTTCCCATGGGATGTGGGGCTTACAACAGTTTGTAGCTTGATGCCTTTTCCCTGCTGTGTTGTCGTCTGCTTATGATGTATGTGTTGAATAAACAATGCCTCATACCAAAGAGCTCTTGCATGCGCTGTTTGCATCAATGGCCCTACTTACACCGCAAAATCACAAGAACTACACACCCCTACGTATCTCTCTTTATGTGTGAGTGTTTATTTTTTCTCTCTTCGTGTCTGTTATTCCAGAACTAAGGAAGGAGGAGGAGGACATTCTCCTCAATAAGTTCCCAGCCTCACGGATATGTTACTGACTCAGCAATATGTAACGCACAGATAACAGGAACCAATCTCCTGACCTGGAACAAGGAATCCAGGGAAAGCCATGTCAACAGTGCCACTACCTTTCGTGCCAGTGCTCCGTAGGGCTGTTCATTACAAGTCATCCATTATTTGCCTTCAGAAGTGTGTCTGGTGACGTGTCTTGCATGATAGCACAGGAGGAGGATGCGTGTCCATAGCCCTTGTTCCTCCAATCAATATCCTTCCCCCCTTCTCTGAAAGAAACGGAGATCAACTGGCAGCAAAAAGCCAACAAGCAAGCATTGGTTTGTAGATGCAGAGTGCTATGATACTGAAAGATAAGCTTGCATACTATTGAAGCAAATGCGTAGTACTCCTTCTCTGTCCATGTTTCATTGATAGATGTTCTACAAAGCTGAAGTCGTTCTGTCTCTCTCCTGTGTGCCTGTGTAAATGAAAACCAGACTGGTGATCACATCTTTCTACTTATGCACGTGTTGGAAGGTGAACAAAGGTTCGTGGGAAAGGGGATGTTAGGACACTGGCACTCCACACTCAAAGGAATGATGTGAGGCCACGCAGGGGTGTTATGGTAACACTTTTATTTTTATCTACCAACAACACACACAGCTCAAGCAGGAGAAGAAAACTGCTGTTTCCTTCTAAGTCATTCTGTCAGGTTTTACCACACACAGCCTAACTCAAGAAGAAAGTTGCCTCCCACAGCCAGCAAGAGAAAGACTTTAAAATGCCATGTACACCCTGTTATGTTGGTTCAGTTGCAGGACCAACTGACCAATGAATACATTTGGAAACCGAGACGAACAAATCCTAACCACACATCACATCAGCTGACAAACAAATTTAAATCAACCAATGTAGTCTCTACTTGACAAATCTGCTGGTTTAATAGAGGAGAGGGGGGGTGGGTAATAGAGAGGGGGAAGGGGGGGATACTATTCAACAAGAAAGAGGCCCTGCCTGTTGAATAAGACTAGCTGTAGCAAGCTCTGAAGTGCTTATTACATGACTGTTTTCCACTGGACACTCTAGGCTACAACAAGGACTCAAGCCATGAATAGAGAGGACTCCACTGTAGCTGACAAAGGCTGAGCCACCAGCTTCTAATAGGCCTACATTGAGAACACTTAGCTACACCATCACCCCCAGTTGCCCATCATCTAGCTCACAGAGACATGCTGGACACTTAACATGAGAGAAGGTGTAACAGTACACAGGCCTGATGAAATGCTAGGTCTCCCAGCCCACAACCATGGGTATATAAACAGTTGAGAGGTTTGTTTGTCCAAACAGCACACTGTAACTTAGAGGTTGACAAAGAAACCTTAACTCTTTCAGAACTGCTAACCTCAGCAAATCATGAAGTCTAACCAGGTTGAACAGTTCTTTCTAGAAGAGGGGGGGGGGGAGGAAAGGGGGGTTGTAGTTCAAATGTTATAGTGCGCAAAGTGCACACTATAACACACTCCCCAAGCTTTTAAAATGCAATGTCCTCATTGCATGCTCTGAATCAGATCAAAGAACTACGAAATCAACATACTGAAAATTCTTTCTTCTGTGACAGTGATACTGAACACTGATGAGAAACTAACCAAAGAAACTCCAAGAAACAAAGCTTATGAAAACTGTAAGATTTGCCAACTAGGCCTATACTGATTAGGCCTCCTTCAAAGCCGACACTTTGACAATTAGCTTCACAACTGGCAACAATAGATTTACCCAGCAAACTACTGTTTGCCATACTCATCATACTATAATTATCTTCCTCATAGCCTCTCCAATTTCTGCTACCATTAGCAAACACAAAAATCAATTGTATATACCAACCAACATAATCATAAAACCATATGCAAAACAATGACAATTTCCTGCAAAATCAAACCATTTGCAACACAAAAGTAATGCACGCAGAAGACATCATGCATTAAGTAACCCTGAAAAGAAAAGAACAAAACATTCATAATTACTGCAACGACAAAACTAAGACTAGCAATCATAGCCATACACTGTCAGTTAAGCACAAGCTGAAATTCTTACAGGAATGTGATGATTCCTATTCAACATAGACCTGTCTCTACACAGTGATGACTCTTTCCTCAACCACTTTCCTCTGTCAGGAACCTTATGGGATAAACCCACATCAGGCCCTGGAAGCCTAGGTCCTTGTCTTTCTGGATCAGACATGCTTCCTTGCCAATTGGCCCTTACCAATTCATTCAAAGATCTAAAAGATATTTCAGTCACAGCCGTGGACACCCTTTCACTCTGTCCACTACCCTTCCTTGTGGGGGAAGAACCAGAAATACCTGGTTTGGGTGGAATAGGCAGCAGCACCCATTCACCCTCCTGTGACTCGTCATCCTCCATGCTAGTTGAAGCTAGCAGAGGATCCTTCCTCATCTTATCCAAAGACACATTTTTTTTCAGTGGTTTGAAACTCTTCAAGGCAACCTTTTGGGAGTTCGAATCCCTCAGAACTGGGACTACTTTTACAGCTTTGTTCTTGTAATGCTTCCTTCTCTTTCTACGTTTCCTTTTCCCAGTAGAAACATTTCCAGCTAAAGCCCTAACTGACAGAACTGACTCTTGCAAGGACTTAACCTTATCCTCTAACACTGATACTTGTTGATTCAGAATCAAAGTCAGTTCACTTTGCCCAGTCACATTCTCTTGTTCTTCTTCACTCAACCACCTGAGCGCTTCATTCCTAGCCTGGAAGAAGGTGGTTTCGGGTTTCCTCACTGCCATACGGCATAGCTCCCTTCTCAACTCTGGGTTAAAAAGTCCCTTGATAAACCTGTCCCTCAACAGGTCAGCAGAAATGGCGTCTGCCTCTCTCATGTGGATGGTCCTTTCCAGGCCCCTCAACACATGAGAGTAGTCCAGGACCGACTCTTCTGGAAGCTGGTCCCAACTGTAGAAGGCAGACAGGAGAGTGGTGATCCGTCGCCTGTCACCAAACACGGCCCTGAGGATGTTGATGGTCTTCTCTGGGGTGTTGGTATCTTCAATCGTGTGCAGCATTACTTCTCTTCGAGCCACACCCTTCAGATGGCTGAAGATGTAGTAGGCAGCCATCTCCTCTCTCATAGGGTAGGCTGCCAGGACTCGCTCCACTTCCATGGAGAAGTCCTCCACTGACAGGTCTGTCAGTTCACCAGAAAAGTGCCGCAGTTCAGGCAGGGAACACCATCTCATCGCCTCGTACGCCATGTTGGTCTGCTGAGCTGTGTGTGTGTGTAGTAAATAAAACTAACCTGCTATCCTGTCGACGACGCCAATTGTTGGAAGGTGAACAAAGGTTCGTGGGAAAGGGGATGTTAGGACACTTGCACTCCACACTCAAAGGAATGATGTGAGGCCACGCAGGGGTGTTATGGTAACACTTTTATTTTTATCTACCAACAACACACACAGCTCAAGCAGGAGAAGAAAACTGCTGTTTCCTTCTAAGTCATTCTGTCAGGTTTTACCACACACAGCCTAACTCAAGAAGAAAGTTGCCTCCCACAGCCAGCAAGAGAAAGACTTTAAAATGCCATGTACACCCTGTTATGTTGGTTCAGTTGCAGGACCAACTGACCAATGAATACATTTGGAAACCGAGACGAACAAATCCTAACCACACATCACATCAGCTGACAAACAAATTTAAATCAACCAATGTAGTCTCTACTTGACAAATCTGCTGGTTTAATAGAGGAGAGGGGGGGGGGCGGGGTAATAGAGAGGGGGAAGGGGGGGATACTATTCAACAAGAAAGAGGCCCTGCCTGTTGAATAAGACTAGCTGTAGCAAGCTCTGAAGTGCTTATTACATGACTGTTTTCCACTGGACACTCTAGGCTACAACAAGGACTCAAGCCATGAATAGAGAGGACTCCACTGTAGCTGACAAAGGCTGAGCCACCAGCTTCTAATAGGCCTACATTGAGAACACTTAGCTACACCATCACCCCCAGTTGCCCATCATCTAGCTCACAGAGACATGCTGGACACTTAACATGAGAGAAGGTGTAACAGTACACAGGCCTGATGAAATGCTAGGTCTCCCAGCCCACAACCATGGGTATACAAACAGTTGAGAGGTATGTTTGTCCAAACAGCACACTGTAACTTAGAGGTTGACAAAGAAACCTTAACTCTTTCAGAACTGCTAACCTCAGCAAATCATGAAGTCTAACCAGGTTGAACAGTTCTTTCTAGAAGAGGGGGGGGGGGGGAGGAAAGGGGGGTTGTAGTTCAAATGTTATAGTGCGCAAAGTGCACACTATAACACACGCTATGCAGCAGCCTGAGGAAGATTGGGTGGCCGACAGAGATAACCCTGCAAACCAAGCTGTACGGCCCACGAGAGGAGCTGGAAAGGACTTACGTGCCATTACTTTTCCCAGACACATCTGATGGTGTAAAGTGACCCAGAGAACAGGAGAATTGGTTGACCTTCTATAAGATTGATTGATGGTCTATCAGAAGTCATACAGTTTCAAGTTTTCAAGTTTTTATGACTTTCATTCTTCCTGGAATACAGAGGATTACACCAAGTTTGAAGTGCACATCTGGAGTTCAGCAGTAAACACATACATAACATACATGATATTTCATAAACCCGTGCTTAGCGCCAGCCCAGAATATCCCATATCCATGTAATGTAGTGTCTGTCAATATGGACAAAACTACCTAAAATTCATTACTCTTGATGTCCCTTTTGGCACATGCACCAAACCTGTGTGTGTGTGTGTGTGTGTGTGTGTGTGTGTGTGTGTGTGTGTGTGTTTTGTGTGTGTGTGGTTGTGTGTGTACGTGTTTGTGTGTGTGTGTGTGAGTGTGTGTGTGTGTGTGTGTGTGTGTGTGTGTGTGTGTGTGTGTGTGTGTGTGTGTGTGTGTGTGAAAGTGTGACTTTATGAATGCGTAGGTGTAAAAAGCACTTTGCACAAGCAACAACATAAATTTCCCATGGGATGTGGGGCTTACAACAGTTTGTAGCTTGATGCTTTTCCCCTGCTGTATCATTGTCTGCTTATGATGTATGTGTATTGAATAAACAATGTTGAAATCAAAGAGCTCTTGCATGCGCTGTTTGCATCAATGGTCCCACTTACACCACAAAAGCACAAGAACTACACACCCCTACGTATCTCTCTTTATGTGTGTGTGTGTTTATTTTTTCTCTTCATGTCTTTTATTCCAGAACTAAGGAAGAGGAGGACGAGGACATTCTCCTCAACAAGTTCCCAGCCTCACGGGTCTGTTACTGACCCATCAATATGTAACGACCAGATAACAGGAACCAATCTCCTGACCTGGAACAAGGAATCCAGGGAAAGCCATGTCAACAGTGCCACTACCTTTCGTGCCAGTGCTCTGTAGGGCTGTTCATTACAAGTCATCCATTATTTGCCTTCAGAAGTGTGTCTGGTGACGTGTCTTGCATGATAGCACAAGAGGAGGAGGAGGAAGCGTGTCCATAGCCCTTGTTCCTCCAATCAATATCCTTCCCCCCTTCTCTGAAAGAAACGGAGATCAACTGGCAGCAAAAAGCCAACAAGCAAGCATTGGTTTGTAGATGCAGAGTGCTATGATACTGAAAGATAAGCTTGCATACTATTGAAGCAAATGCGAAGTACTCCTTCTCTGTCCATGTTTCATTGATAGATGTTCTACAAAGTTGAAGTCGTTCTGTCTCTCGCCTGTGTGCCTGTGGTAAATGAAAACCAGACTGGTGATCACATCTTTCTAATTATGCACGCTATACAGTGATCTGGGGAAGATTGTGTGGCTGATGGAGAGATAACCCTGCAAACCAAGCTGTACTGCCCACGAGAGGAGCTGGAAAGGACATACATGCCAATACTTTTCCCAGACACATCTGATGGTGTAAAGGGAACCAGAGAACAGGAGAATTGATTGACCTTCTATAAGATTGATTGATGGTCTATCAGAAGTCATACAGTTTCAAGTTTTCAAGTTTTTATGACTTTCAATCTTCCTGGAATACAGAGGATTACACCAAGTTTGAAGTGCACATCTGGAGTTCAGCAGTAAACACATACATAACATACATGATATTTCATAAACCTGTGCTTAGCACTAGCTCAGAATATCCCATAACCATGTGATGTAGTGTCTGTCAATATGGACAAAACTACCTGAAATTTATTATCCTTGATGTCCCTTTTGGCACATGCACCTAGCCCCTGTGTGTGTGTGTGTGTGTGTGTGTGTGTGTGTGTGTGTGTGTGTGTGTGTGTGTACGTGTGTGCGTGTGTGTGTGTGTGTGTGTGTGTGTACGTGTGTGTGTGTGAAAGTATGACTTTATGTATGTATAAATGTATACGCCACTTTGCGTAAGCAACAGTGCACATTTCCCATGGGATGTGGGGCTTACAACAGTCTGTAGCTTGATGCCTTTCCCCTGCTGTATTGTGGTCTGCTTATGATGTGTATGTGTTGAATAAACAATGCTTCAAACCAAAGAGCTCTTGCATGCGCTGTTTGCATCAATGGTCCCACTTACACCGCGAAATCACAAGAACTACACACCCCTACGTATCTCTCTTTATCTGTGTGTGTGTTTATTTTTTCTCTTCATGTCTTTTATTCCAGAACTAAGGAAGAGGAGGACGAGGACATTCTCCTCAACAAGTTCCCAGCCTCACGGGTCTGTTACTGACCCATCAATATGTAACGAACAGATAACAGGAACCAATCTCCTGACCTGGAACAAGGAATCCAGGGAAAGCCATGTCAACAGTGCCACTACCTTTCGTGCCAGTGCTCCGTAGGGCTGTTCATTACAAGTCATCCATTATTTGCCTTCAGAAGTGTGTCTGGTGACGTGTCTTGCATGATAGCACAGGAGGAGGAGGAGGATGCGTGTCCATAGCTCTTGTTCCCTTAATCAATATGCCCCCCTCACCCTTCTCTGAAAGAAACGGAGATCAATTGGCAGCAAAAAAGCCAACAAGCAAGCATTGATTTGTGGATGCAGAGTGCTTTGATATTTAAAGATAAGCTTGCATACTATTGAAGCAAATGCGTAGTACTCCTTCTCTGTCCGTGTTTCATTGATAGATGTTCTACAAAGTTGAAGTCGTTCTGTCTCTCCCCTGTGTGCCTGTGGTAAATGAAAACCAGACTGGTGATCACATTTTTCAAACGATGCACGCTATACAGTGATCTGGGGAAGATTGTGTGGCTGATGGAGATCACCCTGCAAACCAAGCTGTACGGTCCATGAGAGGAGCTGAAAAGGACAGGCCGTTACTTTTCCAAGACACATCTGATGGTGTAAAAGTGAATAAGAGAAGAAGAAGATTGTCTGATGTTCAAAGACACACGCTTTCAAGTTTTTATGTCTTTCAATCTTCCTGGGGTACAAAAGATTACAAGTAGTTTGAAGTGTATATCTGGACTTCAACAATGAACACATAAGTAATGTTTCATGACCCCGTGTTTAGCACTAGTCCAGAATATCCCAGAACCTTATAATGTAGTGTCTATCAATATAATACAAAAGTACCTAAAATATTGTTTCCATCAGCACACAAAAGATATTACCTTTGATATCAACCTGTGTGTGTGTGTGTGTGTGTGTGTGTGTGTGTGTGTGTGTGTGTGTGTGTGTGTGTGTGGGCGCGCGCGCGCGTGTGTGTTTACATTTGTATTTGTAAAAAACTGTTAATTGTGCACGTGTGTGTGTTCACATTTGAATTTGGAAAAATCTGTTTATTGTAACTGGCTGCATGTGAAAGACTAGGATGAATCAGAGCGCTTTGATTTGGGTTTTTTTTGCAAGATATAGCGCTGTATAAATTCCATGTATTATTATTATTGTTATTATTATTGTTGTTATTATTATTATTATTATTATTATTATTATTATTATTATTGTTGTCATTATCATTATTATTATTATGTCCGATCAAGGACATGCAGGCAGGCGCGCGCATGCTGTGTGTGTGTGTGTGATGTGTTGTGTGTTGTGTTGTGTTTGCATGATTGAAATCATAGAAATAAAATAACGCCCTCCATCCCCGAACTCTAAATGTGGCTACTTTAATGGTGGGCAAAAAACAGCCACACACCCCAAATCTCATCATTGATGAACTTCAGAGCTCTAGTCAATAAACGAAAAAGAAAATCTTGCTCCGCTGTAAATAGGTACCTGCCCTCTTTAGGGTCAGGGAAGGTAAAGCAGCGAGGGAGAGGAGATGGGTGCCGCCCTCAATATGCTGGCTCTAGAGAAGTTGAGGTCTCTGATGCCTTGCTCCCCAATGACCACATAGGTTATGGGACACCTTTATCCTTTTTTAACCTTTTAATGTACAATACAACTTTCGAGTCATGCATTTATTTAATACCCATCTCTGTTGTTATCATTACACATTTGTAATGACAACAACAAAAAAGAGCATTAATTTGGGGAAAATAAGCTTTGATTTAAGTAAGCACAAGATGAGAATGTTCCTTTGAACAATTTTTTTTTTCTAAAAAGAGAAAATTTAGCAGGAAGAGGGACGAGCTGTGACGTGAGATGCACGAAACTCTGTAAAAAAAAAAAA
>CM054161.1:3659030-3661530 GCA_028751875.1 Rapana venosa
TGCGGGTTTTGGTGCGCTTTAAACAATATCTTCATCATTCTAAGTGCTTCCCCACAACCACTGAGATTAATGACCCCTCCCCCCCCTCCCTTCACCCTCCCCCATCCCTCCTCTTTCTCCCTGCCCTCAGTACTTCTCCTCCCTCCCCTCCCTCCTCATTTACTCCCCCCCCCCCCCCCCATCCACAAAAAAGCACGGCATATGTGAGCACACTTGCGCATGCGCCGGACAGAATCTACTTCATTAGCTTTTAATGCGATCACAAGTGGACAGTTATTACTTGCCCCTGCCGACCAATTCTCTCCCCTTTTTTTTCCTTTCCCTCTCCCCCTTTACTACTACTACTACTACTACTACTTCTCCGCCATCTTTTTTCGTGGAGGGTGAGAAAGGGGAAGAGGGGAGAGAGGGAGGAGGAGGGGGGAGGGGGTGGGGGTTGACAATACATCTCACACCATATGGTGAGATGACGGCCATGAAATTAATTCATGATGGGTACGGGGTGTGCTTTGGCGCCTGGAAGGGAAGATTTAAAAACCCCGAGCGACAATGGCGGCGAGATGGGGTTTGGTCGCGGAATTTTGATGCCAAGCTCATTGCTGCTTCTGCTGCTGCTGCTGCTGTTGCTGCTGCTGCTGTTATAGCTGCTGCTGCTGCTGCTGTTGTTGTTGCTGTTGCTGCTGCTACCATCACCTCCACCTCCACCACCATCATCATCATCACCATCATCATCATCACCCTCAACAGGCAACAGCTAGTCTCTGTCATAATGTTGGTCTTTGGGGGTTTCTTTGGGGGGGGGGGGGGGGGGGGGGGGGGGGGGGGGTGGGGGGGGGGGGTGTTGGGGGGGGGGGGGGTTAAGGGTGGGGGTGGGGGGATTTGCCGACACTGACATATGTTCCTTTCTAACGGGGGTTTCGGCTTGTTGT
Organism: Rapana venosa; assembly: GCA_028751875.1. Taxonomy (NCBI): domain Eukaryota; kingdom Metazoa; phylum Mollusca; class Gastropoda; order Neogastropoda; family Muricidae; genus Rapana; species Rapana venosa. The sequence goes on from CM054161.1 coordinate 3,659,960, forward strand.
TTTATTCATTTCTTTATCTGTTTTAGTATGTGATTAGGGAAAGAATGGATGTGAATGCCTTGGAGGAAAAATGATGGTAATACACGCGCACAGCTTTAGGACGTGGATCGGTCAAGTCAAAGTCAAGTCAAAGTCAAGTCAAAGTCAAGTCAAGTCAAAGTCAAAGTCAAGTCAAGTCAAGTCAAATTCAAGTCAAAGTCAAGTCAAGTCAAGTCAAGTCAAAGTCGAGTCAAGTCAAGTCGGTGCTCTTGGAGGTAACGCGCCTGCCTAGAAAGCGAAAAGTCCGGGTCGGAAATTTGCGGTGGTTTTTATTTATTTTCTTTTTTGTATTTTACTCTTTTTATATAGAGGATGATGGAATAAGCACTTATGTGCTTTTTTTACACCTAGTCCCCGTGTGTATGCGGATTTGTGAATCTGTCATCTGTTCCCACCGGCACACAATGGCCTACTCTTACGAAAAGCGGAACAGGATTTAACGTGTGCGCAAGATGTTCTGCGTGCGTTGGCACAAAACCTCGGTTTATAGTCTCATCCGAAGGTTCGATCCCTGTGTGGGCCCCAAACTCTCCCCCCCCCACCCCCCCCTTCATTCTTTTTTGTTTATTATTAATTATTATTATTATTTTTTTTTTTTTTTAAATTATACCAATTTAAGTCACGGCAGATTTCTCTGTATGAAATTCGGGCTGCTCTCCCCGGGGAGAGCGCGTCGCCACAAGAGCAGCGCCACCCCTTTCATTAGACCATGAGTCGTGGTCTAGGTGCTTGTCTTTCGGATGAGACGATAAACCGAGGTCCTGTCTGTTACAAAAAATTATTTAGCGCACGTAAAAGAACCCGCGGCAACAAGAGAGTTGTCCCTGACAACAATTCTGTAGAAAAAAACAATGCCACTTTGATAGGGAAAGAAATTACAAGTTGCAGAAAGGAAAAAGAACCTAAAAATAATGGGTGGCGCTGCTCTTGTGGTGACGCGCTCTCCCCGGGAAAAGCAGCCCGAATTTCACGCAGAAAAAAATCTGCCGTGACTTAAATTGGTATGAAATATTAAATGAATCAACGTAGCAGATTCCCGTTCGATTCCCGTTCAAGGGGAAATTTTCCCCTGGAGTTAACATCAGTGCAGACTCCCCTCTCCCCAAAAGTCCTTCGGATGAGACTATAAACCGAGGTCCCGTGTGCCAACGCACGCAGAACATCTTGCGCACTCGTTAAATCCTGTACCGCTTTTCGTAAGAGTAGGCCATTGTGTGCCGGTGGGAACAGATGACAGAATTAATTTACAAAACCACATACACACGGGGACTGGATGTAAAAAACACACACCAATAAGTGCTTATTCCATTATCCTCGATATAAAAGAATCAGATTAAAACACAAAAAAAGATTGTCTACTGGTTACTGTGTTAATAATAATAATAATAATGATAATAATAATAATAATAATAATAATAATATATGGAATTTAATTAGCGCTGAATCTTGTGAAAGAAACAAATCGAAGCGCTTGCACTCAATCATTTACACGCAATGCAACTTTCCTCAAATAACATAAGATATTTCAAGTT
>CM054161.1:3674030-3684030 GCA_028751875.1 Rapana venosa
TGTGTGTGTGTGTGTGTGTGTGCCACCTCCCCCCCCCCCTCCCCGTGTGTGTGTGTGTGTGTGTGTGTGTGTGTGCGCTGCCCTCCCTCCCCCTCCCCGTGTGTGTGTGAGTGTGTGTGTGCCTGCCCCCCCCCCCCCTCTTCCCCACCCCCCACCCAACCCAACCCAACCCATCCCATACTTTGGCACGCAAACTCTTTTGAATGCCAGGCTAGGCATTGAGACAGAGAGAGAGCCAGAGAGAGAGAGGAGAGTGTTGTGTGTGTGGAGAGAGAGAGAGAGGAGAGAGATGAGAGAGAGAGAGGAGAGTGTGTGTGTGTGTGTGTGTGTGTGTGTGGAGAGAGAGAGGGAGATCGAGAAAGAGAGAGAGAGGGGGGGGGGGGGGGGCGAGGGTAAGGACCCATGAGAGAGAAGAGAGGTGACATTCTCTTGTTTTTCTGCTTCCTACTTAGTCCTTGCACGCGAGCTACCCTCCCGCCCAATAGCCACATTTGTATGCAAGATTCTATTACCTTCTATTTTTCCGTCGCTGAGGCGTGTTGTGAGTGTGTGTGTGTGTGTGTGTGTGTGTGTGTGTAGGGGGAGGTTGGGGGGGGGGAGATGAGGGGAGATGCAGGTAAAGGTAGGTGATGATGATGATGATGATGGAAACATTGGGGATAGGGAGGGGTTGTGGTGGAGGGGGGTGTTGTAAAAGCGCTTGAAGCGAGCTCTTGGGGACGGGAGAAGGATGTCAAACTGCTTGAGGAGAAACGTGATCGGGGAGAAAATTAATCCTTGGGTCGATTTTTCTTTTCGTTCTTTCGTTCTTGCTTGCTTGCTCCGTCTTTCTGTGTTTTTTTCAATAGTGGGGTTTTGTGTGTGTGTGTGTGTGTGTGTGAGTGTGTGTGTGTGTGTGTGTGTGTGTGGTTCTTCTACAATAATTATGTATGAGTGTGAGTGTGTGTGTGTGTGTGTGACATTTAAAAAAAAACAACACCCAAAAAACCTAAAATGGACATTGGAATGGATTCTATGGAAATCAGAAATTAATTAGATGGAATTTTTTTTACCCCGTTATTTTGAAAACCCCCCACCTCAACATGTTTTCATGTTTCGACAGAATTAAGTACAGCAGGGTTTGGGATGTTGTTTAATGATTGTTTAGGGATTTCGTTTTACGAACGTTAATTGTGGAATGGTGGTTTCAAAGATTTCTGCGCCTTTTTTTGGGTCTGTTTGGGGGAGGTTCTCTCCCTTTTCTATTAGTTTGATTCTTTCCCATCTTTGGTGTTACTGATTACCTGCACGTGTATATATTTAATTATGGTGTGTTTTTTTCCAATTACATATCATAATGAAGAAATAAGAAGGGGTTTGCACACCTGTGTGTTTTGATATCCAGGTGCAAGGTATCATTTTCTTCTCTTCAGCTTCTCTTCGTTTGAGGGCTGGATAAAAAAAAATTGTAAGTTAATCTATTAAAAGGTAAAGGTGTCCCATAACTTATAAGGTCGTAGAGGAGCAAGGCGTCAGAGACCTCACTTCTCTAGGGCCAGCATAGTGAGGGCAGCGCCCATCTCCTCTCCCTCGCTGCTTTACCTTCCCTGACCCTAAAGAGGGCAGGTGCCCATTTACAGCTGGGTGAACTGGGGGATTGTACTGAAGCCGAGGTGCGCAAACGATCACCCATCCAAGTGGTAACCACGCTCGATGCTGCTTAATCTTAGCTGGGGGAAAGCGAGTGCTCTGACCACTGAGCTATCGGGTCCCTCCTTCACAACTTAATCTATTACCCTCCAGAAATAAAATTACGATTGCTTTTATCCATGTCATCATTTGATGTTTTTATGCCTTCAGCGCCTGGGCTTTATCACAGTTCTTGATTAAACCATTGACGCTGGGGGCAAGAACAGCAAAGTGAGAGGCTGTATGACCAGTGGCTTTCTTTCCCACTCATGGAATTCCACTTTACAGCTTAGTCTTTAGTGATCGACTATGACTCTCTGACTAGGAGGCTTGACTCGCACAGTCCTTATGTGCTGCAGCCCTGGGGGCTGGATGGCCTTTGGAGAACATCTCCAACGCTGACTGTCCTTATGCCCACTTGGCCGAGAGAGTGGGGATGTACTGTGGGCAAGGCATCTCCACTATAATCAAATTTCTGCTTAATTTCCGAAACAGCAGCTGCCTTCTCTGCTGTTTTGGAGGTCATCGTCGAACACGACGGACAAACATAGATACTTTGGTTGTTTTTTTTCGTTTGGGACGGGATAGCTCAGTGGTCGGAGCACTCGCTTTCCCCCAGCCAAGTTAAGCAGCGTCGAGCGTGGTTACCAGTTGGATGGGTGACCGTTTGCACGCCTTGGCCTCAATACAGTTGCCCCAGTTCACCCAGCTGTAAATGGGTACCTGCCTCTTTAGGGTCAGGGAAGGTAAAGCAGCGAGGGAGAGGAGATGGGCGCCGCCCTCAATATGCTGGCCCTAGAGAAGTGAGGTCTCTGACGCCTCACTATCCTACGACCTTATAGGTTATGGGACTCCTTTACCCTTTTTTTTTACCTTTAAAAAAATCACTTATTGCGTTCCTTGGCCAGAGCTTTGAGGTTCACCATTGGTGGGATTTTTGCGAATGTAACCCGCTTTTTTTCTTTTTTTGCGCAATATGAAGGTAGCCGCATTCTGACTTCGGGGATGTACGCCTGTCTGTTTTGAGGTGCAGGTGCAGTGTATTTCTTTCTCTTCAGCTGCTCCTGCCTTGGTCATCATTCTTTCTTTTTCCTCTCTCGGCTAGCACTCGTTAAACACCCTGTTCCGCTTTTCGGAAGAGTAGGCCATTGTGGTGCCGGTGGGAACGGAAGACAAAACTGCATACTCACAGGGACTGGATGGGGAAAAAGCACATGAGTGCTTATTCCATTATCATCAGCAATAAAAGAATAAAAATCAAATAATAAATAAAATTAAACAACACACACATACACACACTTTTTACCTTTGAATATGAATCGATCCACAATTACCTCCCCTTTTCCAAGACGCCATTAATTTTTCTCTTCAGAATGATTGATCACACACAGAGACAGAGAGAGGCGAGAGAGAGAGAGAGAGAGAGAGAGAGAGAGAGAGAGAGAGAGAGAGAGAGAGAGAGAGAGAGAGAGAGAGCTTCTAGCAGAGAGATAAAACCTAATAGCGCCAGTTCCAGAGAGATTGGAGAATCCTTCAGCGTCAACAGAAGCATTTAGATGGCCATCAGTTAATTGAAAAAGCGTCCACTTTCTCTCATGGCTTGCCGTAAAGTCTTTATCCTAAGACGTCCTGTTTCTCGTGACATCAGTCTTTTATTGCTTCTTCAAAGGTCTTCTTCTCCTGCTAAGTCCTCTTTGAAATTTAGTTCTTAGTACAATTTTTAACATCCCCCCTCTCCCTCCTGTCCCCCCCCCCCCCCCCCCCCCCCCCCCCCACCCCCCCCCCACCTCCGTCCAGCCTTTGTATTTACATCTTTGAAAAGGTATTTCACGCTATTTTAGCTGTGGATCTTTGTGATTGAATTAATATCGTGTAGGAAATTGGTTTTGATTTTAAAGCTTGTTTATAATGGAGGGCTAGTATGACACTTATCTTCCTGTCGCAAGGTTGGGAGGATTTGAAATCATGTACTGTGTGTGTGTGTGTGTGTGTGTGTGTGTGTGTGTGTGTGTGTGTGTGTGTGTGTGTGTGTGTGTGTGGTGTGTGTGTGTGTGTGTGTGCGTGCATGTGCGTGTGTGTGTATTGTGTGTGTGTGTGTGTGTGTGTGTGTGTGTGTGTGTGTGTTACGGAGCATATCGTCGGTTTTGCACCCGTGAGAGAGAAGATCAGAACAAGAACATTCTTCCTCAAACTCTCTAAAAAGTCTGTGCTAGGAATTCCCTCTTTTCTATCCCTCTCTTTCTTTCTGCCTTGTTCCATTTTCTTCCTGTCACCTACTTCTCGACAATTTTCTACCTTCTTGGTCCATGCATCTGCCTTTTTTGTTGTTGTCCAGAAAGACTTTTAAAAGATAACAATTCTCTCCCATGCCGAAGTCGGATGTGCTGGGCCTGACTTGTCAGGCGCTTAACGGCAGTGCAACGTATTTTTGCTTATATGACAAACAACAATAGTTGCTGTCTGAGTGTTTGAGGAAGGAGAAGAAGAATTGCGAAGAAGACGAAGAAGAAGAATTGCAAAGAATTGCGAAGAATTGCGGAGAATTGCGAAGAATTGCGAAGAAGAAGAAGAAGAAGAAGAAGAACAACAACAACAACAAGAATTGCAAGAAAAAGAATTGCGAAAAAGAAGATTTGCAAACAAGAAGAAGGCAACGACGACGACCACGAAGAAGAAGAAGAATTGCGAAGAAGAAGAAGAAGAAGAAGAAGAAGAAGAAGAAGAAGAAGAAGAAAGAAGAAGAAGAATTGCGAAGAAGAAGAAGAAGGAGAAGAAGAAGAAGAAGAATTGCGAAGAAGAAGAAGAAGAAGAATTGCCAAGAAAGGAAAAAAAAGAAGAAGAAGAAGAAGAAGAAAATTTGCAAAGAAAAAGAATTGCGAAAAAGAAGATTTGCAAACAAGAAGAAGACAACAACGACGACGACGACGACGACGAAGAAGAAGAAGAATTGCGAAGAAGAAGAAGAATTGCGAAGAAGAAGAAGAAGAAGAAGAAGAAGAAGAGAAGAAGAAGAAGAAGAAGAATTGCGAAGAAGAATTGCGAAGAAGAATTGCGAAGGAGAAGAAGAAGAATTGCGAAGAAGAAGAAGAAGAAGAAGAAGAAGAAGAAAGAAGAAGAAGAAGAAGAAGAAGGAGAAGAGAAAGAAGGAAAAAGAAGATGGAGAAAAAAGGAAGAAGGAAAAGAAGAAAAGGGGGATTGGAGGGGGTTTGGGGGGGGAGGGGGGTGGGGGGAGGGGGGAGGATTGGGGGGGATTGGGGAGGGGGATTGGGAGGGAAAAGAGGGGAAAGGAAGGGGGGGGGGGGGGGCAGGGGAGGGGGGGGGTGGGAGGGAGGGGGAAGGGAGGGGGTAGTGTGGGGTGGGGTGGGGGGGTTTGGGTTTTGGGGGGTAGGGGGGGTTGGGTGGGTGGTATGGGGGGTTTTAGGGGTGTGGGGGTGGTAGGGGGGTGTGGTTGGGGTAGTGGGGGTAGGGTGGTGGTGGTTTTGGTGGTAGTGGTGGGGGGTGGTGGTAGTGGGGGTGAGTGGTGGTGGTGGGGTGGTGGTAGGGGTTTGGGGTAGTGGTGGTGGTAGTGGTGGGTGGTAGGGTGGTAGTGGTGGGGTGGGGTGGTGGTGGGGTGGTGGGGGTGTGTGGTAGTGGTGGTGGGTGTAGTGGTGGTAGTGGTGGGGGTGGTGGTAGTGGTGTGTGGAGGGGTGGTGGTGGTGTTGGTGTTATGGGGGTTTAGTAGTGGTGGTGTGGTGGTGGTGGTGGTTGGGTTAGGTGGGTAGGGGGGTGATGGAGTGGTTGGTGGGGTAGTGGGGTGGTTGGGTGGGGTAGTGGTGGTATTTGTGGTGATGTGGGGGTAGTGGTGGGTGGTAGTGGTGGGGGTATGTGGTGGGGTAGTGGGTAGGGGGTGTAGTGGTGTGGGGTGTGGGGGTAGGGGGTGGGGTGGTAGTGGTGGTGTGTAGTGGTGGTGGTGGGGTGGTGTGGTTGGGTAGTGGTGGAAATGGTGAAAGTGTGGTGTGGGGTGGAAATGGTGGTGGAAATGGGGGTGGTGTAGTGGGGGTGGTGGAGTGGTGGTAGGGGTGGTGGTGGTAGTGGGGTGGGGGGTGTTGGTAGTGGTGGTGGGGGAGTGGGGTGGGTGGTGGATGTGGTGTGGTTGGTGGTAGTGGTGGTGGGGGGTGGGGTGGTGGTGGTGGTAGTGGTGGGGGGGGTGGTGGTAGGGGGTGGTGGGTGTTGGTGGAAGGGTGGTGGGGGTTGGTAGTGGTTGGTGGTTTGGGGTGTTTTGGGGGAAGGGGGTGGAGGGAGGGGGTTTGGTGGAGTTTGGGGGTGGGGTTTGGTGGGGGGGTTTAGTGAAGGTTTGGTGGGGGGGATTGTGAGGGTAGGGGGTGGGGGGTTAGGGGGGTGTGGGGGTTTAGGTGTGAGGTGTGGGGTGGGGAGTGGGGGTGTGGTGGTGGGTGGGGGGGGTGTGGTATGGGGGGGTGTGGGTAGTGGGGGTGTGGAAGGTGGTATGGGTGGGGGGTGTGGTGGTGGTGGTGTTGGGGGTTTTGTTGGGGTGGTGGTAGGGGTTGGTGGTTGGGGGATGGTGGGGGTGGTGGTAGTGGTGGGGTTGGTGGTGTGTGGTGGTAGTGGGGGTTTGGTGTGTGTTGGTGGTGGTGGGGGTGGTGGTGGTGGTGGTGGTGGTGGTGGTGGTGGGGTAGTGGTGTAGTGGTGGATGGTGGTGGTGGTGGTGGTGGTAGTGTGGTGGGGGTGTGGTAGTGGTGGTATGGTATGGTGGTAGGTGGGGGGAAATGGTGGAGTGTGTGTGGTGGTGGGGGGGTAGTGGTGGGGGGTGGTGGTGGTGGTGGTAGTGGTGGGTGGTGGGTGGGGGTGTGGTGGTATGTGTGGTGGTGGTGGTGGTGGTGGTGGTGGTAGTGGTGGTGGTGGAGTGGTGGTAGGGGGTGGTGGTATTTGGTGAGGGTGGTGGTGGTGGTGGTGGTGGTGTTTAGGTGTAGGGGTTTGGTGGTGTGTGGGGTGAGGTGGTGGTGTGGTGGGTGTGGTGGAGTTGGGTGGTAGTGGGGGATGGTGTTGGTGGTGGTGGTGGTAGTGGTGTATTTGGGTGGTGGTGGTAAGGTGTTGTGGTGGGAAAGTGGTGGTGGGGGAAAGGGTGGGGTAGTGGTGGTGGAGTGGTAGGGGTTTTTGGTGGTGGTAGTGGTGGGGTGGATGTGGTGGTGGTGGTGGTGGTGGTAGTGGTGGTGGTAGTGGTGGGGAGGGTAGTGGTAGTGGGTGGGTGGTGGTGGTAGGGTGGTATGGGTTTGTGGTAGGGTGGTGGTGTGGTAGGGGTGGTGTGGTGGTGGGGGTTTGGTAGAGGGGTGTGGTAGTGGTGGTAGTTGGAGTGGGGGTGGGGAATGGGTGTGGGGGAAAGGTGGTGTGTGGGTGGTGGTTGAAAGGGTGGTGGTAGGTGGGTGGTGGGGGGGAAAGTGTGAGTGGTGGTGTGGTGGTGGTGTGGTGGTAGGGGGTAGTGGTTTGGGGGTGGTATGGTGGGTGGGGTAGTGGGTGGTTGGTGGTGGTGGAGGGTGGTGGTTGGTGGGTAGTGGGAGGTAGGGTGGAGGTAGTGGTGGTGGTAGGAGTGGTGGTTGGTGGAAGTGGTGGTGGTAGATGGGTGGTAGGTGGTGGGTGGTGGTAGTGGTGTGTTGTGGGGGTGGTAGTGGTATTGGGAGTTATGGTTTGGGGGTGGAGGTGGTAGGGTGTGGTGTTTTGGTAGGTGGTGGTTTTTAATTTGGTAGTGGTATGGTATGGGTGGAGGGGAGGGATAGTGGTGGTGGTGTGGGGGTGAGTGTAGTGGGGGTAGTTGGGGTGTGGTATGGTGGTGGTGTAGTGGTATGGGTATGGTGGTGGGTGGGGTGGTGGGTGGTGGTGGTGGTGGGGTGTGTGGTGGTAGTGTGGTGGGTAGTTGGTGGTATGGGGGTAGTGGGGTGTAGTGGTGTGGAGGTGGGTGGTGTGTGTGGGTGGTATGTGGGTGTGGGTAGGGTGGTGGTAGGGTGGTGAGGGTGGTGGTAGTGGTGTGGTGGTTGTGTAGGTAGGGTGGGGTGGTGGTGGGGGTGGAGTAGGGGTGGTGGGGAGTGTGTGTTGAGGGGGTGAGGGTGGGTGTGGTATGGGTGTAGGTGTGGTAGGTGAGGTGTGGGAGGAGGAGGGGGGAGGTGGATGGTAGTGGTGTGATGTAGTGGTGGTTTGGTGTGGAGGAGGTGGGGTTTGGTAGAGTGGTGTGACGTTGGTGTGGAAAGGGGTAGGTAGTGGTGTGGAGGGTGAAGTGGTGTGATCTGAGAGTGGGTTGTGGGGTTTGATGTGTGTAGTTTTGGAAGGTTTGGTGGAGGAGGTGGTGGTGTGAGGTTTTGTAGAGGTGGTGAGTAGTGTGTGAGGTAGGAGTTAGAGTGTTAGTGTGTTTTTGGAAGGGTAGTGGTTAGAAAGGTATGGGGGTTTTGGTGAGTGTATGGTGGTGGTAGTGTAGGATATTATGTGGTACTGTGATAGGTATGATGATTAGGTAGTCTAATTGATGGTAGATGGTGAGGTAGTGTGGTGTGGTGGTAGACCATGAGTGACAGGTGGTAGTGTGGAACGAGGACTAGTGTGTGGTGAGGTGGTAGTGGTGGTAGTTGGTGGTAGTATGTGTGGTGTGTGGTAGAGTGGGTTGTTGGGGTGGCGGCTAATGTTTTCTCTACACATAGGTGGGAGGTGTGCGTTGTCTCTTGCAGCACAGTGCATCATGCATTGCCCACATTCTCCTCTAATTGACACAGCGACAGCTTGCCCAGCCTGCTCTGCCTGTCTGCCTGATTGTACCTAAGATTTTGCCCCCCCCCCCCCTCCCCGCAACCCCCCCCCCCCCCTCCTCCACCCCCACCCCCTCTAAACCCGCCAATCGCTTACTTCGGCTTTTTTAACCAGTCTGCTCAAATTGGAGGATCATTTCTTGTGCAAGTCTCTCCCTTCCCCCTCTCACTCAATCTCCATCACCCCACGTACCACCCCCAGCCCCACACTCCTACCTCTAACTCCACTACCCTCCTTCTCGAATTACGTCAACGGTCTAGGAATCTTTTTTTTTGGGGGGGGAGTCTTTTTTTTAAAGAGAGAGAGAGAGAGAGAGGGCTCCTTTTAAAGCTTTTTGGTTGCTCTTGGAGACTAATTAGCCGTTCGAAAGCTTTATCCAGAAGTAGTCAATTACCTAAAGAAAAAAAACCCACAAGAACAAAAAAACCCCAAAATACAAAAAAAAATGTGTACTACCCCAGAGAGCTTTTTACAAGGCGTCTTCGCCATCACGACATCGTTAATTAAGTCTTCAACGTCGCTGGAATACACACCACAACACAGACTAGAGACGACCTACACAACAACAAAAAAACAAAAAACAACACCCCCCCCCCCACACACACATAAAACAAACCATCAAAAAACAACAACAGCAACAAAAACCAAGCCTCCAAAACAAAAACCAAAATATCCCCAAAACGAAAAATGTGAAGTAAAACCTAAGTTAAGTACCTTCTGTCTAGCTAGTCTCCAGACAAAGCGAGGTAAACACACACACGTGCACGCACGCGCGCTCGCGCACACACACACACACACACGTGCGCGCACGCGCACACACACACACACGCGCACGCACACACCACAACACACGAACGCACGCACCGCACGCCACAAATTCAACCCATCCTCTCTCTCTCTCTCTCTCTCTCTCTCTCCACACACACACACACACACACACAACCATGTCTCCCTCTCTCTCTCCTTCTCCCTCTCTCTCTCTCTCTCTCCCTCTCTCTCTTTCTCATGCAATTGTGTGCCGGTGGGAACAGATGACAACATTGACAAAACTGCATACACCACACGGGGACTGGATCTATAAAATGAAATAAAAAGCACATGAGTTCTTATTCTATTATCCTCGAAATAAAGGAACAAAATTAAATTAAATAAACACACACACAACCCATCTCTCTCTCTGTCTCTCTGTGTCTGTCTCTGTCTCTCTCTCCACACACACCACACACACACACACACTCACATACACAACCATCTCTCTCTCTCCTCACACACACACACATACACACACACACACACCATCTCTCTCTCTCCCTCTCTCTCTCTCTCCACACACACACACACACACACACACTCCCATCTCCCCCCTCCCCTCCTCTCTCCCTCTCCCCTCCCCCACTCCCGTCCCCTCCTCCCCCCTCCCCTCCCACCCCTCTCTCTCTCTCTCTCTCCCATCCCTCTCCTTCTCTATCTTTTTAGTTGACGACAAGATTCTGAGGACGAGGCAAGCAAGTGTCGCCCGTCCCTACTCCCTCGCCTAGCCCAGTCT
>CM054161.1:3686530-3696530 GCA_028751875.1 Rapana venosa
CTGTGCCTCTGTCTGTCTGACTAACTGTTTGTCTGTCTGTGTCTCTGTCTCTCTGTCTCTCTCTCTGCGCTGAGAAAATATTGAAATTTTTTTTTAATATATCTTTTTCTTGAAATTAAAACAAAACCCAAAGTTTTCAGAATGGAGATATATAAAACTATCCTCAGATCAATCACAAAACTGCCTTTTTCAAATCGATCTTACCAGGGATCATGCATTCCATGAATGAACCCTGCTTGTTTTCTTCTTCTTCTTCGTCTAACACTCCGACAGCAACTATTGTTTGTTGTCTGTCATATGAACGAAAATGCGTTACACTAATTATGTGTTCCTGTGATTTGTAAATATTGCCGGATGTTTCCTTAATATCATAATTAGTAAATTTTATTTGCATAGGCATGGGAAAATACCGTAATACAATATGTTATAAAATCTCTTGAAAATATTTTATATCAATACACACACTGTCCACTCTCCCCAAAAGTCTTTCGGATGAGACCATAAACCGAGGTCCCGTGTGCGAACGCACGCAGAACATCTTGCGCACACGTTAAATCCTGTTCCGCTTTACGTAAGAGTAGGCCATTGTGTGCCGGTGGGAACAGATGACAGAATTCACAAATCCGCATACACACGGGGACTAGATATATATTAAAAAAAAAGCACATAAATGCTTATTCCATTATCCTCAATATAACAGAATAAAAATAAATAAATAATGATAAATAAATAAATAAATAAAGATGATAGATAAATGGTAATTGCTGCTTGATGGTACAGTCCCTAAATCGGATAGCCACGCTGGGGCTGTAGTACAATCAACCAAAGTACTTTTATGTTGAATGCTAACTGGTTGTTATGGTGTGGTTGATGATATTATTATTGCCTATGTTTGTTTTTATCGCGTATAAAAGCTTAACGTACAACAAAACAAGGCCCAACACCCCCCCCCCCCCCCCCCCCCCCACCAAAACAAAACAAAACCAAAACTATACCCGCCCCCACCCCCCTCCCGAAAAACAACCCCATTACAACAGCATCATCAACAACAACAAAACACAAACAAATCCAATACACCCTCCCCACAAACAAAGAAGAAAAAACGAGTAAACAAACCCAATAACAAGCCCCCTCTCCCCCCCCCCCCAAAAAAAAAAAATAATAAATTTAAAAAAAATATTTAAAAAAATGAAAAAACCTACTTAAAATTGTTTTTGGATTTCTTTTATTTCGAGGATAATGGAATAAGCACTCATGTGCTTTTTTTTTACATCCAGTCCCCGTGTGTATGCGGTTTTGTCAATTCTGTCATCTGTTCCCACCGGCACTCAATGTCCTACTCTTACGAAAAGCGGAACAGGATTTAACGTGCGCGCAAGATGTTTTGCGTGCGTTCGCTCACGGGGCCACGGTTTATAGTCTCATCCAAAGGACTTTTGGGGAGAGTGGAGTCTGCACTGATGTTATTGCACTGATACTTGAAATTTTTTTTTTCAGTTTTAGCATAAAAAATTATTTGTAGATATCAGCTGTTAAACTATGTTTACTGGGTCTTTTTTCTCTCTCTCTCTCTCACTCTCTCTCTCTCTCTCTCGGGGACTGGATGTAAAAAAGCACATATGTGCTTATTCATTATCCTCGAAATAAAAGAATTTGTCATTGTCATTGTCATTGTCTCTCCAAAACAAGCGGGAGTGTAATCAACATGTCTTTTGGTGTAGCGTTGCAAGTTTAAAAGTATTGCCTAATATATATCTTCAGTTTAACGTCTGTTCACATTTAATGATTTTAGACGGGACAGTATTGCCTAAGTGCAGACGTACAAGCGATTTTCTCTCTTCACTTTCTCTCTCAGTTGCTGTCTTTCTTTATGTTGTGTACTTACTGCTAGTTTTGTGTTAGTGTGTACTTTTTGTTTTCGTTTTTCGTTTCCTTTTTTTTTCTTCGTCTTAATATCTGTGACATTTTATTTGTGTTTGAAATTTCGTTCATTTATTTATTGGAAGGTGGGGGCGGGGATAGGGGGTGGGGGAGAAACATTTATGTTTTATTTTTATATATTCTTTTATTTTGAAGCTAACAGAATATATATTTATTTTGAAGCTAACAGAATATATATAAATATATATATTTTTTGTTCGTTTGTTTGTTTTTGTTTTGAAGATAACTCATGTGCTTTTAAAAAAAAAAATTCACATCAAGTCCTCGTGTGCATATGAATGTGCAAAGTAGTCATCGTTCTCTGTGTGTGCGCGCTGTGGCGGCGCGCGCGTGTGTGTTGTGTGTGTGTGTGTGTGTGTGTGTGTGTGTGTCTGTGGTGTGTGTGTGTGTTGTTGTGTTGTGAAGTTTCTTGCTTTTCCTTTCCTTGACTGATCATTCAAAGCAAGTGGTCCTACACAAACTAGTACTTTCTTTCCATGTTTTAAAATTTTAAATGGTTTTATGTATGTATCCATTGTACATGCTTTTGAATATTACACACACACATAATCTATATATTTTTAAAAAATTTAAACAGTACCATTGTAAACTTTAAACACTATATATTCAAACAACAACAAACAAAAATAATCAAAACAAATAATTAAAACATAATAAAAATATATATATATATATATATATATATATAAGAGATATAGAATAGATAGAGAGAGAGAGAGGTTTGTGTATGTGTGTGTACCACAGCAGTCATCATATGATGATGATAAGAAAAAGAACAAAGAAGATTGCATGAAACTGATAAATAAACAAGAAAATATGCGGCGTCTATTTGCAAAAATGAATAAGTAAATATATGTCAGATAAAAGTGGACTTTGTTATGTTTTAAAATATGAACATGAACGAACAAACAAAAAGCCAAACACATTGATAAACGGATGAATAAATAAGCAAACACACAATTAATTGTAAAACTAACACTATAGATAAGAAAATAGAAAACAAAATAATCAAAACAAATAATCAAACACAAACACACACAAACACACACACACACACATTACAAAACAAACAAACAACACACACATATCAGACATATATATATATATATATATATATATATATATCTAGAAAAGAGAGAGAAGAGAGAGAGAGAGAGAGAGAAGAGAGAGAGAGATTGATACATAGATTACATAGATTTTCTTTGTCATCGAACGCTCAGACAATTTATACATATATATATAATATATATATATATTATATATAGAGATATAGATAGATAGATATAGATAAATTGATATAGATATATATAATCGAGAAAATATATTCAGGAAAAACAAGTGCAGGTAACCAGTTACAACTTCATTCTCATCATAAAAATGATTTTTGTCAACGATTCGGAAAAAAAATTCCATTACAAAATAAAACGTTGAAGGCTGCATTTGGGTAATATAATATATATATATATACATATATATATTATGTATGTATAAATAATAATAAAGTATAAATAATATATAGATAGATAGATTAGATAGAAAAGATAGATAGATAGATAGATAGATAGATAGATAGATAGAAGCAAAATTAATCAGCATGTGCAACAGATAAACGAATACAAAGAAATGAATGGAGAAAGACAGATACATCATTATGTATGATATTACACCCAGAACCTTCTAAGAATCAACTGCTTCCACATGAATCCTTTCAATACTTATGTACAGTTTGAATGAAGTGATGATACTATACTATTGGGACATCTGTGCCTTGTAGTGATTTAACAAGATAATCAGTCTCGTTGTACTTGCTTTTAAAGAAATTTGCTTTTCGCTATATCAGTCAGTTACTTTGTAAAAAAAACAAGCAGTGATGAGTGATATAATGTTACATAGAATAACATTGTTGTGTCCTTACTTCACTTTACATGATTCACAAACATGCAAGGAAGATTTTTTTTAAAATGAATTTTGAATTAGAGAAGACCAAGAACAGAGCCTTGAGGAATTTTTCTTCTTTTGTTGTCTTTTATTTCGCGGGTAATGGAATAAGCACTCATGTTCTGTTTTTCATCTAGTCCCCGTGCGTATGCAGTTTTGTAAATTTTGTCATCCGTTCCCACCGGCACACAATGGCCTGCTCTCCCGAAAAGCGGAACGGGTTTTAACGTGAGCGCAAGATGTTCTGCGTGCGTTCGCACACGGGGCCTCGGTTTATAGTCTCATCCGAGGAAAGCCGTATTTAGCAATCTGGATGTGGCATTGATGTGTACACACAGGTAGACATACACAGTGTTGACAGTTTTGCTAAAGAAAAAAACAAAACAACCACCAACAAGGTTTGTACACTCCTTCTCGTTCCTTCCGCTCTGCTGCAGATACCTTGTGCTTAAGAATACCTAGATTCAACCAGTCTACTGTTGGCCGTCGCTCTTTCTCTGTTTCTGGTCCATCGATCTGGAACGACCTCCCTCTCTCTCTCCGTCAAAAGCCTACATTGATGCTTTTAAATCCAGCCTAAAGACACATTTCTTTCAAACCTAAGATTCTCTCCTCTTGTTTCATTTCATTTCTGTCCCTGCCCTCAACAACCAACTCCCCCCCCTCCCCCCCATCATCCTGCCTGAGTGTACAACCTTTGTGTGTGTGTGTGTGTGTGTGTGTGTGTGTGTGTGTGTGTGTGTGTGTGTGTGTGTGTGTGTGTGTGGTGTGTCGCGCGCGCGCGCGTGTGTGTGTGTTTACATTTGAATTTGTAAAAACTATTAATTGTGCGCGTGTGTGTGTTTATATTTGAATATGTAAAAGATCTATTAATTGTAACTGGCTGCATGTGAAAGACTAGGATGAATGAAAGCGCTTTTGGTTGTTTTTTGGGTTGCAAGATATAGCGCTGTATAAATATCCATGTAATTATTATTATTATTATTATTATTATTATCATCATCATCATCATCATCATCATCATCATCATCATCATCATCATCATCATCATCATCATCATCATCATCATCATCATCATTATTATTATTATTATTATTATTATTATTATTATTATTATTATTATTATTATTATTATTATTATTATTATTATTATTATTTAAGGTTTCGTTTATTGAAGACTATTTTGTAGCATATTTGAAGTTGGTTGAAAAAAAAATCTTCAGTTGTGTTCCCCACAGTCTAAAAGACTGCAGAATAGGTGAAGGTGAAGTTTTGTAAAACACTGTACATCGGAAGTTTTTTGATAGAGGCTAAATCATGAACATAAAGCAAGAATAACATGGCTATGTTTTTATTTTATTTTATGTATTTTTATTTATTCTTTTATATCGAGGATAATGGAATAAGCACTTAATATGTGCTTTATTACATCCAGTCCCCGTGTGTGCGCGGTTTTGTCAATTCTGTCATCTGTTCCCACCGGCACACAATGGCCTACTCTTATGAAAAGTGGAACAGGATTTAACGTGTGCGCAAGATGTTCTGCGTGCGTTCGCACACGGGACCTCGGTTTATAGTGTCCTCCGTGTGTGTGTGTGTGTGTGTGTGTGTGTGTGTGTGCTGTGCGTGCGTGCGTGCGTGCTGTGCGTGTGTGTGTGTGTGTGTGCGAGCGTGTGTGTGTGTGTGTGTATGAGCGTGAATATATATATATATATCAATACTGTGACATTCACACTTTAATATGAACTCCAGTCCATGCATTCGCATCGAGCAATTGATTTTGTATGTGTTTTATAGAAAAGCATTTTTTTTCTACTTTTCTTATTCAAACAAGTACAACACTAATTTTTTTCCCTCCTTTTGTTTCTTTCATTTGTTCACTGTTTGTGCATTTCCTCTTTTTTTCTTTTTGAAAATAGAATAATTCCTTGATGATAACAAAATTTCACATAATTTGATTGTCATATAATTATTATGTATTCTGTTGGACAGAATTAAACAAAAAAAAGAATAACAACAACATGCATGAAAAAAACACACCAAGAAATAAATAATATGATATACCGAAGGAATCTAATCCAAACCAATCCTGTTTATCATTATAGCCATCCAGTCCAATCCAACCCTGGTGATTACAGTCTTGCCGACCACAGTGGCCATCATTTCATGGAAACTGGGAGAGAGAGGGAAAAACAACTTTCACTCTCACAGCACCAGTTGTGATCATAATCTGACAATACAACAAAGAATATACACAGAGCATAGAGCAATTGATCTTCTGAACTTGGGGGAGAATCCTATAATTTTTTTTAAAATATACATTACCACCCTCTTAAGTTGGAGAATATTCCAGCAGGTTGGTTTTATTTACGAGCAAAAGCAAAAAAAAAAAAAAAAAGCAACAACAACAAAATCCCCAAGTCTCAAAGGACACACACACACACAACCCATGCCGAAAAAAAATGACTGAACAGGAAATATCGTGAATTTTAACCTTTGAACTAGGATAATGATAATATGCAAATATAGGAGGGATCACAAAGGTCGGAACTCTCGCCCTCTTATTTGGGTTCAATCCCTTAATTCCAAGGGTGGTACTCTCAAACTGAAAATCCCTCTCAAACTGAAAATCCCTCTCTGGAAAAGCGCTATCAGGCGATCATCATCTTCCTCTTTCCCTCTTTACTTTCTCTCTCTCTCTCTCTCTCCCCGCCATTTTAAATTGTCTGTCTGTTCGCGAAAATTTTCACTTTTTACCGGAAGGTAACCCAATCCTCATGGGAGATAAATGTGTCCAAATCGATGTGCCCCTGAGATGAATATGGCTGGTCTCAGAGAGGGAGCGAGAGAGAGAGAGAGAGAGAGAGAGAGAGAGGCTGGGGTGTGGTGGGGTGTGGTGGGGGTGTGGGAATAAGTGAGTGATGGAGATCTAAAAGTAAGTTTGAGGAGAGAGCAGAAGGGGGGAGGGGGTGGAGAGAGAGATAGAGATAGAGAGGGGTGGGGGTTGGGGGTGGGGTGTGTGTGTGTGGGAATTAGTGAGTGATGGAGATCTAAAAGTGAGTTTGAGGAGAGAGCAGAGGGAGGAGAGAGAGAGAGAGAGAGGAGAGAGAGAGAGAGAGAGAGAGAGAGAGAGAGAGAGAGAGAGAAAGAGAGAGAGAGAGAGAGAGGAGAGAGAAGCAGAGGGAGAGAGAGAGAGAGGAGAGGGAGAGAGAGAGAGAGAGAGAGAGAGAGAGAGCAGAGGAGAGAGAGAGAGAGAGGAGAGGGAGAGAGAGAGAGAGAGTGGAGGGAAGAATGTATTGGTGTGATGATGACAATAATGTTTTTATGTTGTGTTGTATTGCAATGTTGTATAGTTACCTGCATTTTTTTTTAATATATAAAAAAACCTTTCTGCTAAAAAATCATTCGGATGACACTATAAACCGAGGTCCCATGTATGAACGTACTCAGAACATCTTGCGCACACTTTAAAAAAAACAACTGTCTCGCCTTTCAAAAAAAAAGAAGACCATTGTGTGCCGGTTGGAACGGATAACAAAATTTAATTTTTAAAAAAACACATGCACACTGGTGCCGTGTTTAGACACGATCCCGAAGTCAGAATGCGGCTACCTTTATGATGGGGGGGAAAATGGTCGCCATACGCAAAAATCTCAACCATTGGTAAACCTCGGAGCTCTAGCCGAGGAACGACAAAAAACATCTCAACCCCGTGTGTGCATGCATGTGCATTCAGAACTCTGAATTTCTTTCTGAAAAATGACTCGCTGTGGAATGAACTCAGTAAAAAAGAAACAAACAAAAATTTCGTTTGCAAAATAATACTCTCCTTGACATAGTAAAGATATCTGCATTCATCTCATCTCATCTGTTCCCATTAACACCCATCCCCCCACCCCAGAGAATCGTTATCTTTTAAGTCTTTCTGAGGAACAAGAAAATAAAAGGTAGGAGAATGGACCCAATAAGACAGAAAACAGACCACCAGAATGAGGAGGTGACAGGAAGAAAAAGGAACGAGACAGTAACAAAAGAGAGGGATAGAAAAGAGGAAATTTCTAGCACAGAAGTTTTAGAAGGTGGGGATGCTATTTAGACTGACAGTCCCCACCCCCCCACCTCCACCTCCCCCATCCCCCATGCATCCTTGCGGTGGGGGTGGGGGGGGGGGTGGGGTGAGGTAGGACCTAAAAGGATTTAAAAACAGCTTTGATGAACTGAGGTGGGCTGGGAATAAGGATAGTGGGGAGAGCAGGGTCAAAGGAAGAAAAAAAAGATCTGTGAACTGATACCTCCCCCCCCCCTCTCTCTGTGAACAGATCTCTCTCTCTCTCTCTGTGAACAGTAACCCCCCCCCACTCCCTCTCTCTCTCTCTCTCTCCCTCTCTCTCTCTCTCTCTTCTCTCTTCTCTCTCCTCTCTCTCTCTCTCCCTCTCTCCCTCTCTCTCTCTCTCTCTATCTCCCCTCTCTCTATCCCTCTCTCTCTCTCTTTCTCTCTCTTTTCTCTCCTCTCTCTCTCCCCTC
This sequence comes from Rapana venosa, assembly GCA_028751875.1. Classification (NCBI taxonomy): domain Eukaryota; kingdom Metazoa; phylum Mollusca; class Gastropoda; order Neogastropoda; family Muricidae; genus Rapana; species Rapana venosa. Next base: position 3,694,934 of record CM054161.1, read on the forward strand.
TTTCCTCTCCCCTCTCTCTCTCTTTCTTTCTCTCTCCTCTCTCTCTCTCTCCCTCTCTCTCTCCCCTCTCCCCTCTCCTCTCCTCTCTCCTATCCTCTCCTTTCCTCTCATCCTATCCACCATACGGTAGTAGTGGTGGCGGCGGCGGGAACAGTCAATGAGGATGGATGATGGATGAGGGAGGAGGGAGAGTCCGCACGCACGCGCGCGTCGAGGACAAATCCCAGGTTAATGAGACAGCTAGGATGCTTCCTCTCGAACATGGACATGCCAGGACCCTAGCCTGGTCTGTCTTTCTGACCACCTAGTTATAGATCTATAGCGGCTCACTGACCCAACCAAACCGCCTGCGCTCCCCCCCCCCCCCCCCCCCCCCCCTCAACCTTCACCTCCCCAGTAATCATACGTTTAGCCGCCCAGGGAAAAATGCGTCCTTCCATCCCCCCACCTGCCCCTAATCCCGAAAGGTCAAGCTCTTCTCTCTTGTCCCTACCCCGTCCTCCCACTCCTTCCTCCCTACTTTTCCACCACTTTCTTCTTATCCCTGAACCCCACCCACCCCCTTACTCTTTATCCTCCCCCTTCCTATTTTCTGCTAACATTTTATGGAGGTAGTAAGAGAAGGATTCCTGCTCAGTGTTTTCAACCTCACTTGCAGAAGTCGATACTATACTGTTCTAAAAAAATCTGACTTAGTAGTAGTAGTAGTAGTAGTAGTAGTAGTAGTAGTAGTTGTCTGTGTTGTATGTAGTATGAGCGACAGACAAGACAAGACAAGTCAGACAATTTATGACCCCACCCACCCACCCATCCACCCGGTCTCCTTTTGTCAGGGTATCTAGCAGCAGCAAGAAAGAGCCTGCTGGACAGGCGTGGACCCAGACTTCAAGGTGCCTTCAAGTCGAGCCTGGTCTTGTGATTGATTGACCGGCTCTGTGGTTTTCCCATCATTGCTGATTTATGAACAGAAGGTTGCGGGGGGGCTTGAAAGCTGGAGAAGAGAAAATTAAAGAAACACGTCAAACGTTCATGTTCCTGCCCAGGACTTTCCCAAATCAGCCGTATCACCCTTGAAGAAGAAGTAGAAGAAGAAGAAGAAGAAGAAGAAGAAGAAGAAGAAGAAGGAGAAGGAGGGGAAAGGGAAAGTTCAGGGGATTGAGTTGAAGAGCCATTAAGAAGGAGAGAGAGAGAGAGAGAGGGAGAGAGAGAGAGAGGGTGGATGGAGAGAGACTGAGCTTGAAGGCAGTTTTAGAGCCTTGTAATTAGACCCCTTCACTGTGTCAGCTTTCTCTGTCTGAGACAGTGTGCCTCCCAGATAAGGGAGGGCGGTATTGATGAGGTGAGGAGATAACAGCTGTCTAAGTGCGCTTGGAGAGACAGAGGGAGAGAGAGGAAGGATAGCCTAGGCTTGTAGCTTTTGAAGGTAGAGGTCTTCAACGTCGCGCGCAATCATGTGCTCATGGAAAACGGCTGAGAAGACAGACGCCAGAAACAGAGGTAAAGATTGTTAATAGCCGGTATTGGGATTTCCGACAGACTGGGGCGTGTGTGGATGGGGCTAGGGGGGGGGGGGGGGGGGGGGGGAGAGAGGAAGCTT
>CM054161.1:3714030-3734030 GCA_028751875.1 Rapana venosa
GCACTGAGTTTTAATTCAACACATGCCTTTGAGACTTTACACCAGACAGTCAGGATGTTTTGAAAGAAGAGTATCAGAGACGCAAAAGCAGAACCAGCAGAAAAGTGTTGCAGTTGGAATCTTGTGCAGAAGAAACAGAAATGAATTTCATAAGGAATCTATTTCTTCCTGACAGCTGGGGTCTTTGCGGTTTGGTGGTTAAACCTATCTACTTGGGAGATGACTTGGCGTTCAGGCACACCCAAAATCCTGAGGGCACAGGTTCAAATCCAGGTCAGGTCAGGGAAAAAAATCACAGCACCCAGAAGACATGAATCTAGGAATGATGATCCAGAAGTCAAAATCTGGAAATCATGATCAAGAAGTCATAATCCAGAAGGCATGATCCCGAAGTCATAATCCAGAGATCATGATCCAGAAGTCACAATCTAGAAACGATGATCCTGCAGTCATAATTCATAAATCACGATCCAGAAGTCATGATCCAGAGGTCATAATCAAATAGATCATGATCCCAAAGTCATAATCCAGACATCATGATCCTGGTGTCATAATCAAAAAGATCATGATCCCAAAGTCATAATTCATAAATCATGATCTAGAGGTCAGCTAAAAATAAATGATTGTGAAGTCATTATTCCACAAGTCATGATCCAGTCACAATTTCATTCAACTGACGATTAAAGATGTAATTACTCCCCTTTCTCCCCCCCCCCCCCCCCCCCCCCCATTTGTCCTGATTGTAAGCAACAGCATCTCTAAACCCTCTTCAACAGACATGTTCGCTTTCCTAACACAGCGTTCTCTTCATGTGTTATTAACGACGAACACTCTGATTAAAACAGGGCCCCAAAACCAAAATAAGAGAGAGAGAGAGAGGAGAAGAGAGGAGAGGAGACCCAAACGACCCACATCAAGCCTTCCCATCTCATTAGCACACGGTTACAGTGGGATCAGTGGCGTCAGAGCGTGTTACCAAGCCATCTTAAGGGCTGCTAATCGTCAACCTCCACACCTTCTTCAGTGCAAAGGAGAAAAGGAAAGAAGGGGGAGGAATAATAGGACGGTGAGGGATGAGGGGGGGGGGGGAGGAGTTCAGAAAGGAAGGAAGGTTGGGTAGAGGGTGGGTGGTTGGTTGGATCGGGCTGAATTAGGGAGGGTGGTGGGGGTGGTGGTGATGGAGGTTGCAAAAGTCATTATTGTGACCGGGGAGAAGAATGGTATTACCTGCAAGGCGGGATCAATCATTCATTAATTCACCTTTGGCCGATACTTCTGGCTTCTTCTTCTTCTTCTTCTTTTCCTGGGTTTTTTTTTTTGGTTGTTGCTTTTTTTTCTTTTTCTCTCTTCTCTTTATGCTTTTTTGTGTGTGCGCCTGTGGTGAATGGATCATTTCGTTTTTTGTCCTCTTACTTTAAAAAGAAAATGAAAGGAGAGAAGAAGAAGAAGAAGAAGAACAGCAACAACAACAAAAGTGAGGAGAGGAATAATAATAAGATGCAACGAAAAGTACAAGAAAGATGAATGCCTGGGTATCCGTACGGGTAAACTAATAAGGAAATAAACCATGCCGAAGTCGGATGTGCTGGCTGGGCCTGACTTGTCAGGGTCTTAACGGCAGGACAACGCAGTATCGCTCTTATGACAGATAACAATAGTTGCTGTCTGAGCATTGGACAAAGGAGAAGAAGAAGAAAAAGAAGAAGAAGAAGAAGAAAATGAATAACAATGGATGGATGCATGTAGATAGGTGAATAGGTTACAATGGACGGTGTGTGTCTAGATAAAGAAAGTGTGTCAGTAGGTACATCTGGTTTGTTGTTGTTGTTGTTGGTTGTTGTTGTGGTTGGGGGGGGGTGTTTTGGTTGGGGGTTGGGGGTGGTGGGTGGGGTGGGGGGGGGGGGTGTCATTCCTTGGCTAGAACCTCGAGGTTTGTTCACCAATGGCGACATCTTTACCTATGTTACCGGGTTTTTGCCCACGAACAAGGCAGTTGCATTCCGACCTCAGAGATAATGGCTGCCTAAACGCGACACCAGTATACGTGCTTTTTTTTTTTTGGAAAGATTTTTTTCCATCCATTCCTCCACAATTACAATGGCCTACTCTTCGGAAAGACAGAACAGGTTTTAAGGGCTGCGCGAGATGTTCTGCGTGCGTTGTTGCACACGGAGTCTTACTTTATAGTAGTCTCATCTGAAGGACTTTCAGGATGGAGAGAGAGAGGGGGGGGGGGGGAGAGGGAGTGGAGTCAGCACTGATGTTAACTCCAGGGGGAAAATCGCTTGAACGGGTGTCTTGGTGGTGCTCATTCCTGGGTTCGATCCCGGGCCCCTAGATTGCGAGCGCAATGTTCTAACCACCACGCTATCCCTGTCCTGGAGTAGGTGTTAATACACTTCAGGGAAGGTAAAGCGGCGAGGGAGAGGAGATGGGCGCCGCCCTTATTATGCTGGCCTCTTGAGAAGTTGAGGTCTCTGACGCCTCGCTCCCCTACGACCACATAGGTTATGGGACACCTTCACCTTTTATTTTTTTTAATCAGATAATTCCATTTGGATTCTAATATAATCAGAGAAGGAAGATAGGTGAATAAAGAAAGGTAGAAAGAAGAAAGGAGCATTAGAAAGTGCAGAGCATACATTATAATAACTGTGGACTGAGAAGTACTGTAACTCGGATTAACCCCCTTTGATGTTACACTAGAAGTTCAGGGACGGGATAGCTCAGTGGTCAGAGCACTCGCTTTCCCCAAGTTAAGGTTAAGCAGCGTCGAGCGTGGTTACCAACTGTTTGCGCGCCTTGGCTTCAGTACAGTCCCCCAGTTCACCCAGCTGTAAATGGGTACCTGCCCTCTTTAGGGTCAGGGAAGGTAAAGCAGCGAGGGAGAGGAGATGGGCGCCGCCCTCAATATCCTGGCCCCTTTAGAAGTTGAGGTCTCTGATGCCTCGCTTCCATACGACCACTTTGGTTATGGGATACACTTTACACCTTTTCATCTAAAACATGACAGAAATGTGCATGCGTACTTTACTTTTACGGTATAAGATTCTTTAGTCCAGAAAATCTGTGCAAGAAATTCGGATATCTAAATACAACACCAGAGTGCATACGAGTTTGGGGTTGTTGTTTTTTTTTGGGGGGAGGGAGGTGGGTTGAGGGGTAGGGGTGGGGTGGGTTAGGGGAGGGGGGGGGGGAGCTGTTCAAAGTCTAAAGAAGATCCTTTCTTCCTGAAAATTAAATTCTGTGCGAGAAATTAACCTTTGTTCTGTCATTCTCCATCTTTGTCTGTGTGTAGCACGGGGCTGTTTGCACACGTGCACATGCATGCGTACCTGAGTGCAGGGGGGTTTGAACGCTCGCAAACACAGCAATGATAGCGCTTAAAAGACTGGTCTCCATCAACCCCCCCTCCCCTACCCCCACCCCACCCACCACCCAACCCCCTCCCCCCAACATTTACGCCTGCATGAAACCCCCCCAGAGAAGAACAATGACCCCCCCTCCCCCCTACACCCCCCCACCCCCCCAAAAAAAACCAACAACAACAAAAAAACCCACCCCACTATCATTATGCAAGCCAAGTCCCCTTTAAGACAAAGAGAGATTCCAAAGAAAACTCATTGCCAGACAGGTCAAAGGCCAGGCCTAGGGTCTCCCACACACCGTCTTCCGGAGTTCATAGTTCTCTAAAAAAAAAATAATGCATTCATGACGTTGTTGGTCCCCTGAGCTCATTGGCAGCACGTCAGGTGTCATGTTCACTTCCTGGGAGCCGCCGGAGTCCGTTCTTCCGGTAGGGGTAGAAAGGGAGGGAACTGAGGTCCACGCACAAAAAAAAACAACCCGACCCTCACCTCCTCACCTGGAAATCCCCGGCTTTCTGCTGCTGCTTCTGCTTCTGCTGCTGCTGTTGCTGCTGCTGCTACTGATAATGATGATGATGATGATGATGCTTATTCTTCTTCTTCGCAATTCTTCTTCTACTTCTTCTTCTTCTTTTGCTTCTTCTTCTTCTTCTTCTTCTTCTTCTTCTTCTTCTTCTTCTTCTTCCTTCTTCTCTCTTCTTCTTCTTCCTCTATAACTCAGGCCACTAAAGAAAGAGCCAATGCCAGACAAAAGCACACAGGACTCGCGCCATCTGCTGGAATCTTCCTTCTGGAGTTCAAAAGAGCTCTTTCAGAAATTTTAACCTAACACGCCCAGGTAACTAGTTTAGGGGTCAAAGGATAAAGAGAGAGAGAGAGAGAGAGAGAGAGAGAGAGAGAGAGAGAGAGAGAGAGAGAGGGAGAGAGAGAGATGAGAGAGAGAGACAGACAGAGAGAGAGAGAGACAGAGAGAGAGAGAGAGACAGACAGACAGAGAGACAGAGAGAGACAGACAGAGAGAGAAGTAAATCAAGAAAAAAGATGCTGAAACCCTTTCAAGACCAAAAAAACAAAAAAAAAGAAGAAGGGGCTTAGGGCCATTGTTACCTGGGACGTGTGGCGTTGAAAAACAACCTATCCGGGCTAATTAGCGTTTGATTTTGATGACTGGACGCCAAGCCAAAGGCACTAGGAGGGACCCTTGCGATGTAAATCATGCTCCCGCGCCTCCTTCTCCTCCCCTTCTCCTCTGAGGGCCCTGCGCGCGTGCTTTCGTGATGCACGCATGCGCGTGCACGGGTGATTGGGCCCTGGAATGAGTATGATGAAAACCCGGTTTCCAATTGAATGAAGCCAGACTTGGCGAGAGAAGGTGAGGGGGACAGAATGGACTGGGGTTTGTGAAGGTTTCAGTCCACCAGGAAACTCTTTTTGATGGACGGGAACAAATTTGTGTTGGGGGCCGTGCGTGGGAATAAAGAGTATTGTCTTTGTTGTTGTTGTTGTTGTTGCTGTTGTCCCCCCTTCACCTTTCAGGGCAATTCTGCAGGCTTGTTAGTCGTTCAAATTCTTCTGGGGGTTCATTGGTTATGTGCATACTTAAAGAATCGGAAAGTGGAGGATCACGTGTGTTGATATGATTCGGAGTGGAAAGGGTTAATTTTTTTTTTTTGGGGGGGGGATGGGGTGGGGGATGGGTGGGGGTGGTTACCTGTCTGTATGAATGCGCGCGCATGTGTGTTGTGTGTGTGTGTGTGAAGTCAAAGTCAAATTTTAATTTCCAGGTTATACATTGAGTAAGCAATGCACTTGCTTTTGTGTGTGTGTGTGTGTGTGCATCAAACCATCTATCTAGGAACCAAAATTACTTGTGTGTGTGTGTCCGTGTGTGTGTATGTGTCTTCAATTTTACGTCTGTTCACTTAAAGTGATATTAGACGATGGAGGCAGGGGGAGGGGGGCAGCATAGTGAGATAAGGGCTTTAAGTAGAAGCGATATGTGTTGGTATGAATGCACATTAAAAGACTATTCCAAACTATATAAACAGTATGTTGCAAAAAACATGGCAAAGAAATAAAAAAAATTAACAAACCCCCAGAACAATTGAAAAATACTCTAAATTTGGAAAACAAACAATCGTTAAGTACTTGTAATGGCAGCTGTGAAACAAGCAAAATGTAGATTCCGACGATCATACTTTACAAAAAAGAGAATACTGGGGATTGCAACAGAGACAAGGCTATCTCACATAATAACTCTGGATTGGTTAAAACTTCCTGCAGAGACTTATCTTGAAATGATGGTAAAAACGTTTTTAAGCCTTGACATTGATACAGAGCATGAACATTGGAAATTTTTTCACCGTATATTCATTGTATATTTTTGGCAAAGTTTGCTCGAAAGGCATTTAACTTCAATCTGTAGACTAGAGAAACATTTTTTCTAGTGCAGGATTTTCGAAAGCCGTACTGAGTACAAAGAATGTTCTCAATATCCAGAACTGAACAAGTATGCTGGGATAACCAGCCTCTTCCTGTTTCTTTTTCACATGTTTCCAGCAAACATTTTGAAGCAAAGCATAACCTTCATGAAGAGAAAGAGGAATATCTAAAACATTGAATAGCTATCATGTTTTGCTGCCTTTTGGCAGCTTTGTCAACCTTTTCATTAAAATGAATACCACAATGAGATGGAACCCAGCAGAAAGTAACATTCGAACCCCTCAGAATTAGAAAATGTACCAACAAATTAATTTCAGTAATAAGATTCTGCCTAACGGTCGATGACGAGTTACTGAGAGACTGTAATGCAGATTTAGAATCAACACAGAACAAAATCTGCAAAACAGTATTGGGGAAATCAAGCAGAAAGTACAAAGCCATCAAAATAGCAGTAAGCTCAGCAGTAAAGATGGAATGCTTTTTGCCGATGTGATAGGACTTTTCAACCTTTAAAGCTGGAATGATGAATGCTGCCCCTGCTTCCTTGTTTTTAAGAAGGGATCCGTCGGTACATTTCTTAAGATGAGAAGGATATGTATCTTCTAGGTGCACTTTTGTGAGAGAGCCAAGAATAAGCTAATTTTCTTCTTTTCTTAAAGAGAGATAGTAGATATCAAAATCTGCTTTCTGAAGTTCCCATTTTGGACAAGGTGTTAAAAGAGGTGTGGATTTTTGCCAGTCTTTAGGATTGATACTTGACTCTTTGAAGATATCGGAAGTGTAAGTACTAATAGTGTACAAGAGAATAGATATTTTTAGCTCTATTGGGAAACTCAAGTCGGATCAAACTGAAATTTCCGATGCAATATTGTTTTCAACTGTTGAACTTCTGAAGGTATACTTTGAAACAGCTAAGTTACGATAATCCTCTAGAGGTAGTACTCCTATGTCTCTATACGTTCCTAAAGAAGATGCATGAAACGGAACTCCCAAAGCAATCCGGAAAGCTTTACAATCTAAGCTTTGAATTTTGTCCAAAGATATTTGGGGGCACTAAAGAATAATTCTTGACCATATGTTAGCTTAGAGCGGACCAGCGATAATGATAAATGCTTTAGTACTAATGAATCTTATGCCCATATTTACCTACTAATTGCCTTTAATGCATTCAGACTCCTTGCCTTGTTCAAAGCATATTCGATGTGACAATGCCGTGTGTGTGTGTGTGTGTGTGTGTGTGTGTGTGTGTGTGTGTGTGTGTGTGTGTGTGTGTGTGTGTGGTGTGTGTGTCTCGTGTGTGTGTTGTGTGTGTGTGCTTGTGCTTGTGTCCGTGTGTGTGTGTGTGTGTGTGTGTCCTTGTGTGTGTGTGTGTGTGTGTGTGTGTGTCGTGTGTGTGAGTGTGTGTGTGTGTGTGTGTGTGTGTGTGCTCTGTGTGTGTGCTCTACCATTTTACAAGGCTCTAAAGATTCTCTTTTTCTCTGTTCTTTATTCCCCGTGTTGCTTACCTAGTGAGGTGTGTAGTGCCAGGTCTTCTCCTGTGCTTGTCTGTCACTCTGCAGGAGGTCTGCCTGCTGGCCTCAGCCGACACATTCCCACTTCAGAGCAGCTTAGTTCATTGTACAGGTTGCATGCTGGGTATGTTTATGTTTCCGTAACCCACCAAACGCTGACATGAATTACGGGATCTTTAACTTGCATATTTTATCTGCATGCGTATTCAGAAGCTGGTTGCAAAATCTTCATTGGTGCTCCTCACGGTCCACTGGACTACAGGATAGGTGAAGATGCGTATACACACGAAGGGAATGAAGGCACTGGCAGGTCTGCATTTGAAGTCGACTTGGGAGATCGTAACTGCCCCCAAACCCTTAATTAACCAGGCGCTACCACCGAGATTTGAACCCATAATTTCATAGACCCTCAAGATTGAAGTCAGTAAGTCTTAAACTACTTGGCTATAGCGTCTACCACTTTGAGATGTAACATGATCACAATAGAAAATATAAAAAGTGGCAATCCAGTAAGTTTACGTTAGCAAAACGTTAAGGACATTGAGGATGGAACGCAACGGTATTGCTCTAGCGGAGCCAGACTGTTTGCCTGCAGACGTCATGGAATCAGCATCACTGAGGTGCATGCAACATCCAAAACTGCCCTTTTGGGAAGATGGCTAGATTATTTTTTTGAATGGGGGGGGGGGGGGGGGGGGGGGGGGGGGGGGGGGAGGGGGGGGGGGGGGGGGGGGGGGGGGGGGGGGGGGGGGTGGGGGGGGGGGGGGGTGGGGGGGGGGGGGGGGGGGGGGGGGGGGTAAACTAGTTAACGCGACACCGGCTCATCCCAACACAACCCTGTACACCTTTCGTTTCTCTAGTAACGGCATCAAGTCACATCTTCAGCGGCAGTGTCGTAGTAAATTTACCAGTATCCAACCCTCCTCCCCTCCCTTGCCCCCTCTTCCCCCCCCCCCTCTCTCTCTCTCTCTCTCTCTGTCTCTCTCTCTCTGTCTGTCTGTCTGTTTGTCTGTCTGTCTTCTCTCTCTCTCTGTCTGTCTGTCTGTCCTGTCCTCTCTCTCTCTCTCCTCTTCTCTCTCTCTCTCTCTGCTCTCTCTCTCGCTCTCTCTCTCTCTCTCTCTCTCTCTCTCTCTCTCTCTCTCTCTCTCCCCTAGCGGTCCCTAGCGTAATTGTCTACAGATATGAAAAGCGGTAGCAGGAGAAAAGGGATAGTGAGATCGATAATGACAACGACAGGAATAATAATAACAACAGGCGCATGATCTTGAAGCAGTCCTTCTCCACCCCTCCCCCCTCCACCCCCTCCTCCACCCACCCTCCCTTTTTTATGTTGATTGATGATTGAGGAGGCATCGGGTCTTTGATTGTGATGTTAAGGAGATGCAGTTTTAATTTGATATAGCATGATAGATTTCTCTTTGTTGCTCTGTTTCTGGCCGTAAATGGCTGACTTTATATGACTACTTAAAAGTGTTTATCACTCAGGTAATTGCACGTGTGCGAGCTGAGAGAAGGGGATTGTCCTGTCATTTTTTTTTTTAAAGGGAGTGACACAGGGTTCTCTTCTGAGTCCTCTATTGTATTGATTTTTTTTCTCTTTCTTTTGTGTGTGTTGTAAATTGACCCTAAGAAGTGCCAAGAAAAGAAAAGCATGGTAATTAGCTGATATCTAGAAGTAGTGAAGGTCTTTTTATATAATAATCATTATTTGCAGGTGGTGCTATTCTATTGTCTAATACATAGAAAGGCTTGTAAAAAAACCAAAAAAAAGCAACTTAACACATTGAAGTTTGATAACTGATTGAAATAAGATAAGTGCATTACATATTGTTTTGTTGTTTGTTTTTTGTTGTTGTGGGTTTTTGTTTGAGGTTGGGTTTTTTTTTTGGGGGGGGGAAGAGGGTATTATCCCTGCATTAAAAAATGATAAGTCGGAACATCTTGGGTCAAAGTTGTAAATTCATAATAATAATACTTAACAGACGGCTTTAGCCGAATGGTTAAGATCGTTAAGCTTCAATGGCTTAGGAAGTTGCGGGTTCGAATCTCGGCGGCGTCTGGTGAATTACGGGTGGGGGGATTTTTTACGATCTCCTAGTGTGTTAGCGTTCGTGTGGGTTAAGGAATCATGAACACACATACCCAGCATACATCTCCGAAGACGGATTTCAGCTACCTTCATGGTGGGAAAAAGCGGTCGCATACGCAAAATCTTACCATGGGTAAACCTACGGAGCTCTAGCCGAGGAACGAAAAAAGACAGCAACAACAACAACAACAAACCAATATAAAAAACCCAAAACAAAAACAAAACAAAAACAATATAGAAAAACTCAAAGTAAAAACAAAGCAAAAAACAATACACCCCCCCCCCCCCCCAAACAAAAACAAAAACAGTATAAAAAACCCAAAACAAAAACAACATAAAAAACCCCAAACAAAAACAAAAACAATATTTAAAACCCAAAACAACAACAAAAACAATATTTAAAAACCCAAAACAAAGCAAAAACAATATAAAAAAACAAAACAAAAACAAAAACAATGTAATAAAACCCAAAACAAAAACAAAAAAACAAAAACAAACCATTCAAAATTGAATTCTTCAGAATGAGAAGAGGGGTGTGATAGAAGGGATCGGTATTCTAGAGGTAAAGCACCCACATAGAAAGCGAGAAGCATGGGTTTGATCCCCTTATCAGCCTTAACTGCTCCCCCACCCACCAGGCCTTGAGTGATGGACTGGGTGCTAGTCTTTCAGGCGAGGTAATGGACCCAAGTTTTCATGTGCAACAGGCACTCAGCACACGTAAAGTAACCCACGGCAATAAAAGTTGTTCCCAGCAAATTTATGTCGGAAAAACCCGCTCCCATTAAGAAACAAATACGCTGACAAAAATCTAAAAAATTTAAATTGGGTGGCGCTGCTCTTGTGGCGACGCGCACTGCCCCGGGGAGAGCAGCCCGAGTTTCACAGTTTAGTTGAACTAAATGAAAGTACCTTGACTTTTTTTTAAGTTCACTGGTCCCAGCACTCGCTCTCCCGAAGTTAAGTTTAAGCAGCATTGAGCGTGGTTACCTCTCACGTTCCTTGGCTTCAGTACAGTCCCCCCAGTTCACCCAGCTGTAAATGGGTACCTGCCCTCTATAGGGTCAGGGAAGGTAAAGCAGCGAGGGAGAGGAGATGGGCGCCGCCCTCAATATGCTGGCCCCTGGAGAAGCTGAGGTCTCTGACGCCTCGCTCCCCTACGACCACATAGTTTGTGGGAACACGTTTACCTAAAGCTTTTATTTGTTAGTCTAAAACAAAACTGGAATTCTGATGTGGAGAGGAAAAGAAAACTACAATGGGTTCCTTTCTTATTGAAATAATTAAACTGAGAAATTTAGAAACTGAAAGATAATTTTAGTGTGATCCCTGATAAATGGCAGAGAAAATGGATTAGGCAAGATTAAGATCGAAAGCAAAAGTTTAAGCGCAAATAGAAGACGATTTGGGGGGCGGGATAGCCTAGTGGTTAGAGCGTTGCGCTCGTGATCTGACGGCCCGGGTTCGAGCCACCACGGAGGCACCCGTAAGGGAATTTTACCCTGGAGTTAACATCAGTACTGACTCCACTCCCCGAGAAATCCTTCGGATAAGACTATATACAATGAGGTCCCGTATGCGAACGCTTGTAGAACATCTTCCGCACACGTTAAAAACCCGTTACGCCTTTCAAAAGAGTAGGCCATTTCGTGCCGATAGGAAAGGATAATGATTAAAAAAAACAAAACAAAAAACGTACGCTCACAGATGATGAGTTTACACACCATCCCTGAAGTCGGAATGTGGCTACCTGAATGGTGGGTAAAAACGGTCGCATACGCAAAAATGTCATCATTGGTGAACCTGGGAGCTCTAGCCAAAGAACGGGGGGGGGGGGGGGGGGGGGGGTTGGAGGGGGAAGAAAAGAAAAAAAAGAAGAAAAACAAAAGAAGATTAAAATTTTTTTTAGACAACTGTGGATCTTCAATGTTCCTGGTGTGCTTACAATCTATCTATCTATCTATCTATCTATCTATCTATCTATCTATCTATCTATCTATCTATCTATCTATCTATCTATCTGTCCCGTAGTCTGACCCTCAAAGACTCAACAACCAGTTCTCTCCATTCCTCTCTCTGTTCTGCCTTTCTCAGGGTTTTGTTGAGTTCTAGGCCTGTCCATTCGCTGATGTTATCCTCCCAGCTCTTCCTTGGTCTGCCTCTTCTTCTTCCTCCTTGGACAGTGCCTTGTAAAACTGTCTTTGCAAGTCCTTTGGATCTTGTGACATGCCCATACCATTTAAGTTTACGCTTTTTCACGATCGTTAGAAGGTTCTCATAGGGTCCAATGGTTTGCTGGATTCTGTTATGCACGCTTTCGTTGCTTATGTGGTCTTTGTAGGAGATGCCAAGGAGTCTCCGAAAGCATCTCATCTCCACTGCCTGTACTCTTCTCTCCAAATCTGCAGTCAGGGTCCATGATTCACAGGCATACAGAAATATGGATATGACAAGGGAGCGCATTAGTCTGATCTTGGAGATAAGTGAGATCTTTTTATCTCTCCATCTGTTAGGGTGCTTACAATACAGACGACAATAAAAAAATTTCCGAGTAAAGCATACAATACAATCCTCCTCCCCCCCCCCCCCCTCTCTCTCTCTCTCTCTCTCTCTCTCTCTCTCTCTCTCTCTCTCTCTCTCTTCTTCTCTTCTCTCTCTCTCTCTCTCTCTCTCTCTCTCTCTCTCTTTCTCTCTCTCTCTCTCCCTGTCTGTCTCTGTCTGTCTCCCTATGTGTCTGTCTCTGTCTCTATCTCTGTCTGTCTGTCTTCCCCCCCCTCTCTCTGTCTCTGTCTGTCTCTGTCTCTCTCTGTCTCTGCCTGTCTCTGTCTCTCTGTCTCCCTCTTTGTCTCTGTCTCTATCTCTGTCTGTCTGTCGTCTCCTCCTCCTCCTCTCTCTCTCTTTCTCTCTCTCTCCCTGTCTGTCTCTGTCTGTCTGTCTCTGTCTGTCTCCCTATGTGTCTGTCTCTGTCTCTATCTCTGTCTGTCTGTCTCCCCACCCCCCTCTCTCTCTGTCTCTGTCTCTCTCTGTCTCTGTCTCTCTCTGTCTCTGCCTGTCTCCGTCTCTCTGTCTCCCTCTTTGTCTCTGTCTCTATCTCGGAGGGGGGGGGGACTGTTTTGAAAAGGGTTATTTCCCCATGTTTCTACTGTGAGACTGTATAAGTGTTGGGTTATTATTCAGATGTATCCCTACGGGCGGGGACTGGATGTAAAAAAGCACATGAGTGCTTATTCATTATCCTCGAAATAAAAGAATTTGTCATTGTCATTGTCTTTCTGTCTGTCTGTCTCCTCCTCCTCTTCCTCCTCCTCCTCTCTCTCTCTCTCTCTCTCGTTCTCTCTCTCTTCTCTCTCTCTCTCTCTCTCTCTCTCTCTCTCTCTTCTCTCTCTTCTCTCTCTTCTCTCTCTCTCTCTCTCTCTCTCTCTCTCTCTCTCTCTCTCTCTTTCTCTCGCTCTCTCTTTCTCTCTTTCCATCTTTCTCTCTCTTATGCTTCTTGACATAATGAACGTTAGCATTAACCGGGCTGGGGAGATGCGGGTCACTTGCAGTGTTTTGTTTTGTCCCGAATCTCCACAAAGTTTTGAAAGAAATCTTCTCTCAATAGGCTGGCAATACGTTTATAATTTCGTCACAAAGACATCCCAGTTCTTGAGAGGAGGAGGAGGAGGAGGATGATGAGGAGGAGGAGGAGGAGAAGAAGAAGAAGAAAACCCAAAAAGGGGGAAAAAAGCGAATAATTATCATAGACTTTTAATTAATTGTGAACGTACTGATCGTCATATTCTAAATCTTTGTCTGTCTCTGTTTGTCTGTCTGTCTGTCTGTTTGTCTGCTTCTCTCATCTGTAACCCTTGGGAATAAAGATTATCAATCTATCAATCAATATGTCTGTCTGTCTGTCTGTCTGTCCTCTCTCTCTCTCTCTCTCTCTCTCTCTCTCTCTCTTCTCTCTTCTCTCTCTCTCTCTCTTCCCCTCCCTTTCTCTCTCTCTCTCTGTGCGCGCGTGCGTGTGCGTGTGCGTGTGTGTGAGTGTGTATGTATGTGAGTGCGTGCGTGTGGGTGTGTATGTGTGTGTGCGCGCAATCTTACGCACACGCACGCTAAAAATCTTTGGCTTGCGCTACATTTTAAAAGTATAGATAATTGACAAGAATATGTTTGTACTGTTGGTAATATTGTTAGACGACAATAGTATCAGCTTAGAATTCGCCCATGATGACCTCGACCTTACCAGACATTGAAGAGTTACCTCCCTTAATTACATAAATCACTTGGCTTATTTTGTTTTTCTCGCTGAGATGGAGTACAAATATTTTAAAACTGTAATCAGTAATTTTTTTCGAAGGAAAATAATCTATATTCTGACTCACGAAAATTTCGCAATATACAAGAAGATTGGATATTAAAAAAGAGTACAAGAGTGCGTTTCCCATGAAAATGGAAATAAAAGAATCGATCAAAGAATGAATAAACACACACATACACGCGGAGGAGAGCATGCAGGGAACTCTTGCTGTGACTTATAGTGGTTTACAGTACAACACACAGAGATAACTCCCTCCCACCCACCCACACACACACACACACACACACTCTCTACACTACACACACACACACTCTACCACACACACACACACACACATCACCACACACACACACACACAACACCACACACACACACACACACACACAACTCTACCCCCCTCCCCCACCCACACACACACAACACAACACACCACACACACACCCACACACACACACACACCGAGAACCCTAGCTCATTCTCTTTTCAACACAGGCACACAGAATAAGGCGAGAAAGTCCCATGAACAGGTAAGAAATGACAAGTTCTTTATTCATTCCCTTTATTCATTCATCTGCCTTAATAGAGCACAAGATGTGCGCAGTGGTGTCACAATAGCTAAAGACCTGTGTAACACGCGGCCAGTGCAAGGAAGAATTGTGATGGAAATGGTGAAGGGAGAGAATGGCCCTCACAGAAAGATTGAGAAGGTGAGGGTGATCTTTCCTTAGTGTGACAATGGCGACAGCTGATAAAGAGTGTGGGTGTCACTGCGATTGCTGCGAGTCGCGCTCTCTCTCTCTCTCTCTCTCTCTCTCTCTCTCTCTCTCTCTCTTCTCTCTCTCTCTCTCTCCTCTCTCTCTCTCTCTCCTCTATGTTCTAAAGCCAAATATATTACGAAATAGCTAGCATACATGTATTTTTTTTATTCTCCCTTTCTTCCTCTGTGATT
This sequence comes from Rapana venosa, assembly GCA_028751875.1. NCBI lineage: Eukaryota > Metazoa > Mollusca > Gastropoda > Neogastropoda > Muricidae > Rapana > Rapana venosa. The sequence continues at coordinate 3,728,693 of CM054161.1, forward strand.
CACCCATGGTGAGATTTTGCACATGTGACCGTTTGTACCCACCATTAAGGTCGCTGCATTCTGACTTCGGATATGATGTCTGAACAGGATACATGCTGCATGGGTGGTGGATCCGTGGTCTAGAGGTAACGCGCCTGTCTAGAAAGCAAAAAGTCCAGGTCGGAAGTGTGCGGTGGTTCGAATCTCGTTTGGCCCCGAAACTTTTCCTCCATCCATTAGACCATGAGTGGTGGTCTGGGCGCTAGTCTTTCGGATGAGACGATAAACCGAGGTCCCATGTGTTACACATAATTATTCAGCACACGTAAAAGAACCCACGGCAACAAGAGAGTTGTCCCTGGCAAAATTATTAGAAAAAAGCCACTCTGATAGGGAAACAAATACAGCTAAATCACTAAATGTGAATAGACGTTAAACTGAAGATATATACAGCTGCAGACAGGAAAAAGAGAAAAAAAAGGGTGGCGCTGCTCTTGTGGCGACGCGCTCACACTGGGGAGAGCAGCCCGAATTTCACGCAGAGAAATCTCATGACTTAAAGTGGTATAAATAAATAAATAAATGGTTTTTGTATTAATGTGTCATCTGTTCCTACCCCCATGAAATAGCTTACTCTTACAAAAGAAGTTTTTAACTTGTGTTTAGTTTATTCTTTTATATATCGAGGATAATGGAATAAGCATTTGTGTGCATTTTTACATCCAGTCCCCGTGTGTATGCCTTTTGGTAATTCTGTCATCTGTTCCCACCAGCATACACAGGCCTACTCTTACGAAAAGAGGAACAGGATTTAATGTGTGCGCAAGATGTCCTGCATGCGTGCTAGGTGATCTGGGTGGGTTTACACATGGGGCCTCCCTTTACACGTTCATCCAAGGATTTTTGGTGGGAGTGGAGTCAGTACCTATGTGAACACATCCAAGAGGTAACCACGCTCCATGCTGCTTTAATCTTTGTTTGGGGAGAGCAAGTACTCTGACCACTGAGCTGTCCTGTCTCCCTCTCTTCTCTGTCTAATTATTCAAACATGTCTTGTCCACTTAAAAACATGTACAGATACAAATTTCAGCACATCCTTTTCAATCAGAGCAATATTAACTTTATTTCCCCGCTTTGAAACTATTAGTTGACAGCAAAAAAAAACCCTGGGGACAAATTAAGGGGTATTGGGACAGAAAATCAAAGGACTCTAACAGAGGGCAAAATGTGGAAGGAAGTCTTTAACATGTTGTCATTAAGTGATGTGTCCGCTTTGGGCTTTCATCCAGTTATAGGTGCTGTTCCTTATCTCTGTCTAATTGAGGAAACGGCCGATTGGCATCTTGTGTGTGATAAAACGGAAAGTTTGAGAGATCCAGAAAGAGATTCCTTTAAGATCTTTTTTGGTGTGTTTTTTGTATTTGAATTAATGGACCCCCATTAGAATGAAGAGACAAGGTTGGGGTTTGTGTGTGAATGTGTATGTGTGTGCGCGCGTGTGCGTGCACACATGTATGTGAGTTTTGCTGTTGATGTTTGTTTTATGATTATAAAGCCAAAGTGCTTAAATTGTTCTTGGTTTTTTGTTTTCGTTCTTTGGCTAGAGCTTCGAAGTTTACCAATAGTGAGATTTTGCATTTGTGACCATTTTTACATGCCATGAAAGGTAGCTGCATTCTGACTTCGGGTATGTCCTTGTTATAATCTCCACAACTGCATTATTCTTTACTGGTGTAAATATCTCAGTATGGGTCCTGTTGTTTATATGCCTCTGTCTGTTTGTCTGTCTGTCTCTGTTTCTCTCCCTCTCTCTCTTTCCTGCTCACAGGATGATCTTCCAAAAGAAAAAACCAACCACAACAACAAAGTGAGAATAAGATCTATGGTATGTTTGAAGTATTCATAGCTCACACACATACACACACACTAACACACACATCATCATCATCATCTCATATCACTTTTAAACAAATCGAAATGTAAAATCGAAGCAAGAAGAAGAACAACACACACACACACACACACACACACACAACACACACAAAACAATCTGTGCAGCATCATAAGGGCCAATAGTCCATGTAACATACCTGTGATTATGCGTGGGAAAAAATAAAATTATCCCCTATCCTTTTGCTAATCTCTCATTAAAAAGGTAAAGGTGACCCATAACCTATGTGGCCAAAGGGTAGCGAGGCGTCAGAGACCTCAGCTTCTCTAGGGGCCAGCATATTGGGGGTGGCGCCCTTCTCCTCTCCCTTGCTGCTTTACTTTCCCTGATCCTAAAAAGGGCAGGTACCCATTCATAGCTGGGTGAACTGGTGGAACTGTACTAAAGCTAAAGTGCACAAACTGTCACCCATGCAAGTGGTAACCACGCTCAATGCTGCTTAACATTGGCTGTGGGAAAGCCAGCACTCTGACCACTGAGCTATCCCGTCCCCTATCTCATTACCTCCCTTGTAAAGAAGGAGAAAGAAAGAACAGAGAAGGGGAGTAAAGGCAGGAGACTGGTGAAAGGGAGAGTATGCCCATAGTGTTAAAGGAGAAGATGAGGGTGATCTTTTCTTTTTTCAAGATGGCAACAGCTGAGAGACTCATGCTCTGTGAGAGTGAGTGAGTGAGTGAGTGTGGGTGTTTGTGTGGGTGTGTGTGTGGGTGTGTGTGTGGCTGCTTCACTGTTTTATGCTATTTGTCTGTCTGTCTGTTTTTGCATACTCCTTTGCTTTTATGGCTGTCTATATGTCTGTCTGCCTGTTTGTCTGTCTCTTTGTCTCTCTGTCTCTGTCTCTCTCGTATCTCTCTCTCTCTCTCTCTCTCTCTCTCTCTCTCTCTCTCTTCCTTTCTCTCTGTATGTCTGTCTATCTCTCTCTGTCTCTCAGTATGCCTGCCTGTCTTTCTGTCTGTCTATCTCTGCCTCTCTCTGTCTCTATCTATGTCTGCTTGTTTGTTTGCCTGCCTGCCTGTCTTTCTGTCTGTCTATCTCTGTCTTTGTCTGTTTCTCTCTGTCTCTCTCTGTCTCTATCCATCTCTCTCTCACACACACACATACACACACAGATTTTGCATTCTGCAATGTCCTCTTATAAACTATGCTCCTTTAGAACAATTAGTAGGAATGACAGGCAATTTAACAAGCATTGAGACAGAAAATCAAAGGGCTCTAACAATCTGTAAAACGTCCACTGAAAAAAACCCACCTCACACAGATACAAATTTTAGCACATCCTTTTCAATCAGAACAATATTAACCTTTGTCCCCCTTTGAAACTATTAGTTGACAGCAAAAAACCCCTGGGGGGACAAATTAAGGGGCATTGAGACAGAAAATCAAAGGACTCTAACAGAGGGCAAAAGGTGGAAGGAAGTCTTTAACATGTTGTCATTAAGTGATGTGTCCGCTTTGGGCTTTCATCCAGTTATAGGTGCTGTTCCTTATCTCTGTCTAATTGAGGAAATGGCCAATTAACAATTTGTGGAAATAAAACGGAAAGCTTGTGAATTTACTAAACAGGTTCTTTTCAGGCTAGTATTTTTTTCTTTGGAATTTAAATTGATGACTTCCTTTCACAAGGGAAAATCTTTTTTTTTGTGGTCTCTTTGTTGGAAGATTATGCAAAAGGGATATAATTATTATTGCTTTTGATTCCTGCTATTAGTTTTGTGTCTATTGACATTGCTGTCTCATTATTTATTTTATTTCTCGCTTTTGTTATTATAGCAGTTTTTATTGTTTTGTTTGCTTGGGTGTTTTTTTTTCATTTCTGAGTTAGAGTTCCATGGTTTACCAATGGTGAGATTTTTACCTGTGTGACTCCCCCCCCCCCCCCCCCCCCCCACACACACACACCATTAAGGTAGCTGTATTCCAACTTCAGGCATATTTATAGCATTTTAACAACAGGGTCAAACTATATTGATTGTGTTGTCAGTACTTTTCATTAGATGTGAGCTGTCTGCATGCACTCACATGTGTGTGCATTAGTGTGCATGCATGCGTGCATGCGTGCATGTGTGTGCATGTGTATGTGTGCTAATGCTGTGCGCCTGCTCCCAAGGGGTGCGTGCACGTGCGCGCACACACATACACACACATGGTGCACGAGTGGTTCATTTTTATGTGTGGTTGCATGCAGGTGTGTGTGTGTGTGAGTGTGTGTGTGTGAGTGTGTGTGTGTGAGTGTGTATTTGTGTGTGTGTGTGTGTTGAATAAGCCACAGGCCTGGAAGACCAGTGGGATCATAAAACAAGTTATCATCTTCCACGAAAAGGGGTCACAGGCTTAGGGAATGTAAGAAGAACATCTTGCACACTCGGTGAAACCTGTTCCGCTTTTCGCAAGAGTAGGCCATTGTGTGCCACCAGTAAAGTGGGAATGGATGACAAAATTTACAAAAACTGCATACACACAGGGACTGGTTGTAAACACAAAAAAAGGACGCACGAGGGCTTATTCCATTATCCTGGAAATAAAAGAAAGCAAGAAAGAATGAATGAATGAAATAATAAGTAAATAAACAAATAAATGTGGGGGGGGGGGGGGGGGAGGGGGGAGGCAACCCCTTGCAGAGTCACAAGCACAAGAAGAAAACCAGGCACTACGCATTTCTACCTAATTAATCATGGTTACCCTCAGAATCATGGACCCTGACTGCAGATTTGGAGAGAAGAGTACAGGCAGTGGAGATGAGATGCTTTCGGAGACTCCTTGGCATCTCCTACAAAGACCACATAAGCAACGAAAGCGTGCATAACAGAATCCAGCAAACCATTGGACCCTATGAGAACCTTCTAACGATCGTGAAAAAGCGTAAACTTAAGTGGTATGGGCATGTCACAAGATCCCAAGGAATTACAAAGACAGTTTTGCAAGGCACTGTCCAAGGAGGAAGAAGAAGAGGCAGACCAAGGAAGAGCTGGGAGGATAACATCAGTGAATGGACAGGCCTAGAACTCAACAAAACCCTGAGAAAGGCAGAACAGAGAGAGGAATGGAGGGAACTGGTTGCTGAGTCTTTGAGGGTGCCCCCACGGTCGTCAGACTACGGGACAGATAGAGACCCTCAGAAATCGGGTTGATAGAAAGGATTTTAGTGGGAAAACCAACAAAATCATCCAAGTGGAGTGGATCGGTGGTCTAGAGGTAACGCCCCTGCCTAGAAAGCAAAAATGTCAGTGTCGGAAGTGTGCTGCGGTGTTTTGATTCCCCCTTTGAGCCAAAAACATTTCCCCCCATCCATTAGATCATGAGTGGTGGTCTGGGTGCTAGTCTTTCGGATGAGACGATAATAAACCGAGGTCCCGCGTGTTACACAACATTACTTAGCGCACGTAAAAAAACCAAACCCACGGCAACAAG
>CM054161.1:3739030-3741530 GCA_028751875.1 Rapana venosa
CCTGTCGTCTCCCTCTCCATGTATAGAAAAGCAGGAAAACACCAGCTTGATTGTAATTAAGCAATCTGATTGGCCCACGACCAGCGCCACCAGAGGGCAGCATGTGCAGCAAGGGAGGTAAGGGAGGTGACAGGAGTTAGGGGTTAACCCGTGGAAGCTGTCATTGAACCAATCAGAGGTGATTGTTACTTTTCACGAGAAGAAAGTGAAAAGTAAAAGAGGGAAAAAGATGGATGGGGATTGTTTTAGTTTTAAGAGGTAATGGCAAGGGATAATGACACACACAGACATACAGAGACATGAAACAGGTAACACACAGACATACATGGCAAGCAGGTGCACACACACATCACCTAACACACAGACACGAAGACACACACTCACACACACACACACAAACCTACGTCTAGACAGTCCTTGTTTGAGTTCGTTTTTTGTTGTTGTCTAATTGTATAGCACATTTAAAACATATTTTAACTCTCAAATACACTTAGATAGACATTGTTCTTTTTTTCTTTCTTGTTTTGCTCCAATCTTAGAGCATGTTAAAACACCATTTAACTGTCAAATATACACTTAGACAGGTATTAGGTTGGGGGTTTCTTTGGTTTTGTTTTTGTTTTCAGTTTTTATCGAATCTTATATAGCACATTTAAAACATGCTGTAATTGTCACAAGTATGCCGTGACAGATGTGGGTTAGTTTCTTTTTTTTCCTCGGGGGAGGGGAGTTGTCTCATCTTAAAGCACCTTTAAAACAAGTTTTTAACTGTCACAAACAGGCCTAGATAGACGAAGGGGGGGGGGGGGGTCTAATCTTATAACACTTTTAAAACAAGGTATGACTGTTTAAAATGCACCGAATTAGACACCATTTTTTCTGTTCGAGTTTTTTAAAAATTTATTTTAAAAATAAAAATTTCTTTGCTGTCCTCTAAATTTTATTATGGCACATTTAAAACACACCTTTAACAGTCAAAAATATGCTTCAGACAGACATCAGTTGAGAAGGGAAAACCCAACAAAACAACAAAAAACTTGAAACACTACATAAAAACCACAATTTGCCCCAAATTTGGCCTAGGGTGCATCTTCCATTTTCCCTCCCTTTGTTCTCCCTCTTCCCCACTGCTGCACCAACCAAGCATCCCTCCCTCCCAGCCTGCTATCCCTCCCTCCCAGACTGCCAAGGGAAGTGTAATCACACTAAGTGGCCAGGACTGCTCTCCCCTGTCGTCTCCCTCACCATGTATAGAAGAGCAGGAAAACAGCAGCTTGCCTGTAATTAAGCAATATGATTGGCCCACGACCAGCGCCACCAGAGGGCGCATGCGCAGCAAGGGAGGTGAGGGAGGCGACAGGAGTTAGGGGTTAACCCGTGGAAGCTGTCATTCAACCAATCAGAGGTGATTTTACTTTTTATGAGGAGAAAGTGAAAAATAAAAGGGGAGAAAAAGATGGATAGGGATTGTTCCAGTTTTGAGAGGCGATGGTAAGGGATAATGACACATAGACATACAGAGAGACATGCAACACAAAACACACAAACATACATGTGCCTGCATGCAGGCAAGCATACACACATGCACACACACATACCTCTAGACAATCCTTGTTTTTGTTTGCGTTGTGGTTTTTTGTTTAATTTTATCGCACATTTAAAACACGTTTTAACTGTCAAATATGTGTAGATAGATGTTCTTGTTTCCTTTTTTTGTCTTATCTTAAAGCACGTTTAAAACGGATTTAACTGTCAAATAATTGTATACTTAGACAGCCCTGGGTATTTGGGGTTATCTTTGGCTTTGTTTTTGTTTTATGTTTTTCTCTATTCTTATATAGCACATTTAAAACATGCGTAGACAGATGTCTGGGGTTTCTTGTTGGTTGGGGTTTTTTTGGGGGGAAGGGGGGTAAAAGGGGGAGTTGTCTCATCTTAAAGCACATTTAAAATAAGTTTTTAACTGTCCAAAAAATCTTATAGCATGTTTAAAACATGATTTAACATATAGATGTGCCTAGATAGATGTAGACTTTTTTCCTGTTCGTTTTTCTTTAGTGTGTTTTCTTTTATTTTTGCTTTCCTCTAAATCTTGAAACACATTTAAAACACGTTTTCAAACTGTCAAAATGCCTCAGACAGACGTCAGTTGAGGAAAAAAAACCACCCAACAAAACAACAACCAAAAACCCAAAACATTACCAATAAAAACCCACTGGCTCCCAAAATTTGGCCTAGGGTGCATCTTTCTTTTCCCTCCCTTTGTTCTCCCTCCTCCCCACTGCTGCACCAACCAAGCATCCCTCCCTCCCAGCCTGCCATCCCTCCCAGCCTGCTATCCCTCCCAGACTGTCATTCCTCCCAGACTGCCATCCCTCCCAGACTGCCAAGGGAAGTGTAATCACACTAAGTGGCCAGGACTGCTCTCCCCTGTCGTCTCCCTCTCCATGTATAGAAGAGCAGGAAAACACCAGCTTGCCTGTAATTAAGCAATCTGATT
>CM054161.1:3746530-3753854 GCA_028751875.1 Rapana venosa
CGTTCTCTCTCTCTCTCTCACTCTCTCTCTCTCATTATCTTCTCTCTCTCTCTCTCTCTCTCTCTCTCTCTCTCACACACACACACACACGTTCTCTCTCTCACTCTCTCTCTCTCTCTCATTCTCTCTCTCTCTCCCCTCTCTCTCTCCTCTCTCTCTCTCCCCTCCCCTCTCTCTCTCTATCTCTCTCTCTTTCTCTCTCACACACACACACGTTCTCTCTCTCTCTCTCACTCTCTCTCTCTCATTTTTTCTCTCTCTCTCTCTCTCTCTCTCTTCTCTCTCTCTCTCTCTCTCTCTCTCTCTCTCTCTCTCATCACAACACACACACACACACACTCTCTCACACAGGCATAGGTTGTTTTTGTCGTTTTTTTTGGTCTAATTGTAAAGTACATTTAAAACACATTTTATCTGTCAAATACATTAACATAGACATGGTTCTTTTTTCTTCTTCTTGTTTTCCCCTTATCTTACAGTATATTTAAAACACCATTTAAATGTCAGATATATACTTGGACAGGCATTGGTTTAGGGGTTTCTTTGGTTTGGTTGTTGTTTTTCTGTTTTTCTCGAATCTTATATAGAACATTTAAAACATGCTGTAATTGTTAAAAATATGCCGAAACAGATGTGGATTGTTTTCATTTTTCTTTGGGGAGGGGAGTTGTCTCATCTTAAAGCAGGTTTAAAACAAGTTTTTCACTGTCACAAACAGGCCTAGATAGACCCGAGTTTTTTGTCTAATCTTATAACACTTTTTTATTGTTTAAAATGCGCCTAGATAGATGTTGTTTTTTCTGTTGTTTTTTGGGTTGTTTTTTTTTGTTTTTTGCTTTTTGCTGTCCTCTAAATCTTATTATGGCACATTTAAAACACGTTTTCAAACTGTCAAAAATACACCTTAGACAGACGTCAGTTGGGGACAAAAAAAAAACCCTCCCAACAAAACAACAACAACCAAAAAACCGAAAACATTACCAATAAAAACCCACTGGCTCCCAAAATCTGGCCTAGGGTGCATCTTTCTTTTCCCCTCCCTTTGTTCTCCCTCCTCCCCACTGCTGCACCAACCAAGCATCCCTCCCTCCCAGCCTGCTATCCCTCCCAGACTGCCATCCCTCCCAGACTGCCAAGGGAAGTGTAATCACACTAAGTGGCCAGGACTGCTCTCCCCTGTTGTCTCCCTCACCATGTATAGAAGAGCAGGAAAACACCAGCTTGCCTGTAATTAAGCAATATGATTGGCCCACAGCCCAGCGCCACCAGAGGGCGCATGCGCAGCAAGGGAGGTGAGGGAGGCGACAGGAGTTAGGGGTTAACCCATGGAAGCTGTCATTGAACCAATCAGAGGTGATTGTTACTTTTCACTAGGAGAAAGTGAAAAGTGCAAGGGGGTAAAATATGGATAGGGATTGTTCCAGTTTTGAGAGGCGAGGGTAAGGGATAATAACACACAGACATACAGAGAGACATGAAACACGTAAACACAGACATACAGAGCATGAAACAGGTAACACACAGACATACAGAGAGACATGAAACAGGTAACACACAGACATACAGGACATGAAAAAAGGTAACACACAGACATACAGAGAGACATGAAACAGGTAACACACAGACATACAGAGACATGAAAACAGGTAACACACAGACATACAGAGACATGAAACAGGTAACACACAGACATACAGAGACATGAAACAGGTAACACAGACATACAGAGACATGAAACAGGTAACACACAGACATACATGACATGCAGGGGAGGGGTTGCTTGCACACACACCAGGCACAGGCACATACAACACAACACACATACACACACACATACACACACACACACACAAACACACCCACACACACACACACTCTCCTCTCTCTCCCTCTCCAAAAACCCCAAAACCCCCCCCCATTTCCCCCCAAACCAAAAAAAATTTTTTTTAAACAACACCCGGGGGGGGCCCCAAAAAAAACACCATAAAAAAAACAAAACCAACACTTCCCCTTTTTTCTTTCCGTTTTCCAAAAACCAAAAAAATTTCCTTTCCCCCATTTTCCCCCCAAATTAAATCTTACAACAACCAATCCCCCCCCAAAAACCACAAACGAATCAAGCCCCCCAAAACCAAACAACCCCAAAAACCAAAAAAAAAACATTTCCCCTCTCCCTTTTCCCACCAACCCAACCCAACCCCCAAAAAAAACCCAAAACCCCAAATTAAAATTTTTTTTTCTTTTTTTCCCCAAAACAAACCAAGTTCTTTTTTTTACCTTCCTCCAAAATTCCCTTTTTTACAAACAAATTCTTTTCTTAAAACCGGATTCACAAAAACACAACACCAAAAACAAATAAACCCACAAAACAACTTTCTTTTTCTTTTTTTTCTTAAAACAAAACAAAAAAAAAAAAAACCCAAACCAAACAAAATCTCTTTTTCCCCCCTGGGCCCCTATATTTAAAAAAAAAACAAAATTCTCCCTTTACTTTTCTTCATTTTCCTCTTAAAAACCTCCCCTTTTTAAACCCAAAGGGGCACGGACAAAAAAAAAAAAAAACACAAAAAAAACCCAAAACTCTCTTTTAATTTTTCTTCTCCCCCCCCCAAAAACAACCCCTTCTTTCTCCTTCTCCCCCCCTCCCTCCCCCCCTTTCTCTATCAAACAAACCGTTCTTTCTCCCCCATTTATTATACTCTTTTCCTTCTCCCACACAACTTTTTTTCTTCCTAACAACCACCCCCCCATTTTTACACCAAAAAACACCCCCCCCCCCCCCTCTTCTCTTTCTCTCCACACAAACAACTCCTCCTTCTTCTCCCCCCCCCCCTCTCTCTCCTCTCCGCCCCCTCCCCCCTTTTCTCAAACACCCCCCCACCTTTTCCCTTCCCTTCTCCCTCTTCCCCTCCCCACCCCACTCTCTCTCCTTTTTCCTCTCCTTTCCCCCCTCTACTTTTTTCTTCCCCTCTCTCCCCCTCCCCACACCCCCCTTTCTCTCTTTCTTTCTCTCTCTCTTCTCCTTCTCTCTCTCTCTCTCTCTCACAACCCCTCTCTCTCTCTTTCTCTCTCTCTCTCTCTCTCTCTCTCTTCTTCTCTCTCTCCTCTCCCCCCCACACCCCCCCTTTCTCTCTCTCTCCCTCCCCTTTTCTCCCTTCTTCTCTCTCTCTCTCCCCCCCCCCTTCCCTCTCTCTCTTCCTCTCTCTTTCTCTTCCACCCCCCTTCTCTCTCTCTCTCTCTCCTCTTTTCCTCTCCCCCTTTTTCTCCCCCTCCCCCCCTTTCTCTCTCTCTCTCTCCCTCTCTTTCTTTCCTCTCTCTCTCTTTTCTTTTCTCTCTCTCTCTCTCTCTCTTCCCCCCCCCCCCACACACACACCCCTCACAAGGCATGGGTTTTGTTTTTGTCGGTTTTTTTGTCAAATTGAAAGAAAATTTAAAAAAACATTTTATCTGTCAAAAACTTTAAAACAAGACTGGTTCTTTTTTTTTTCTTTTGTTTTCCCCTTATTTTACAGTAATTTAAAACACCTTTTTAAAATGTCAAATAAATTTGGAAGGCTTTGGGTTTTAGGGGTTTCTTTGGTTTGGTTGTTGTTTTCTGTTTTTATCGAATCTTATATAGAACATTTAAAACATGCTGTAATTGTCAAAAATATGCCGAAACAGATGTGGATTGTTTTCATTTTTCTTTGGGGAGGGGAGTTGTCTCATCTTAAAGCAGGTTTAAAACAAGTTTTTCACTGTCACAAACAGGCCTAGATAGACCCGAGTTTTTTGTCTAATCTTATAACACTTTTTTATTGTTTAAAATGCGCCTAGATAGATGTTGTTTTTTCTGTTGTTTTTGGGTTGGTTTTTTTTGTTTTTTGCTTTTTGCTGTCCTCTAAATCTTATTATGGCACATTTAAAACACGTTTTCAAACTGTCAAAAATACACCTTAGACAGACGTCAGTTGGGGACAAAAAAAAACCCCTCCCAACAAAACAACAACAACCAAAAAACCGAAAACATTACCAATAAAAACCCACTGGCTCCCAAAATCTGGCCTAGGGTGCATCTTTCTTTTCCCCTCCCTTTGTTCTCCCTCCTCCCCACTGCTGCACCAACCAAGCATCCCTCCCTCCCAGCCTGCCACCCCTCCCAGACTGCTATCCCTCCCTCCCAACCTGCTATCCCTCCCAGTCTGCCATCCCTCCCAGACTGCCAAGGGAAGTGTAATCACACTAAGTGGCCAGGACTGCTCTCCCCTGTCGTCTCCCTCACCATGTATAGAAGAGCAGGAAAACAGCAGCTTGCCTGTAATTAAGCAATCTGATTGGCCCACGACCAGCGCCACCAGAGGGCGCATGCGCAGCAAGGGAGGTGAGGGAGGCGACAGGAGTTAGGGGTTAACCCGTGGAAGCTGTCATTCAACCAATCAGAGGTGATTGTTACTTTTCATGAGGAGGAAGTGAAAAATAAAAGGGGAGAAAAAGATGGATAGGGATTGTTCCAGTTTTGAGAGGCGATGGTAAGGGATAATGACACATAGACATACAGAGAGACATGCAACTCATAACACACAGACATACATGCACCTAGGGGTGGGCGTGTGCACATGCACACACACACACACTTCACATCACTTAACACACACATATACCATAACACACACATATAGCACATAACACACACACAAAACATAGTTACACACACATACACACACTGGGTTTTTTCCATACATACACATAACATACACACACACCATATAAAACACACAAATACACACACACACACAATCTTTCTCTTTCTCTCTCTCTTTCTCTCTCTCTCTCTCTCTCTCTCTCTCTCTCTCTCTCTCTCTCTCTCTCTCTCTCTCTCTCACAGGCACTAAACACAACACAACACACACACAGAGCCTTAAAGTATTGACAATAATATCATGACTTCAATTGTTAAGTTGATGAGGCGGTTCATTGCTATTAATCATCGAAGCTTGGTGGGGGGGGGGGGTGGGAGGGGACACCAGAGAGACAGAGAGGAGGGGGGGGGGACGAGAGAGAGAGAGAAAGAGGCAGGCAGACAGAGACAGAGACTGACAATGACATAGTTTATTGTCCATGTTAGTATTGGAGCCATTGAGAGAGAGAGACAGATACACAGAGAGAGACAGACAGACAGACAGACGAACGTACGGACAGACGGACAGACAGACACACAGAGAGACAAGTAGCAGGAAAGACAGAGAGACAGACAGACAGAGAGAAAGAAAGACAGATAGACAAACAGACAGAGACAGATAGACAGAGACAAAATTAACAGAGACAGACAGAGATAGAGATACTTTGGGTCCACAAGAGAGAGAGAGAGAGACAGACAGACACAGACAGACAGGACAGACAGACAGAAACAGACACACACACAGCGACAGAGACAGAAGCAAAGACAGAGAAACACAGACAGACACAGACAGACAAATCGACAAACAGATGCACACTCAGAGACAGACAGAGAGATGGGAAAGGGCGCATTATACTAGCTTTAGAATAACAATCCAATTTATTAATAACGGTGTGGGTAATTAGGGAGGAGAGGAGGGGAGGGAGGAAGGGGGGAGGGGCAGAGGGGGTGGGGGTGGGGGTTTCACAGTAGCTCAAGGGGATACGGCGCCAAAACTGGAGGAGAAGGGAAAGGGGAGGGGGAGAAGGGAGGGAAGAGTAGAGAGGCGGGGAGGGAGAGAGAGTGGGAGAGAGAGAGAGAAGGGGTGGGAGGTGGGAGAGAAAATGTTTTCGGGCTGATTTGAAGGGGCTAAGAATGATGATGATGCTGATGCTGATGGGCCATCAATTGTGAGAAAGTAAAGCCAACATACGGTGGGTTCATTGTTTGACAGACTTGCAACGGTTTTTTGACAGGTGGTGTGAGAGAGAGAGAGTGAGCCTACCCCCTCTCTCTTCCTTTTTCTTTAATGGGGGGAAGGGGGTGGAGTTTGGGGGAAAAAAGAGAGAAAGGGGACAGGGGAGGGGAGGGAGAGAGAGATAGTTTTCTCTGGGTTTTTAAAAAAAATAGTTATCCCACCGCCCTCTTCTCTTTTAGGACTGTTTATCTCCCTTTCACATCTTCGGTATTGTTGGGGTGGGGGTTTTTTTCAAAAGCGTTCTCTGTTGTTTGTCTGTCGGCGTGTGGGTCGGCCTGTCTGTCTTGTCTGTTTGTCTCTCTGTCTCTCTGGCTCTGTCTCTCTGTCTCTGTCTCTGTCTCTCTTCTCTCTCTCTCTCTCTCTTTTCTCTCTCTTTTCCCCTCTCTCTCTCTCTCTCTCTCTCTGTATCTCTCGTCCAGTATTAGAAGATGTAAGAAAGAATTGCATTCCGGTAAAGTATAGTAGACAGCCTAATTTATTTAGATTCTGTCTACTCATGGCATCTAGTCACCCTGAGATTGTGCACAGCCTTGCTTTATATTTGTGTAAAGCCTTTCATCATCATCATTAGCCATTACACCCAGCGGTGTGTAGGGCAGCAACAAAGCGCTTCCACTCCTGCCTATTCTGGGCCTACCTAGTCACTGATCCCCAAGAGTGCTGCATGGCCTTCATCTCACCCTCTACAGTTCTTCTCCACGTTGCTTTTGGTCTTCCTTTCTTTCTCCTTACTTCTGGGGTCCAGTGCAATGCTGTTCTTGTGATTGACTGTGGGTCTCTTCGGAGGATGTGCCCAATCCACTTCCACCGTCGTCTGGTGATTATGGTTCCCATGTCTTCGTGCCTGCATCTCCGTAGTAGGTCTTCATTGGAGATCTTCTCTGGCCAAAAAATCCGGAGAATTCTTCGCAGGCATATGGTGTGGAAGGATCGAAGTTTGGTAAGATCAACTTCCGTCATCCTCCAGCACTCAGAACCGTACAGGAGCGTAGACACAACACAGCTTGGTATAGCTTCAGCTTGGTGTTGGTGCTGTACTGAGTTGATCTCCAGATATTGTTCATCTCCCTAAACATATTCCTGGCCTTGCCAGTCTGTTGTGGATGTCTTCTTTTGTGCCGCCTCTGGTTTGATGATGCTGCCAAGGTATGTGAACTTGTCTGTCTGGCGCAGGTCAGTTCCATTCACTTTCACAGGGGCTGGTGTGTTCACATTGAGCGACATTGTTCCGTTTTCTTGGTGCTAATATGAAGCCCACTTGCTGTCCGAATGTTTGGAGTCTGTGGTCTTCTCCTGGATATGTTGGTGTGTGTGTGGGACAGCAGGCCAGGTCATCCACAAGCAAGGTCGTCCTAGTTTTTTGAGAAAAAGGCTCCAGCGAATCCCTTGGGTGTTTTGTCGTTTCCCCATCCCAATCAATGGCGATTGGG
>CM054161.1:3766854-3771854 GCA_028751875.1 Rapana venosa
CATTTTCACAACTTGAAATACTTGCAAGAGGGAAAGAGAGAGAGAGAGGGGGAGGGAGAGAGAGGGGGAGAGGGGGAGAGGAGAGAGAGAGAGAGAGAGAGAAGAGAGAGAGAGAGAGAGAGAGAGAGAGAGAGAGAGAGAGAGAGAGAGAGAGAGAGAGAGAGAGAGAGAGAACCGACACTACCTTTTTTTAACCTTATTTTTTTCTCCCCCAGGGGGGGGCAATCTCTTATAAGGGGGGGTTCACAGCCCAAGCTAGCACCCAGCTCATCAATTCTCCCTCACGCGTTCTGTGTATAAATACGCATTAACTACAAATACCCGTGTATCCCCTCAATTACTTCGTAATGAGATCGCCCCAAAAGACGGCGGATTTCGATTGGGGGCCAATTTGGAATGGTAATCACTCACTATTGCTGGGAGGGAGACAGGCTGATGCTTGGCTGAGTTTGTCCACTGATGCTCATGTCTTGCCCAATTCTTCACTTTCAGACTTCAGGCGTGGTGGAGAGTTTTCTGGGCAGGGGGAGAGAAGTTGGGGGTGGTAGTGGTGTGTGTGGGGTGTGTGTGTGTGTGTGTGTGTGTGGTGGGGGGTGTTCTGGTTAAAAATTTCTGGATTTTTTTGCTTTCTCTGGTTTTCCTTAGCTTTTTTTTTTCTTATAGTCAGACATCGGGGGTTTTTTTGGACCATTTTTAAAGGATGTTTTTTTAAACATTTTTCTGTGGATGGAAATTTATTTTCTCAATGAGTTATCACTTATAAGACATTATAAGCACAGTGTACTGTTCCTTTTATCTCTGAGATTAAAAAAAAAAAAAACAAACTTGTTTGTGTGAACCAATGATTTACAAGCATATTATTATCATCTTTTTTCGTCCCTGAGATAAAAACTCCGAGGTTCACAAATAGTGAGATTTTTGTGCATGCGACTGTTTTTATCCCCCCCATGAAGGTAGCCCTATTCCGACTTCGGGGATATAAGCATAGCATTTAATAATAATGATAATAATAATAATAATAATAGTAAATGGAATTTGTATAGCGCTATATCTTGCAAAGACAAATCAGAGCGCTTGCATTCAACATATTCTTACAGAATCATGCAGCCAATAACTATCAAAAGCTTAAACAAAATTCAAATGTACGCACCTATGGTGTCTTGTTGCCTTTTGGGATTAGGGGAGGGGAGGAAAAGGTGGTGATATAGGTTTTTGTTTTCTTGATTTGATTTTTCTTAGAGTGTTGTTGTTAATGTAAAACAAGCAGAACTCTGCTCTTAATGTGGATTGTCAGTGAAAGAAGACGCATCCTCCAAATCACAAACTGCTGCACCCACTATGGCACTGTTCCACATGATGCAGCAATCGTGTATTGGGAGCTTGGTGTACCAGTAGAGTCCAGAGTTTAGAAAGGACAGTACTTTAGAAAAAGAAAGGAGGGCCGTCCTAATGCAGGTTGAACCGACGGACAGATTGGCCAGAAACGTGTGACTACTCTGGCTCTTGTAGATCCTGCTTGCTTTCTGACCTTCAGTGGGGAAAGGAGACTTCACTATTGTTAACAACTGAGGTTTACCCGTGGGGATGCCGGGGGACCTGTCAGTATAAATAGCATCCCCACCTTCTGGAATTTCTGTGCTAGGAGTTCCCTCTTTTCTATCCCTCTCTTTGTTTCTGCCTTGTTCCTCTTCTTCCTGTCACCTTCTTCTGGTGTATTTTTTGCCTTCTTGGTCCTGCCTCTTTATTCCAGAAAGATTTAAAAGATACCAGTTTTCTTCCACGCCGATATCGGATGTGCTGGGCCTGTCTTGTCAGAGGCTTAATGGCAGCCCGACGCATTTTCAGTCATAGTTGCTGTCTGAGCATTCGATGTTGAAGAAGAGAAACAACTTGGGCAAGGAGTGATACTACTGGGTTTGACAGAAACTCAGCTTCTTCCCTCACGTGTACAGAGCAGTCTTCTATGTTGGATCTTCCAGCAGTCATGACTGCATCCTGACATTTGAAATCGTTAATTGTCCATAGTGTTTGTGTACTGAATCTTGTAATCCTCTGTTACTATAGGTTAACTGCTTTTTGTCTCAGTTCTCACTTAAAAGCTGAGAGACATTCTGGTGAGCCTTGGTAATGCTAATGATATTTCTGACTCTTGCAAATTCTTGTTTCAAACTCCATAAAACTTCTCTTTTGGTTTAAGCATGATTTATTTGATACACTTTTAAAACTTCTCTTTGTAGGCAGCATGTAGATAGCTTACGATCCTCCTTTCATAACTAGATACCAAATCACCAGTGATGATTTTACTGGAAGAGAGTAGGAAACAGTGGACAACCCTGCAGTAGGCCAACATCAGTTTGTAAAGAACCAATCTCCTGATCTACTTTTGTGGACAATCTTGCCAAAAGCTCTGTTCCGTATGCTTTCTTGATCATTACAAAGTTTATGCCAACATTGTAATCTTTTGTGTCTGACCAAAGGATTGGTTGTCATGTTTAGTCAGATGCCATTGTGGAATCTATGACGATATGATCTGTTTGTGTTGAAGATTTTAGCACAAAGGCTTCAAAGGTCCTAGATCTGTCTGGAAAACTTCTTTCAGAATGGAAATAGAGTTTTTCCTAGCTAGAATCTTTCCGCTTCTCATTTCAATCTTTCAGCTGGGATAGCCAGCTGAATTCTTGAGGTACAGGCAATATTACATATTCTGTAAATCAGGGATTTGGTTTTTGATGTAGTGTGATGGCGAAGAACTTGGTCAGTGGCTGCTGATCCCCTTCCAGTCCACCAGATCTTGTTTCTCAGTTGTTCCTTCTTCCTTCGTTTCCTCATTCGGTGATCAGTTCTATTGCTTTAAAAGTATTCCAGCCCATTATTTCATTTTGAAGCAACATTGGGTTGTTTTTTTACTTGTCCGTCTTAGGTCTAAATTGTTGCTTGATTTAAGAGTGCTCAGTCTGGTTTCCACTGGTCCTGTTTGTACCACTTTGAGTAATACCTTAGACTAGCCCTCAGGAATTGTCCTGTTTTTCAATAAGACAGTTCTCTTCAGTTTTCATGGACTTTAAGAAGAACAACACAACGAGGATAATGATTTCAAAATCATCATCATTATCATCATCATCATCACCATCATCATTATCATCACCATTATTGTCATCATCAGTATCATCACCACCATCACCACCACCATCAACACCATCACGATCATCACCACCACCATCATCATCATTACCATTATCATCATCATCACTATCATCATCATCACCATCATCATTATCAACACCTCCACCCTCAACACCACCACGATCATCATCATCATCATCATCCTCACCATCATCATCACCATCACCATCATCATCACCATCACAATCATCATCATCACCACCACCATTATCATCATCATCATTATCAACACCCCCACCATCAACACCACCACGATCATCATCATCACCAACACCACCATCAACACCATTATCACCATCATCATCATCACCATCACCACCACCATCATCATCACCTTCATCTTGTCTCCCCGCTTCTAACCACCTACAAACATCAACGTCAAGTCACCGTTCTCGCCAACACCAAACAACGACGACGAAGCTTTTTTCAAGCAGACTATAGGTGTTGACAGAAACTTTAGCACTAACGCCAGAAAATCCCCCCCCCCCCCTTCCCTTCCCCTTCCCCTTCCACCCCCATCCCCAACCATACCATCACCTCCCCCTTCTTTTTCTTTTTTATAAAAAACTTCCACACACTCTCTCTTTCACCAAATTCCTTCTATACCCACCCACTCCCAACCCCCCCTCTCCCCTCCTCCTCCTCCTCCTTCTTGAAGGCTACAAGCTAACAGCTTCCAGTTCCTGTTTCGGCACAAATTGAGCAGATTAGCTCCCCTTTTCTTCTCGTCCAAAAGAAACCACGAAGCGAGGTTGCTGGCGAGCTAGCGGCGAGCAGGCAGTGTGGCTAATCGAATTCATTTGGTGTTTATCGAACTTTCTGATCGCCATTCAGCGAGAGCAAATTGTTTTAAATTTCCCCCCCCCTCGCTCGCCCTCGCTCTCCTACCTCTTCAGCTTTTGTCAATGACACTTAGGATCCCAGAAAGCGCAGACGCCCCGTTCCCAGCCCTTTGTGGACAAAGCTTGCATTAGCACCAGTCGCCGGAAGCTTTCGTTTACACAATCGCATTACCATTTAGCAATAGCCAGCTCGGACAAAAGAGAAATTTATTCCACCACCACAAAAAACACACACCCTAAAAAAAAAAACCCAAGCTTGCAGAAAGAAAGAAAAAAAGTAAAAGGAAGGAGAGAAGAAGTTAAAAATATAAAAAAAGAAACCACACACACACACAAAAATTGACTGTAGAAAACAAACTATGCAGATTGGGTCGCGAATTGGCAAAGAATGTTGGTGAATGTAAATCAAGGTAGCCATTTTGTGGCCAGAATCCCGTACAAATTAGCCCGAGGTGTTGCAGTAACTGGATTTTGCCGGGGGATCTTTTACCTCCATTGAAGCTGCTGTAAACACGTTGATCAGCCTCCATTAGTGGAAATCACTTTAACATGGCGGTAATATCCTTGGTTGGATCAATTGGCGCGGCGCGGGCGCGCGCACACACTCTCACACACACACAGAGGGTATGGAGAGGGGCTAGGCTACCTTGCAAGAGAAACTGGTTTCTGTGGGTTTATTGTTGTTGTGGTGGTGATTGTTAGAGGGTTTTTTGTGTGTGTGTGTTGTGTTGTGTAGTGTGTGTTGGTTTTGTATTTGGCTTTTGTCTTCTGTCGTTTGTTTTGTGAGAGTGGGTTTTTTGTATGGGTTTGGGGAGGGGTTTCTTTTTCTTTCTTTTTTTCTTTCTTTTTTTCTGTTATTGTTCTTTAATTCATTCTTGTTTTCTTTCTTTTCTTTTTTTGAAGGTGGAGGGAGTGGTTGTTTCTGTTTGTCTTTCTTTCATTCTTTTTCTTCGTTGTTTGTTTGTTTGATGCTTT
>CM054161.1:3774354-3776854 GCA_028751875.1 Rapana venosa
AAGCTGCTGCAAATTTTTGCATTTTAGCTTCGAAATGTCAGTTACTGGCCTTCCAGCAACTGTAATAACAACTTTAAACGCCCTGCTGATCGACAACGTCGTATCGAGTTGGGAAGTCGCGGGGGAGAGCGGCAGCATTGTGTTCGTCTTGGGAATGAAGCCAGCTGACAAGTCAGTGTCAACAGAAATGGCAGACGGTGCTGAACCATGTTCAGTACTATCGCAAAAAGCCCCCATCTCAAATCCGTTGCGATGTCCAAAGAAGCAGACAACGCCAAGAAAGACAGGCAAGTCGCCAATGTGACAATGACAGTGTCTTGGAAGAGCCAGTCTTGTGTAACATTGACTCCCTGCTCGATGTGGAAACAGAACAAAAACAAACCAGTGTGTACACAGAACTGTGTGTCAGCAGTGAATTGAATGCCTCGGCCACACCAGATTCACTTGATCTACTGTGTGATCAAGCAACAGACAGCAAGATCGGTATGTCTTCTGAGGCGTCTGATGTGCAAGAAGAGCTGACAGTTGGCTGCACAGTAGATGACTCTGATACTGGTATTGTGAAACAGTATGTGTCTACTCTAACTGACAAACGTGTGCAGCTTCGATTAAGGGACAGCAAGAGAAACACACGGTTTTGAAAGGTGGTGGTACATAGTTCAGGGGATCAAAACATTGTGATGTGTGAATCAGATGACATCACCCTGGAATACTCTTGGAATGGAGATCCTGGCGAGGAATCTAAGTGTGTGTTCTGGTACATCAAGCAAGAAGAGAAAAACATGTTGCCAGAAGAACGTGTCAGGCTTGCCAGACTTCGTAAAGGGAAGCAGTGTACAAACACACAACACACAGGGACAGTGGGGAGTGCTGAGCGGGAATTACGTCATCTTGCTGTAGACTGGAAAAGGAAAGGCTGTTTTAAAATTGAGACACTTGAGACTCAGACAATAATGTATCGAATCTTGATGTACATACCACTACTGCCATGGCTTCCATGTCATTGTAATCACGTAGGGTTGGATATCGTTGTTACAGCACTGCAGCCCTATATGGCTTGATTGCTAAATAGCAATAAATTTTGTCAATTGTCAATTGTCTCTCTCTCTCTCTCTCTCTCTCTCTCTCTCTCTCCAGTTACCTGAAAAATACTTTTTGAGCTTCATCTTCGTCGAACGCTCAGACAGCAACTCCTGAGGCCCTGACAAATGCTGCAGTGTGCTGAAGGCCCTCCCTCCAGGGGTCCGAAGAGTTTGTCCCTCATTGGCAGGTCAGTAGGCCAGATATCGGCCCTCAGGGTTTGGTGTGTTGGACAGACAGGTCTGGAGGAAGTGTTCTTCCACTGTCATGGGAGAAGTGCCACAGGGGCACGCCTCAGAATCACCAATGTGGAACTTGGTGAACGTGTGATGTCTGAGTCTGCAGTGTCCAGTCCTCAGCCTCACAATCGTTACTGGGTGTTCTTTGGCTAGGAGGTATCAGTCGTCCTTACTGTTGACATTAGAGTGATGGTGAAGCCATCTTTCACTTTTGCTAATCCTTCACAAATCTTTTTGCCACACTTTGAGCAAGGTCATTGGATTTTGTAACGTGGCCACTTCAAGATAGTTTCCTGTGAGTTGATATATTGAACTCATACTGAAGTCATCCGTGGTGTGTGTGTGTGTGTGTGTGTGTGTGTGTGTGTGTGTGTGTGTGTGTGTGTGTGTGTGTCTGCAATGGGATTTTCCAATGCACCCAAAACAGATGAGAAAACATGCCCCTTCAGTCGGAATGCGGCTACCTTTCTGGTGGGCAAAAATCCCGATCGCATACACTAACATCTCACCATGGATGAACCTTGGAGCTCTAGCCGAGGAACGAAAAAGAACAGAGAAAAATAATGATGGACAGATAAAGACGAGAATGAAGAAGAAGAAAGAAAAGATAAAAAGTAAGCCAAGCACACACACCCCAAAAAAACCACAAAACAACAACAACAAAAGCAACCAACCAACGAAACAAACAAAAATCCCAACAACAAAAAACAACAACACCCACAAACGTTTTTCCAGGTCTCAGATCTGATTTGCATTGATTGCTTTGACGGATGCTATAGCCGAGTGGTTAAGACCGTGTGACATCAATCCCATGGGTCCATGGAGTTCTGGGTTCGAATCTGGACTGCGACGTCTGGTGAATGAAGAGTAGGGACGTTTACCACCTCCCAGGTCAAGTTCAAGTGCAGACCTGCCAGTGCCTTAATTCCTTTTGTGTATACACACATGCAGAAGATGAAATATGCACGTTGAAGATTCCATAATTCACGTCGGTGGGTTGCGGAAACTCGACCATACCCAGCATGCAACCGGTATAATGAAACGAGCTGCTCTGAAGTTGGAAGATGTCGGCTGAGGCCAGCAGGCAGACCTCCTGCAGAGTGACAGACAAGCACAGGAGAAGACCTGACACTACACTCCCCACCCAATAAAGGAACTTATTAAAAAATCATTTTTTACTC
>CM054161.1:3781854-3786854 GCA_028751875.1 Rapana venosa
GGAAGGGATACATAGAAACAGGATTGAATAGATTGTTAGATAACTGACTGAATAAATAAACAAAAATGAATGAATGTATAACTGATTGAATAAATGAATGGATAAGATTCATTGAACTGAGAGATAAATAAACAAATGAATGAATAAATACATGAATAAATAAAGCGATTAGATAAGCACATGGAAGAATGAAATAAAAGAGTTTACAAAATAGATGTATTTTTAATGTAAAAAGAAATAAGTATATAAGTTTAAAAAAAGAAAGAAAGAAAAGAAATGAATGAATGAATGAATGAATGATTGAACGACTTTGTTTAGATTCTGATAACAGGAGTAAAATTAATATATAAGTTTGGGGTTTTTTTGGTTTGTTTTTTTAGCTTTCTGTCTTGTTCTTGCGTTGTTTTTATTTTTATTTTTATTCTCATTGCACAAATTCTCTCTCTCTCCTCTCTCTCTCTCTCTCTCTCTCTCTCCTCTCTCTCTCTCTATCTCTCTCTCTCTTTTCTCTCTCTCTCTCTCTCTCTGTTTTTACTTCATTTTAAAATTGTTTTTATTTTATTCTTTTATTTCCAGGATAAAGGAAAAAGCACTCATGTGCTTTTTCTTTACATCCAGTCCCTATGTATATGCAGTTTTTTTTAATTTTGTCATCCATCCCCACCCGCACACAATGACCTACTCTTCCGAAAAGCGGAACTGGTTTTAACGTGTGCGCCAGATGTTCTGCGTCCGTTCGCACGCGGGACTTTGGTTTATAGTTTCATCCGAAGTGTGTGTGTGTTTTAATTTTTTAAATTTATTTTATTCTTTTATTTCGAGGATAATGGAATAAGCACTCATGTGGTTTTTTTACATCCAGTCCCCGTGTGTGTGTGTGTGTTCAGTCACAAACACACTTTTATTATTTATAAATTGCCACCAAAAAATTGGTGTGTTCAAATCGTAAATGGAAGGTTCTCACCGCTATGCCTACCCCTCCCCCGTCCCCCCCATAATCTCCCCCCCCCCCCCCTCCATCTCCCCCGTTTTAATCAAGCCGGAACGGTAGTAAAAATCAATGTGGAAAAAAAAGTTGTAAAATAATGAACAGAACAAAATGCATCAGCAACAGTAACAGCAACAACAACAACAACAACAATGACGCTACTGCTCCTAACAGTAATTTAAAAAAAAAGAGATGATGAATTATAATAAATAGTAATGATGATGATGATTAATAATAATAATAATAATAATAATAATAATAACTATTAATAACAATAATAATAATAATGACAATGAGGATGATGAGGAGGATAAAATAAAAATAGCAAGAAGAAGAGCAACAACAACAGGAACAATAATAATAACGATAATAATAATACTGATGAACTTTTTTTTAAAATCGGAGTTGCGTAACAGACAACAGGGCAACACAGTAAGCCTAAAAAAATCAAAATCAAATGACACAGCTGTACCTAACTTCTATCATTCCTTAAAAGACTACAAACAGAATCAGACTGTGCTTAGGACGCCAGCTATTCATTTCCCTTAATTTATCAGTCCCAGGTTACGAGAAGAAAAATAAAAGGAAAAAAAATCCGTAAAACAAAGACAAACACTTCAAAATACCAAGAACAAAAAAATATACTTAGAAAACGCGATATGGGGAAAAAAAAGGGAAACCCAAAAGCAAAAAAACCCAAACAAAAAACCAAACGCAACTGCCCCCCCCTCCTCCCCCTAACACACACACACACACACACACACACACACACACACACACACACACACACACACACACAAAGAGCTAAAAAAAAAACCCACTGCAGAATGAATATCCTGTGCCCATCCCAGTGTTAACAATGTCCACTACCTGGTCGTCAGAACTTAATAATAATAACAGTTTCCCAACTTTTCATCCATTCTTAGATACTTAAGATAACGTCACGACCTAAAATAATAAATAAATAAAAATAAATAAACAAACAAAGATAGGACATATAAAAGAAATTACTAGATTTTCCAAACCACAACCCCCAGGGGCAAAAAAAAACAACCCCACCCACAAACAAACAACCAAAAAAAAAACCCCAAACAAAAAAACAAAAAAACCCCACAAAACAAACAAACAAAAAACACCAAAAAACCAAAACCAAAACCAAAAAAAATAAAACAAAACAAAAACAAAAACACAAAAAACCCAACCCCAAAACCAACCAAACCAAAACAAATTCAACACTACGTCACCTTCACAACAACAACAAATAAATAAATGATAACTAAAATAACGTCAAATCTTCACAAGTTTCTCCAGTTCTGACGTCAATTCAATCATGACGACACCTTCAGTATCACAACATTCAATTCTTGTGTGAAAGCTTGCACATAAAAGCTTAGTCTTTCATAATCATCCATCAACATTGAACTCAAATTAATCATTATTTTTATGATCATCAAAAAATTTGTCAGAAACAGAAAAATGGCATACAAGTTAGTTATTATGATCCGAATGTGGCCCGATTCACTCAGCGTTAGTGTCAAGGTTAAAATGTTTGTTAGAAAAGAGGAAATTCTTCTGTGAAGATTTTTTTTTTATATAATGTCCAGCTCTGCTTTGCTCTGTGTGTGTTCTTTTTATTTTATTTTATTTTTTATTCTATTCTTTTATATCGAGGATAATGGAATAAGCACTTCTGTGCTTTTTTACATCCAGTCCTCGTTTGTATGCGGTTTTGTAAATTTTGTCATCTGTTCCCACCGGCACACAATGGCCTACTCTTACGAAAAGCGGAAAAGGATTTAACGTGTGCGCAAGATGTTCTGCGTGTGTTCGCACACGGGGCCTAAGCTCTGTTTCTAGTCTCATCCGAAGGACTTTTGGGGGAGAGTGGAGTCTTCACTGTTAACTCCAGGGGAAAATATCCATTTGAAGGAGAATCGAACCCGGGTCGTCAGATTGCTAGCGCAATGTTCTAACCACTAGGCTATCATGTCCCCGTGTGTGTGTGTGTGTGTGTGTTGTGTGTGTTGTGTGTGTGTGTGTGTGTGTGTGTGTATCACCACTCTGTGTGTGTGTGTGTGTGGTGTGTGTGTGTGTGTGTGTGTGTGTGTGTGTTTATTTTATTCTTTAATTTCGAGGATAACAGAATAAGCATTCATGTGCTTTTTACATCCAGTTCCCGTGCGGATGCAGTTTTGTAAATTTTGTCATGCGTGCGTGCGTGCGTGCGTGCGTGCGTGCGTGCGTGTGTGTGTGTGTGTGTGTGTGTGTGTGTGTGTGTGTGTGTGTGTGTTTGTGAGTATAAATTTGATATATGTTAATTCTAATACTTTGTGGACGGCTGCATGCGTGTAATTGATTTGAATGCAAGCCAGCGCTTCGATTTGTTCGCTTTACAAGAATCAGCACTGTATAAATACCACACGTTCTTCTTCTTCTTCTTCTTCTTCTTGTTCCTCTTCTACTTCTTCTTCTTTTGCTGCTGCTGTTGCTGCTGCTGTTGTTCTTGTTGTTGTTCTTCGTCTTCTTCCTATCCTTCTTATTATTATCATTATTATTCTTGTTGTCGTCGTCGTCGTCATCATCATCATCATCATCATCATCATCATCATCATCATCATAGCGTGCATCTTTTGAAAGATGTGCTCGTCTTTTACACTAAAATAGAAAAAATGACACCTAGATCTATGTCCCTCAAAGGCAAGAAGATAGGAAAGCAAGAGAACAGCCACCCCCCCCCCCCCCCCCACACACACACACACACACCACAACACACACACAACACACACCCACCCACCCACCCACACAATCAGTCGTCCAGTAAAAAGTCCTGCAGGTGGCCGTGAAAGTTTGTTGACCCTCAGTGTGGCATGGTCCTGGCCAGATGACCAGGTGGCCAGATGACCAGGTAGCCTAGTGGCCAAGTGGCCAGACGGCCAGGTGGCCAGGTACACTGCCCACAAGCACAGCAGAGTCGGCAGCTGCAGTAGCCAATGTCCAGCAGGGGGGTCAAGTCTTCACTGACTTCAGAAACTCCCACCACAGTCTTCGCTCCTCCGTTGAAGCATAGTCATCCTTCCAGCATGCAGCGGCAGATGAATACACACTGAACTGTTTGGTCAGAGGTTCTGTAGTATATAGTTTTGCACAAAACGTTGTTTCAACGATGCACACGGACATTGTTCACTGTTCATGGAGTGAAGGTTTGAGCTGGATCATCTCCAGTCTGTTGCTTACAGGCGCCCCCTTGAAGGGAGTGGGACGTAGGTAGTGTGGTATTTGTGTTGTGTGGAGATCTTTGTTTGCCCAAAAGGACTTTTGCCGTGATCATGTGAAGAGTTTGGTCTATGCTCTGGCAGTCTTTGTCCTCAAAAGTTTGACGGAAAATCCAATGACAAGGTATCTTAAACAAGAGCCTGTAGCAGTGACAACAGCGTAATACTCGACTCTCACACCTTCCATCTTGCAATCTGAAAACCCACGCGAACAACAACAACGACAAACCAAGCAAACAAAAACACACTGTCTCATGCACACACACTCAAGGAAAACCTCTCTTCTCTCTCTCTCTCCACTCTCATACTCTCTCTCTCTCTCTCTCTCTCTCTCTCTCTCTCTCTCTCTCTCTCTCTCTTCTCTGTCTCTCTCTGTCTCTCTCTGTATATCTCTCTATCTAGCTATCTAGCTATCCATCTATCAACACACACACACACACACACACACACACACACACACACACACACACACACACACACACTCACACACACACAAAACCACACACACTCCCTCACAAAACACACACACAAAACCCAACTCCAAACAAAAAACAACAACAAAACCAACTCCAAACACCATCACTCCACACACCACCCCCCCCCCCCACCCCCCCCCCTACCCCCCTACCCCCCCCCCCCCCCCACACACACACACACACACAACAACAACAACACAACAAGACATCAGTGCGGAGGAGGAGGAGGGGGCGCAGGCGCGGGCGGCAAAGCGTTGACATTGT
>CM054161.1:3791854-3794354 GCA_028751875.1 Rapana venosa
TTTCGCAATTCTTCTTCTTCGCATTCTTTTTCTTCTTCTTCGCATTCTTCTTCTTCTTCTTCTTCTTCGCAATTCTTCGCAATTCTCTTCTTCTTTCTTCTTTTTTCTTCTTCAATTCTTCAAATTTTTCAAATTCTTCAAATTCTTCTTCTTCTTCTTCTTCTTCTTCTTCAAATTCTTCTTCTTCTTCTTAAATTCTTCTTCTTCTTCTCTTCTTCTCTCTTCTTTCTTCTTCTTCTCTTCTTCTTCTCTTCTTCTTTCAATTCTCTTCTTCTTCTTCTTCTTCTTCTTCTTCTTCTTCTTCTTCTTCTTCTTCTCTTCTCAAATTCTTCTTCAAATTCTTCTTCTTCTTCAAATTCTTCTTCTTCTTCTTCGTCTTTGCAATTCTTCTTCTTCTTTGCAATTCTTCTTCTTCTTTGCATTTCTTCTTCTTCTTCTTTGCAATTCTTCTTCTTCATTTGCAATTCTTCTTCTTTGCAATTCTTCTCTCGTTATTATTATCATCATTATTATTATCATCATCATCATCATTATTATTATTAATTCTTCTTCTTCTTCTTCTTCTTCTTCCTCACCGAACGCTCAGACAGCAACTTTTCTGGTCTGTCTTCTGAGCGAAAATACGTTGCGTTGCCATCCGTTAAGCGCCTGACAAGTCAGACCCAGCCCATCAAACTTGGACGTGGGAGAGATTTGTTTATCTTGTTAGTCTTTCTGGGGTTAAAGAAAAAAGGCAGGAGAATGGACCAAGAAAATAGACGAGAATGAGATGACAGGAAGGAAAGGAACAAAGCAGAAACGAAGAGTGAGATAGAAAAGAGGATTTCAGTTTTTTGGAGTTTTGACAGACACACCTAGAAAGCACCTTCTGAAAGTGATGAGGTCCTTGTACGCCAGGAAAACGGCAAGCTTTGTCAAAGATAATTATAAAACGACAGAGAAACAATAATAGAAGGAATATGCAGCTTCTTTTTTTCTCTTTCGGGTTTTTTTTTTTCGTTCCTTGCAGAGTCTCAATAAATAATACTATTCCCGAAGTCGGAATGCAGCTACCTTCATGGTGGGTAAAAAGTGGACGCATACGCAAAAATCTCGCCATTGGTGAACCTTGGAGCTCTAGCCCAGGACCATCAATAAGAAGAAAAAGATAATACACACACTGACTTAAACATAACCCCCCCCCCCCCCACCAACAACCCCCCAAACAACCCCCCTTCCCCCCCCCCACACCCCCTCCACACACATACATACACTTACAGCACCCTACTCCCACCCACCCACCCACACACAAAGGGTACAACAGCAACAACATTTTTATTTTATGTATTTAATTATTCTTTATATCGAGGATAATGGGAAAAAGCACTTGAGTGCTTTTTTTAACATCCAGTCCCCGTGTGGGATGGGGGTTTCGTAAATTTTTTAATCTGTTTCCACCGGCAAAACAAAAGAACAAATCCAACCCCAAAAGCGGAACAGGGTTTAAAAGGGTGCGCAAGATTTCTCTGCGTTTTGAACCCCGGGGGCCCCGGTTTTTTATCTCATCTTCCCGCAACAACAACCCCCCCCCCCCCCCCCCCCCCCACCCCCCCCCACCCCTTATGCGCCCCACTTTCCCCCCACCCAACCCCCACAAAACTACAACTACAAAGGGAACAACCCAACCCCCCCCCACCCAACCCCCCCCCCACCCTCCCCCAAAACACCCAAACCACAAAACCCACAAATACAACAGAAACAACCCCCCCCCCCCCCAAAATACACACACAAACCCCCCCAAAACAAAAACAAAAACAAACACACAACATCCCTTAAGCAAACCCCCCCCCCCCCCAACCACCCCACTAAAATCAACTACAAACAACAACAACACCCCCTCCCTTCCCCCCCCCCCCCCCCCACACACACACACAACAACCCCAACCCCCCACCCCCTCCACACACACACTACACACCAACCCCCCCCCCCCCACCACACAAACAAAAACAAAACACCCCCCCCCCCCCCACCCACCCTCCACACACAAACACATTACACATACCCCAAACCCATCCACACATACAAAAAAAAAACAAAAAAAAACCCCCCCCTCCCCCCAAAACACACCCCCCACACAAAACAAAAATAAGCACCTTACCCCAACCCCACCAAAACCACCACCCCTTCCTAAAAGCAAACCACCCCCCCCCCCACACACACACACACACACATCCCTCCACCACACCCTCACACTTACAGCATCCTCCCCTTCCACACCACCCATCCACACATTACAACTACTACAACAGCAACAACAGCAACAACCCACGCCCACCCCCCTCCCCAAAACACCCATCCATCCACACACACACACACACAAACACACTTACAGGAACAACAGTAACAACAACCCCCCTTCCACATACACACACACACACACACACACACACACACACACACACACACACACACACACACACACACACACACACACACACAACACCCCCACACACACACACA
>CM054161.1:3799354-3806854 GCA_028751875.1 Rapana venosa
TGTATGTATGTATCCATATGCATGCACGAAGCATGTATGGTAAGTCTGTCATGTATTAGTAATGTATGTATGCATGTATTGTATTGTATTGTATGTATGTATGTATTTATGTATGATGTATTATATATGTATGTAATGTATGTATGTATGTAGGTATGCACTGCATGCATGTAGGTATGTATGATGTTTATATGTATGTATGTATGTAGAAAATGTATGTATGTATGTATTAATGTAATGTATGCATGCATGGATGTATTGCATGCATGCATTGCATGCACGCATGTATGTATGTATGTAGAATGTATGTATGCATGTATGTATGCATTTGAGTATGTATGTATGTATGTATGTTATGTAGTATGTATGTATGATGTATGTATGTATGCATGTGTGTATGTATTAATGTAGGTATGTATGTATGTATGTATGCATGTGGTGTAATGTATGTATGAATGCATGTGAGTATTATGTATGTAAGTTAATGCAAGTGTGTATGTAAGTAGTATATTTGTATGTATGCCTGTTGTGTATGTAATGTAGTATGCATGTGAAAGTATGTATGGATGCATGTGTGTACCCAACTTTGCTTGCGCTCCCTTTCCCCTTTTCGCACTCATCGTCTGTCTGTCTCTGTCTCTGTTCCTCTCTCTCTCCCCCCCTCTTTCTCTCTCAAACATAATTACAACAATTACATGAACCTTAGAGTGAAATTGATGCCACAAAATATTACAGGAAACCATGCTTGTTAAAATGAATTTATTTGATGTCCTGTACGGGGGGGGGGTAAGCTCAGTGGTCGGAGCACTCGCTTCCTTCCCCCAGCCAAGTTTAAGCAGCGTCCAGCGTGTTACCACTTGATGGGTGACCGATTTGCGCGCCTTGGCTTCAGTACAGTTCCCCTCCCCCAGTTCACACCCCAGCTGTAAATGGGCACATTGCCCTCTTTAGGGTCAGGGAGTAAAGCAGGCGAGGGAGAGGTAGATGGGCGCCGCCTCAATAAGCTGCCCTAGAGAAGATGAGATCTCTACGCCTCGCTCCCCTACGACCTAAAGGTTATGGTACTCTCCTTTTATACCTTAACCTTTTTTTTTTTACAAATCCTGAAGTTTATACAGAACATATCTATATAATTATTTGTACTAGGCTTTCGAGCTTAGAGAAAAAAAATAGTCACTAAGGAACTTCGTGAAGTAACGTACGAAACATTCGTATCAATACGACTTTTCACTGTAATTTCTTACGTATAATCATTGGTTTACATTTCCTTTCAATAAAGGGCTTGAGGCCATATTTGAATAAACCGTCTGCGTCCTGTCGTTACTCTCTCTCTCTCTCTCATCACTCGTCCGCCCCCCCCCCCCCCCCCCTACATTTTCTATGTAGTTTTTCTGATTGTCCCTAGGTTATTATTTTACCTTGAATCTTCTATAGATAATAATGTTCAAAAGATGCTGGAATACATTGAGACTGAAACCTGCACTTGTTTTTATTCGCATAAATATTTTCTGACATTTCTCTCTCTCTCTCGTCTCTCACTCTCTCTCTCGTTCCTTTTTCACCCCAAAGGAAATTTCATTCCCCTTTAGGTAGGAATTTAAAGCGCGGGGGGGGGGGCCCCCCTCAATTCCCCCCCCCCCCTCACCCCCCCCCCTACCCGGGGAAACCCCCCCCAAAAAACCTTTTTAAAAAAAACCCCCCCCCCCCCCCCCCCTTGGGGCCCCCCCCCCCCCCCCCCCCTTTCCCCCCCCCCAACTTTTCCCCCCACCGCCCCCCCCCCCCCCCCCCCCCCCCCCCCCCCCCCCCCCCCCCCCCCCCCCCCCCCCTTTTTCCCTTTTTTTTTTTCTTAAATTTTTTAAGTAATAATTTTAAAATCTATAATTAAAAGAAAAGATTTGTTTTTTTTGCTTTTTTTCTTTTTTTTTTCCTCTTCTTAAACTCCTCTCTCTCTTCTTTCTCCCTCCTCCCCTCTCTCTCTCTCTCCTCTCTTCTTTTCCCCCTTACCCCACCCCCCCCCCCCCCTTTCCCCCCCCCCCCCCTCCCCTTTCTTCCTCTCTCCTCTCTCCCTTCCCAAAATTTTCCCCACAAAAAAATTTTGCGAAAAAACCCACATGGAACCAAACCCCCCCAAACCACCACCCAAAAACCACCACCACCACCCCAAAACCCCCCCCACCCCCCCCCCCCAAACCCCCCCCCCCCCCCTACCCACCCCCAACACCTTTCCCCACCCCCCCTAAACACGATGAGAAAACCGCAGGGGATGAAGGGTCACACAATGCCTCAGCAAGCACCACCAAAAGTCTTTTAATCATACAAAGGTCCAACACTTCAATCAAAAACCAAACACGGGAAGGGAAAAGACGAATGACTGGTTGGGGCGTGCGGGGGGTGGTAGAGGTAGGGGCCGGGGAGGGACGTTGTTGGGAAAGGGGGGGTGAGGAGGGAAGGAAGCCGAGCCGAGCCCCACCGAGCCGAGCGAGTAAGTAAGTGGAGGAAGGAGAGGGGGGAGGGGGGAAGGAGATGGGAGAGGAGGAAGAGAAAAGAAGAGGAGAGAAAAAGAGAGAGAGAAGAGAGAGAGAGAGAACACTGAACTGAACACTGAAAAATAATTTATTGCCATAAAAAATACAGCCTTTTGGCAAAGAGCACATTCCAGAGAAAAGAGAAGAGAGAGAGAGAGAGAAGAAGAAGAGAGAGAGAGAGAGAGAGAAGAGAGAGAGAAGAGAAGAGAGAGAGAAACCTCGAAGTAGAAGACACACAGAAACACAAAAAACACACACAACACTCACAGAAACAAAAACACACACTTTCTCTCCCACAACACAAGCACAACAAAAACACACACACAAACACCCAAAACACACCTCCCCTTTACATACACCAAAACACAACATAAACACCCCCCTCCTCTCTCTCCCCCTCCCCCTCTCCCTTTCACACACACACACACACACAACACACACACACAACAACCACACACACTCCCCCCCCTCTCTTCATCCCACACACACAACACAACACACAAAAACACCCACCCACACACAAACACACACACACAACACACACAACACCACACACACACACACACACACACACACCAACACACCACACAACCCCTCTTCCCCCAAAACACAACACAAAACAACCATACACACACAACCACATACACTAAAAAAAGACTGAAAAGGAAACAACGAAAACCTTTTGGAAAACTTCCCCCACACTCGGCCTACCTTGGAAATGTGTGGTGTGGGGGGGGGGGGGGGGGGGGGGGGGGGGGGGGGGGGGGGGGGAAAGGGGACAGACAAATGGGCCATCGCTAAGCTGCTGCTGCTTTCCCCACGGATGGGGTCCCCGGGGATGGGGGGGGAAGGGAAAGGGGGGAGGGGGTGACCTATGGACGCTGCACGGCGAGCCCCCTCCTCCCCCAAAAAGAAAATGGTTTTTGTATCATCTGCTCTTCCTTTCTTTTGCCTAACAGTTCTGTGTCTTTTTTTCTCTGACTGTTTTGTCTGTCTTCTGTCCCGTCTGTCTGTCTTTGTCTGTCTTCTGTCTCCTCTCTTCTCTCTCTCCCTCTCTCTTCTTCTCTCTCTCTCTCGTGTATTTTTGTGTCCGTTTTTTGTTGACTCTCTCCCCTTCTCCTCCCTCCTCCTCTCTCTCTCTCCTCTCCCTCCTCTCTCTCTCTCCTCCCTCTTCTCTTCTCTGTGTATGTTGTGCTGTCTATCTGTCTGACCCCTTTCCCCTCTCTCTCTCTCTTCTCCTCTCTCTCTCTCTATGTGGGTGTTTTTATGTGCTGTCTGTCTTTTTGTCTTTTCTGTTTTGTCTGTTTTCTGTCTGAGAAAAAGTGTACGTACATCTGCTTCTTTCCCTCTCCTCCATGTAACACGTTCTGTCTGTTTTGTCTGCCCTGTCTGCCCTGTCTGTCTGCTGTCTTCTCTCCCCCTCTTTTCTCTCCTCTCTCTTTTCCCCCTCCTCTCTCTCCTCTCTCCTCCCCTTTTCTCTCCCCTCCTGTCGATATCCCCATACATCGTAAAAACCCCTTTTCCTCAAAAAAAAAAATCTATTATCTCTCAAAATTTAATGATAAAGTCGGGGTTTATGTATTGTTTAAAATATTTTGTTTTTAAAAAATAAATTTGCCCTTGTTGTAAAAAAGATTTTTTACCTTATTTTTTGTTGGTAGTCCCAAATCAAGGAAAGGGGCCCCGATGAAAAAAAATTGTGCCTATCCCTTTTTCCCTGTTCCCCTTTAAAAAATTAAAGATTTAAAAAACCATTCATTCATTCTGTCTTTTCTGCCCTTTGTCGCCCCGTGTCTCTCTGCCCTTTTTTCCCCTCTCTCTCTCTGTCACCCCCCCCAAACTTTCTCTCTGCCCTCTCTCTGTCTTTGTCTGTCTCTCTCTCTATCACCCCCCCCCATTTCCCCTCT
This sequence comes from Rapana venosa, assembly GCA_028751875.1. Classification (NCBI taxonomy): domain Eukaryota; kingdom Metazoa; phylum Mollusca; class Gastropoda; order Neogastropoda; family Muricidae; genus Rapana; species Rapana venosa. The sequence continues at coordinate 3,803,787 of CM054161.1, forward strand.
CTGTGTCTCTGTCTCCCCTTGTCTCTTTCTACTCCCGTGTCTCTGTCTCTCTCTGTGCCCCTCGGGTGTGTGCCTTTCCCCCCCACTCCTCCTCCTCCCACTCTCTTCTCTCTCTCTTCCCCTCTCTCTCCCCTCTTCTCTGCCGTATGTCTCTCTCTCTGGGGCTCTGTCTGTCTCTGTCTTTTTCCCTGCTCTGTGTCGCCTTCTCTCCTTTTTTTTCTTTTTCCCCTGTGCCTCTCTCCCCCTCCCCCTCTCTCTCTCCCCCGTCTCTCCCCCCTCTCTCTTTTCCCCCTTCCTCTCTCTCTCTCTGCTACAACCACATTTTTTTTGCTTTTTGCTGCTGTTGTTTTTTATTGTTCAATATAGTGTTTTTGGGGGCCCCGCCCCCTTCCCATTGTCCCCCTTGTAATGGGCCTTAAACAGTTAAAAACACAATAAACTATTGCTTTTGCTTGTCATTGTCATTTCTCTCTCCTCCCCCTCCCTCTCTCTCTCTCCTCTCCCCCCGGCCTCCTCTCCCCCTCTCTCTCTCTCCCCCCCCCCCCCTCCCTTTTCCCTCCTCCCACACCTTTTCGGGGTTTTTTTTTTGGGGCCCTTTTTTTGGGGGTTTGGGGCTATAGAAAACATTATAACTGCCCTAGTGGAGTGGTAGGGAAAATTTTTTTTTGTTGTTAAAAATGTTGTAGGGGTGGGGGAAGGAGGGAGGGAGGGGATTTTTTGGATGTTTTTATCTGGTTTTGGGGGTTTTTTCTGTCTCCCTTCTCCTTTTCTTGTCTCTATCTCTCCCGTTTCTGTGTGTGTCCCCTCTGTTCCCTTTTTTTGTCCTTTTACTGTCTCTTTTCTGTCTGTCTCCTGCCCGTCTCTCTCTCTCCCTGCCCCTTTTTCGCTAGTCTGTCTGTTGGGTTTCCCTCTCCCCCCCTTCCCCCCCCTCTTTTTCCTCTTCTTCTGTTTTTCTCTTCTTTCCCTTTTTCTTTTTCCTTTCCCTTTTCCTCCTTTCTCCTCCTTCTCCTCCTAATTTCTTCTTCTTTTTCTTCTTCTTCTTCTTCTTCCTTTTTTCCCTTTTTCCCTTCTTCTTCTTCTTTTTTCTTTCTTCTTCTTCTTCTTCTTCCTTCTTCTTTTCTTTCCTTTTCCTTTTTCCCTTCCCTTTTTTCTTTTCTTTTCTTCTTCTTCTCTTCCTTCCTTTTTTTCTTTTTCTTCTTCCTTTCTTCTTCCCCCTTCCCTTTTTCTTTTCTTTCCCCCTTCTTCTTCTTTTCCTTTTCTTTCCTTTTTTTCTTCTTCTTCTTCTTTTCTTTCCTTTTCTTTTTTCTTTCTTCCCTTTTTTAAATTTTTCCCTTTTTCAAATTCTTCTTTTTCTTCCTTTTTTCCCTTTCCTTTTTTTTTTCTTCTTTTTTCTTCTTTTTCTTCTTTTCTTCTTTTTCCCTTTTTTCTTCTTCTTCTTCTTCTTCTTCTTTTTCTTTTTCCTTTTCCTTTTTTCCTTTTTCCTTTTTCCCCTTTTTCCTTTTTCCTTTTTCCCCCTCCTTTTTCCTCCTTCCTTTTTCTCCCCCTTTTTCCTTTCCTTTTTTTCCTTTTTTTCTTTTTTCCTTTCCTTTTCTTCCCTTTTTCCCCAAATTTTTCCCTTTTTTCCTTTTTTTCCTTTTCTTTTTATTTTTTCTTCTTCTTCCCTTTTCCCCCCTTCCCCCTCCCCTTTTCCTTCCCCCTCCCCCCCTCCCTCCTCCCTTTTTCTCCCCCCCCCTCTTTTTTTCTCTTTCCTTTTTTCCCCTTCTCCTTTTCCCCCCCTCCTCCTTTTTTCTCTCTTCCCCCCTCCCCCCCCATCTCTCTCCTTCCCTCCCCTCCCCCCACCCACCCTCCCCCCCCCCCTCCTCTCTTCCCCCCCTCCCCCCATCCCCTCCCCCCCCCCCTTTCTTCCCCCCCCTTTTTCTCCGTTCCTCTTCCCCCTGTCTCTGTCTATCTCCCTGTGTCTCTGTCTCTCTCTTGTCGTCCCCTCTGTCTCTCTCTGTGTCCTGTGTCTGTCTTCCCGTCGGGCCCCTTTTTCTCTCTCTCTCTCCCCTCTCCCTCTCCTCTCCCCTCCCCCCCCCCCTCTCTCCTCTCTCTCTCCTCTTTTAAACCCCCCCCCCCCCCCTCTCTCTCTCTCTCTCCTCCCCTCTTTTCTCTCCCCCAAAACTAAAGCTTCTCCAGCCTACCAGAGGCTCTGGCCCCGCGCTTGCTTGCTTCTGCTTCGTGTCGGGACGGCATCAGTCACGTGGAAGCCAGACGTCAAGGTGGCGGTGAGAAGGGCGACAACTGCTTAATGCCGTACAGCTTTTGTATAAGGTCACCAACACGGCATTGCATTGGTAATATGACGGTTTCAACAGCCTGCTTTGTTTGAGATTTTCTTTTTGCGTGTACGGGAACTGCTTCGTGAAAGGATTGGATAACAAATACTGACTGTATTTGGGGAGGGGGTGGGGTGGGGTGGGGGAGGGGTGGGGGGTGGGTGGTGGGGAGGGTGGGGGTGAGGAGGGATGGGGTGGGGGTGGTGGGGTGGGGGGGGGGGAGTTGTTTCTCGGCTTAAGCTCTGAGGACAAGATAGCCTGGTGGTTAAGTGATGTATTCGTGATCTACTGACCCGGGTTCGAATCTCGTTCAAGAGGATTTTTTCTCTGGTTAACATCAGTCTGTAAGGTAAAGGTAGTCCCATAACCTATAAGGTCGTAGGAGCGAGGCGTCAGAGACCTCCTCTTAGGGCCAAGCATTTGAGGGGGCGCCATCTCCTCTCCCTCCTGCTTACCTCCCTGACCCAAAGAGGGCAGGTACCCATTGCAGCTGGGGACTGGGGAACTGTACTGAAGCCAGGCGCAAACGGTCCCCATCCACAGGTAACCACGCTCGACCTCTTAACTGCTGGGAAAGCGAGTGCCCGACCACTGAGCTGTCCCGTCCTCGACGTACTCCCCCCTAAAAGTCCTTCGGATGAGACATAATAATAAATCAATATAATAAAATGATAACTATTTGTTGGAATTTATATAGCGCTGAATCTTGTAAAGCAACAAAATAATCCGGAGTCCCGTGTGCGAACGCTCGCA
>CM054161.1:3814354-3826854 GCA_028751875.1 Rapana venosa
AAAAAGAATCATAATATCTATCCCTAAGAGCGGGGACTGGATGTAAAAAAGCACAGGAGTGCTTATTCATTATCCTCGAAATAAAAGAATTTGTCATTGTCATTGTCTCTTTGCTTGTCGTTGCAGCTATTGGAGCTAGCTTTTTGAATAACTTGGGTTTATTTTTAAATCATGTACAGTTATCTCTCTCTTTTTAAAAAAAAAATCTCAGCACTACCTTCCTCTCTCCCCTCCCACGCCCCTTTCTATCTATGCGCGCGCACACACACGCATGCACACGCACACGCATGCATGCACGCACGCTCACACACACACACACACACTACACACACACACACACTCTCTTCCTCTTTCATCCTTCGGGATTACAAATCGAGGTCCTGTGTGTTGAACGCACACAGAACATCTTGCACACACGTTAAAACCTGTTCCACCTTTCGTAAGAGTAGGCCAGCTTGTGCCAGTGGGAACAGATGACAAAATTCCCAAAACTTCATGCACACGGGGACTGGATGTAAAAAAACGAAATAAAAAGTACATGCGTACTTATTGCATTATCCTCGAAAATGAATAAATAAAAACACTGAAAATGTGTCTATCAGTTGGACGTATTTATTATGTATATGAAAAACCGCATACACACGGGGAGTGGATGTAAACAAAAAGCACATCATTGCTTATTCCATTATCCTCGATATAAAAAAAAGTCATCTGAGCGCTTTGATTTGTTGCTTTACAAGATTCAGCGCTATATAAATTCCATACATTATTATTATTATTATTATGAGACAGTTGTATGGCATTGATTACATGTTGCACAGTTTTGTTTATATGGTTTTGGCCACATTGTTGGTTAATATGTCAATGCTGTCGTTACATCTCATGTTCCATGTCACAAAAAGATAAATCTATTCTACTGTTAATGCAGTTATTTGAAACAACAACTACAGCAACAATAACGATGATGATGGTGATAATAATAATAACAATAGTAACAATGACGATTGTGATGGTGATTGTGATGATGATGGTAATAATAATAAAATAATAAATAATGATGATGATGATGATGATGATGATGATGATGATGATGATGATGATGATGATGATGATGAGACGACGACGGTGGTGGTGGTGGTGGTGGTAGTGGTGATGGCGATGATGATGATGATGATGTTGATGATGACGACGACGACGACGACGACGACGACGAGGACGACGATAGGAGAAGAAGAAGAAGGAGGAGGAGGAGGAGGAGGAGGAGGAGGAGGAGGAGGACAGAATTCCTATAGCACTGAATTTCATATAGGAAGCAAGTTAAACTGCTTTCGGTCAAATAATTCACGCGCATGCGGCAACTTACAAAGAAGATTAACAGATTTTGAATTTACAGACGCACACAGGCGCGCGCGCGTGACGATTAGGAGAACTTATAAATGTAGCTACTTTATTATGTTCTTATTATGTTCTTCCTTCCTTTTTCTCTTTCTTTCTTTCTGTCTTTCTTTCTGTCTGTCTTTCTGTCTGTCTTTCTTTCTTTTCTTGCTTTTGTTTTTCTGTCTTTTTTCTTTTCTTTTTTTTAGTTTTTTTTCAATAAGTTGATCTAGACAACAGTCATTCAATCCCGTAACTTTTTTGGACTGCCAAAAAAAGGTAAAGGTGTCCCATAACCTATGTGGTCATAGGGGAGCCAGGCGTCAGAGACCTCACTTCTCTAGGGGCCAGCATATTGAGGGCGGCGCCCATCTCCTCTCCCTCGCTGCTTTACCTTCCCTGACCCTAAAGAGGGCAGGTACCCATTTACAGCTGGGTGAACTGGGGGAACTGTACCGAAGCCAAGGCGCGCAAAACGGTCACCCTTCCAAGTGGTAACCACGCTCGACGCTGCTTAAACCTTAGCTGGGGGAAAGCGAGTGCTTTTGAACTGTGCACTTTTCTTCTTACATTTGAGACTTATTTATCTAGTCATTTATTTCTCTCTTCCAGTCTTGTGATTAGTGAGTTATTTTTTTTTTCTTTATAGGGCTGCATCCAGTAGCAAAGTCTTGCTGTTTGAGTCTTTATGTTTGGATTTATCAAAGAAGATGAAGGAGAAGGTGGTGGTGGTGGTGGTTGTAGGGGCATTGGTAGAATAAGAACAGTAACAGCATATAAAAATAGTAATAAATGGAGAGACCTTGCAAAAACAAATCAAAGCGCTTGCATTCATCCCACTCTTTCATATGCAGCCAATATGTATGAATAAAACATCAACAACAAAGCACACACACACACACACACACACCACACACACACAACACACACACACACACACACACACATACATCCACTCAACACAAACACCCCCCTTCCAACCCACCCACCCCACGCCTCCACACACACACAACATCCCACCTCACCCTCAACCCCCCACCCCCTACACACACTCAACATGCCCCCTTCCCTCCCCCCCCTCCCCCCCACCCACTTCCCCTTCCCCCACCACCACACACACACACACAACACAAACAACAACACACTACACAACCTGCAGAGATCAGCAGACACATAATTTTATCTACTGAATCAAACCATAACTATCCCCAACCTAACCCCCCACCCCCCCCCCCCCCCCCCCCCCCCAACACACACACAAACAACAACCCCACCCCATCCCCAAATCCCCAACCACTACCACCCACCTCCACCCCATCCCACCAACCCTCCCACCCCTCCCACCCCCTCCCAAATCTCGCAACCCACATGAAGAATGGAAAAGAACGCAGTCAAGCCTATGGTCAAACAAGACCATCGAGCAAAGCCAAAGTGTCTGAGGCCTTATCAGAGCAAATGGTGCCAGAGACACAGGCTTCATTTTCAAGAGCCGTCAGGAGGAGACTAGGCTAGCAGGAGGTAAACGAGACGATGGGTGGTGAGGTGGGTGGATGGGTGGGTGGGTGGTAATGTTGTGGTTGACGTGAGGATGGGATTGGCAGGGACACCAGTTAGTTAGAAAGGAGGCAAGAGGGAGAGATGATGAGATGATGATGATGATGATGATGATGATGATGATGATGTGATGTAATGATGATGATGACGATGATGATGATGATGATGATGATGTATGGAATTTATATAGCGCTGAATCTTGTAAAGCAACAAATCAAAGCGCTCAAAGGAGATGGAGGGAAGAAAGGAAGGAAGGAAGGAGGAAGCGGGAGTGAAGCACAGAGACAGGAGAAGAGAGAGGTGGGGATGGGAGGTGGGGAGGGGGGGGGGGGGGGAGGAGAGAGAGAGTGGGGGGGGGGAGAGAGAGAGAGAGGGGGAGGGAGATGAGAGAGAGAGGAGATGAGAGAGAGAGAGAGAGGGAAGAGGAAGAGAGAGAAGAAGATGGGGGAGAGAAAATCAAATCAAATCAATCAATTAAATCAGATCAATTTGAGAGAGACACACAGACAGAGACAGAACAGAGCTGAGAGACACAAAGTGAGACAGAGAGAGAGAAAGAGATCTCTCCACTTCTAAGAGTCATAAAAATAGCCCACATCTGCAACCCCATCCCCACCCCCTCACCCCTACCCCAACCCACCCCCACCCCACCCCCACCCCTTCTCTCAACAGATTCACAAGTTACACGCATATTTGCTCATACTTTAACCCTCTGTGTTCTCACACTAAGGACATAGAAGCCTTTGAAGAAAAAGAGACAAAGAGACAAGAACAAGAACAAAAGCAAATACCAAATCAAAAAGACTTAGAGAGAACTGAGGAGGAGAAGAAGAAGAAGAAGAAAGAAAAAGAAAAAAAAAAGAAGAAAAGCTAAGAAGAAGAAAAAAGAAGAAAGAGCAACAACAAAAAAGAGAGAGAAAGAAAGAGAGGAGAAATAGAGGAGAAGAGAACAGAGAAGAGAGACAGAGAGAGGAGAGAGACAGACAGACAGACAGAAGGGAAGAAAGAGAGAGAGAGAGGAGAGAGAGAGAGAAGAGCGAGAGAGGAGAGAGAGAGAGTGAGAGAGGGGAGAGAGAAAGAGAGAAGAGTGGGGCGTGACTGGGGTGGGGGAGAGGAAAGAAAGACTGAAAGGGAGAAAGAGAGAGAAGAGACAGACAGACAGACAGAAACAGAAAGAAAAGAAAGAAAGAAAGAAAGAAAGAGAAAGAAAACAGACAGACATAACAAACAGACAGAAAGAAAGAGAGACAGACAGACAGACAGAAAGAAAGAAAGAAAGAGAGAGAGAGAAGAGAGAGAGAGAAGAGAGAGAGAGAGAGAAAGAAAAGAAGAAAGAGCAGAAGAGGAGAGAGAAGAGGAGAGAGAGAGAGAGAGAGAAAAGAAAGAAAGAAAGAAAGAGAGAGAGAGAAGAGAGAGAGAGAGAGAGAGAGAAGAGAGAGAAGAAAGAAAGAAAGAAAGAGAAGAGAGAGAGAGAGAGAAGACAGAGAGAGAGAAGAATGAAAGAAAGAAAGAAAGAAAGAAAAGACGGAAAGCAAACGAAAGAGAGAAAGAAAGAATAACGAAAGCACAGAGAACAAAGTTGATACGAAATGGAACAACTCTCTCCCTTCCCCATTCATTTCCGCTAACAACTGTGCATGGACGTAACGCTTGGCAATACGCCCCGAGTGGTGGGCCCTGAAAATCCGCTGGAGGCCCTATGTGTGGTGTGCAGCTGAAGTGGTGTGTGTGTGTGTGGGGGGGGGGGGGGGGGGGGGGGGGGGGGGGGGGGGGGGGGGGGGGGGGGGGGGGGGGGGGGGGGGGGGGGGGGGGGGGGGGGGGGGGGCGGGGGGGGGAGGGGGAAGGGGGTAAACGAGGGTAAACCGATTTGGGAGGGGGTGGGAGGGTGGGTGGAAGACATAGGAAGAGGAGATTGAGGTTGGTGTGGTGGGGGTGGGTGTGGGGGGGGGGGGGTGAGGAGAAAATGCTGAACCAAAAACAAAAATTGGTTTCGTTTGTGCGCGTGCATGCATGCAATGCGCGCGCGCGCGCACACATACACAGACACACACAGACACACACACACACAGAGAAAAGAGGATTAATCATAGGTGGCGAGGTGTGCATCCTTCGGTCGTACGTATCATTTATGTGGTCTGTGTGTGCGCGCTTCGCATTTTGAGTGTGAAATGTCAAAGAGTTGACTGTAAAAGAAAAATCATGTTCCTTACTGTTTCGTTCCTCTCCTTAGTGAAATGAATTGTTGTAGTAATAATAATAATAATAATAATAATAATAATATAATAATAATAATAATAATAATAATGATGATGAACATCATCATCATCATCATCAATCATCATCATATTAATAATATTAACGATAATAATAATAATCGTCAAGACAAATTATTGGATCTATTTTTTATTGATAAACCCTCCCCTTTTCATGATGTATATCGATTTTTGGTGTTTTGTGAGCAAATGGACCACATACAAGTATACTTTCTTGTCCTAAGTAAATCCCTACCACCCTCCCCCCCCTTCCCCCCCTCCCCTCCCACTGAAAAAAAGCAAAAACAAAAACCCAAAGGCAAACGAGCATAATAATTAGTCAATAAAGCTGACACCCTAATCACACGAGTATTTAGAATTTGTCCGAAAAACGCCACTGTTGTATCACAGCAATTTTTCATAACATACGACAATTCCATGTTATACATACCCACGGAAAGCTCCGAATTTTAACTATACCAAAACCGTCTTCTTGTTTCTCACGGAAATATCCTTATATGGAAAATCGGCCAGGGTTTTGGTTTGAAAGTAGATCACGATTTATTTATGTTAATATTGATGATGTCTGAGGTTATAACAATTTTTAAATTCTGCATTCAGGTCGATTTGCGACAAAACCTTAGAATACAAAAGAAAAAAATTACAGAAAAACAGAAAACTATGTCAAAATAGATCTGTATTGTTTTTAATAGTTGTAAAAACTTATATAACTAAATTTTTTTTTCCATTTTTTTAACAGCTGTAAATACTTATTTAACTAAGGATTGACAAAACATTAAGTATATTTTTGGGGTTTTTTTCCTTTTCATGTCGGCCATTTTGAATTAGTTACCATAGCAACAGAAGGTCATAATGCGTCATCAAACTCTGAGTTTTCTGATTTCAAAGCTGTATAATTATCATTTTTTTTAAATAACCACCACAACAAATTAATATCTTACCACTTTACACCCCAAATGTCTGGCCTCGAACTATTAGGTTTTGGCACACAAAAATAGCCATAGAAAAAGACTTTAAGGTTCAAGTTATAAAAAGCAGAAACACCAGATTGATTTGACAAGAATAAAGGCTTTGTCTCTCTCTGTGATTGGTTTGCGGGGTTTTATTATTTTCTTTCCGTCTTTCTTTCTTTCTTTCTTTCGTGTCTTTCAAAGAATTGGTTGAGTTGGGAAGAAAAGCTTTTGTTGACTGTTGTTGTCGTCGTGATTAGTCTACTTTTTGTCTGTCTTTTGTTTCTCTACTTCTGTCTTCTTTCTGTCCATATGTCTTCCTATCTCCTCTCTTCTCTTCTCTCTCCTCCTCTCCTCTCTCTCCTCTTCTCTCTCTCTCCTGTCTCTCTCTCTCTCTCTCTCTCTCTCTCTCTCTCCTCCCCTCTCTCTCTCTCCTCTCAATAGGAGTTCCAGTTCCCTAAATTTTTTGTCTCTGCCTTCTCCCCCCCCCCCCCCCCCCCCCCCCCCCCCCCCCCCCCCCCCCCCCCCCCCCCCCCTCTCTCTCTCTCCCTAATCCTCCTCTCTCTCCTCTCTTCTCTCCATCGCTCTCCTCCTCTGTGTGTCCGTGTGTGTGTGTGTGTTGTGTGTGTGTCGTGATTTTCTTTGTTATTAAGCAATCATTTGCTTTGTTATGTCCCGCGCGCGCGCGCACGACACAGCACACACACCACACCACACCCAACACCACACACACACACAACCACACACACACACACACACACACCCCATGACTGCTTACATCTAAAAACTAAAATAATAATTTTTTTTAAACCTCGAATCAACGTTAAGATTTATAAAGCAAAGAAAAGAAAAAGAAACAAAACAAACAATGAAGATTTTTTTAAAAGTGAGAAGATATGTCGTGACCCTCTGGTGTCCATACAGCCAGAATTTCAGGCAGAGACATCTGCTGTGACTTAAAGTTGTGAAAAAAAGGTAAAGGTGTCCCATAACCTAGGTGGTCGTAGGGGAGCGAGACATCAGAGACCTCAACTTCTCTAGGGGCCAGCATATTGAGGGCGGCGCCCATCTCCTCTCCCTCGCTGCTTTACCTTCCCTGACCCTAAAAGAGGGCAGGTACCCATTTACAGCTGGGTGAACTGGGGGGACTGTACTGAAGCCAAGGCGCGCAAACGGTCACCCATCCAACTGGTGACCACGCTCGATGCTGCTTAACCTTGGCTGGGGGAAAGCGAGTGCTCCGACCACTGAGCTATCACGTCCCAAAGTGACACACAAAAATACAAAAAAAGCATACAACAACAACAACAACTGTATCAACACCAGCATCTCACCGTCTGTTCTGGTACCAGGTCTTGACTTGAGTGTCAGTCAAAGACAACTTGGAGGCCAGTTCCATACAACAGCAACAACAACTATATCAACATCAATATCAACACCATCATCTCACCGTCTGTTCTGGTACCAGGTCTTGACCTGAGTGTCAGTCAGGGACAGCTTGGAGGCCAGTTCCATACAACAACAACAACAACATCAACAACACCATCATCATCTCACCGTCTGTTCTGGTACCAGGTCTTGACCTGGGTGTCGGTCAGGGACAGCTTGGAGGCCAGTTCCATGCGGTCCTGCACACTGAGGTATTTCTGCCGCTCAAAGGACTTCTCCAGACACGACAGCTGGTGGTCGGTAAAAGCCGTTCGCGCTTTGCGAGGCTTCTTGGTCTTCAAGGACACAGAGGAGGTCGAGGTCACGGACGTGGAGGTCGGGTCGGGGCATCCAGGCATACCCTCGTGGGTTCAAGGTCGGAGGTGCTCTCGTTCGTTGCGCGTTTCTGTGGGCGGGAAATAAGAGAGAGAGAGAGGTTTTGGGTATGATGATGATGGTTTGTTTTATTTTTGTTTTGGTGTGTATCTATTTGTATTTGGTGGGGATGGGATAGTTCAGGGTGTCAGGTCAGAGTCTGATGCTATCTCTGAACACTCCTTTTCGTTCATGTTAGATATTCAGTCAGGTAAAGCACCTCACACACACATACACACAACATTACTCAACATACACAAACATACACACACAAACACACACAAATACCACACACACACATTACACACCACACACACAACACAACACAACACAACACACACCACACACACACACACACACCACACACTCACACACACACACACACTAACACACTAACACACACACTCATTCACACACACTTACACAACACCACACACACACACAACACAACAAACACACACACACACACACAACACAACACACACACACCACAACACACCACATTTTACACACACACAACACACACACATCTATCTCTCTCTCACTCTCTCTCTTCTCTCCTCTCTCTCTCTCTCTCTCTACTCTCTCTCTCTCTCTCTCTCTCTCTCTCTTCACACACACACCACACACACACACACACACACACTACACACACCAAACACACCACACACACACACACACTTTTACCAAGTACCCTACATTTTTCACACCCCCTGTTAATTTAATATCACCTTCCGAACACGATGCCTTGAAACCAATTGGCAAAGAGGAAAGGGATGAGGGCCAACAGTGAGTGCGGGTCGAGGGTAAGTGGTGGGGGGGGGGGGGGGGGGTAGGGGGGGGGGGGGGAGGAGATAACTCCAAGGTGGGTAAGTGGATGGAGGTGGGGGAGGGGTGGATGGAGGGGGGGGAGTTGCTGGTTGGATAGACATCTACTACTACTACCTACTATTTTACTATAACAACTAATACTACTACTCAACTACTACTAATACTGCTACTACTACTACTTCTAATTACTTAATACTACTACTACTACTATACTATATTCTACTTTCTACTATACTACTACTCCTACTACTACTACTACTTACTATATACTACTACTAATACTACTACTACTTACACCTACTACTACACCTACACTACACCTACTATAATACTATTACTACTTCTGCTACTTCTACCACTACTTCTTCTACTTCTTACTTCTACTACTACTACTACTTCTACTACTTATACTTCTACTTACTACTACTTCTACTGCTTACTACTACTACTTCTGCTAGACTTCATACTACTACTTCTCACTACTTTTCTTCTACTACTACTCACTTCTAATGCTACTATTACTTCTGCTACTGGTATACTACTTCTACTACTACTACTACTACTATTCTAATACTTACTACTACTACTTCATACACTACTACTAATACTACTACCACATCCTGACTACTACTACTTCTCCTACTTCGCTCTACTCATCCTCCTCCTCATACTATCTACTTCTACTCCTTAATCACTCTTCCTCCTCCTACCTATACTTCTTTCCTTCTTCATCCTTCACGCACCTCCTCCTCATCTTTACTAATACTACTATCCTCTTCTAACTTTTTACTACTACTACTTACTTTATACTGCTACTACTCCTACTCCTCCTCCTCCTCCCCTACTACTCCTCCTCCTAACTACTACTACTACTACTCCTATACTCATACTCCTCCTCCTCCTCACTCCTTCTACTCTACTTCTACTACTATCCTCCGCCTCCTCCTACTACTATATACTCCTACTCCTCCCTCCTCCTTCCTACTACTACTACTCCTACTCTCCTCATCCTCCTACTACGACTCCTCATTCCTTCTCATCCTCCTCCTACTACTACTACACTACTACTACTACTACTGCTACTCACTCCTCCTCCTCCTCCTCCTTCTACTGCTTCTATACTTACTACTACTACTACTTCTACTACTACTCCTCCCTCCTCCTCCTACTACTACTATACTACTACTACTCCTACTACTACTCCTACTCCTCCTCCTCCTCCTCCTCCTCCTCCTACTACTACTACTACTACTATTACTACTTACTACTTACTATATATACTACTCCTACTACTACTACTACTCCTCCTCATACTCCTCCTCCCTCCTCCTCCTCCTACTACTATACTACTAACTTACTACTATACTATACTGCTGTACTCCTCTCCTCCTCCATCCTCCTTCCTCCTCTACTGCTACTACTATACTAATACTACTACTACTAATAATATAAGTATGGAATTTAATAGCGCTGAATCCCCTTGTAATGAACAAATCCAAAGCGCTCAGATTTTATTTCATACACTTTAAGTCCTGGCAGATTTCTCTCACGTGAATTCGGGCTGATCTCCCCGGGGGAGAGCGAGCGCTACAGATTTTATTTGCATACCACTCTTAAGTCATGGCAGATTTTCTCTCCGTGAAATTCGGGCTGCTCTTACCCGGGTGAGAGCGGGGAACGCGTCGCCACTTAGCCGCTGCGCCACCTTTACACCCCTTTTTTTTTTTTTTTTTTTTTTTTTTTTTTTTTCTGCTGCTGTATTTGTTTCCCTTATCAAGAGTGGCTTTTTTCTATAGAATTGTGCCAGGGACATTACTATCGTGTTGCAGTGGGTTTTTTTTTACGTGCGCCTAATTTAATCTTGGTAACACACGGGGGACATCGGTTTATCGTCTCTTCCGAAAGACTAGCGCCCAGTCCACCACTCTTGGATATTTTGGTTGGGGATATTTTTTTTCCGGTCAAAACGGCGGTTCGATCCGCCAACCGACTCTAGTCAGTAGTAGTCGCAGTCGTCGTAGCCTATACGAAGCAGACGTATAAGTATTCGTAGTCGTCGATAGTAGTAGAAGTCTTATTCTACTGCTCTATTCCTCCTACTACTACTCCTCCTCACTCCTACTCCTCTCCTCCTACTGCTACTACTATACATACTACTACTACTACTCCTCCTCCTCCTCCCTCCTCCTCCTCCTCCTACTACTACTACATACTACTACTACTCCTACTTACTACTCCTACTCTCCTCCTCCTCCTCCTCCTCATAATAATTCACTACTACTACTACTTATACTATACTCCTACTACTACTCCTCCTCCTCTCCTCCTCCTCCTCTCCTACTGGCCCCTACTACTACTATACTACAACTACTCCTACTCCTCCTCATCCTCCTTCCTCCTACTACTAACTATACTAATATACTACTACTACTCTACTACTACTTCCTACTCCTCCTCCTCCTCCTATCCTACTACTACTACTATACTTCTACTCCTACTACTACTCTCTACTCCTCCTCCTCCTCCCACCTCCTCCTCCTCCTCCTACTAATACTACTACTACTACTACTACTACTACTACTACTACTACTATTACTTCTTCTTCTACTACTACCTATACTACGACTTCTACTACACTTCAATCCACCTCTAGGCGAGTGGTTGCGTAAAAGGTCAATGGGGTGGGTAATACAAGTAAATCACCAGCTTCTACTTTATTACCCCGGGGGGGGGGGGGGGGGGGGGGGGGGGGGCGTCGGGGAGGGCAACGCGGGGGACGGTGGGGAGGGGGGGGGAGGGGAAGGAGGGGGTGTATACTGGTTGTTGATTAGTTTTGCAAATCGCTCGCTGTAATGGATACACTCCTCCACCAAACTACACCGCTTGCACATCTGACACACCACACTCGCTCACACGCATACACACCACACACACACGCGCTGGCGGGTGGCGCGCATAATACATACCACACGCACGCATAGTACACACACACACTCACACACAGGAGGTGTGTGCACGCCAGGTGCGCGAACGTGCAGACACTCAGACACACACATGCCACAGAGCGAGCAGTCGGCGCACGCAGGACGCGCCCAGAGTATATACAGCGCAAGCACGCGCGCGCACACAGACACACAACACACATATATAGAGCGCGCGACAGCTCACCCACACACACACACTCACACACAACACATACAGCACGCACGCGCAACACCACAATCTGAGGTGCAACGCACGCCACACAAAGTCAATCAGACAGCCGCACGTAAGGTGTACACGCGCACGCACGCACACGCCACAATATTACAGTTGCATGCAGCGCGAAGCACACACACATACACACATACACACTTCACTCACCACAACACACACACACACACACACACACACACCCCACACACACGAGTCATGCAAAGAGTCTATTAAACCGAGGTCCCATATAGAACGCTGAAGAAACATCTTGTGTTGGCATATTAAAACAGTTCGCCATTCAGAAGAGTAGGGCATTGTGTGTGTGTGTTGTGTGTGGGCGGGGGGGGGGGGGTGGGAACGGGGGGAGGAGCGAAGGGGCGGGGGGGGGGGGGGGGTGGTGGAGAGGAACCATATGGACAAATATTGACAATAATCGCATGCAAGTGGGGGGACTAGGATGTTAAAAATTTTTAAAGTGTGGATTCCCTTATTCTCGAAATAAAAGAATAAAACAAAATAA
>CM054161.1:3836854-3849354 GCA_028751875.1 Rapana venosa
TAACATCCAGTCCCCGTGTGTATGCGGTTTTTTTGTAAATGTTGTCATCTGTTCCCACCGGCACACAATGGCCTACTCTTTCGAAAAGTGGAACAGAATTTAACGTGTGCGCAAGATGTTCTGCATGCGTTCGAACACGGGGCCTCGGTTTATAGTCTCACCCGAAGGAGCACTTATCTACTTTTTTACATACAGTCCCCGTATGTATGCAGTTTTGGAAATTCTGTCATCTGTTCCCACTGGTACACAGTGGCCTACTTTTACGAAAAGCGGATCAGGATTTAACGTGTGCGCGAGATGTTCTGCGTGCGTTCGCGCACGGGGCCTCGGTTTATAGTCTCATCCGAAGGACTTTTGAGGAGAGTGTAGTCTGCACTGATGTTAACTCCAGGGGAAAATATCCCCTTTGAACGAGAATCAAACCTGGGTTGTCAGATTGCGAGCGAAATGTTCTAACCACTAGGCTATCCCACCCCCATACCATCCTCATACCGTCCCTTCACCATAATTCAGGTAGCCACATTCCGACTTCGGGAATAATGTCTCAACACGGCACCTGTGTGCATACCGTTTTCTTTTCTTTATCAAAATAATGCCATTCCTTCCTACTTTCATTGCCAACATCACTGAGGTCAGTGGTCTGGGAGGAGGGCTACAGGAGATGGTAGAACTCAGCAGAGACAGAGAAAGATGGTGAACCCTGGTGGTGGCATTGCGTGGAGCTCCTACCAACGACAGCGGCGATGGAGACAGTTGAGTTGAATTTCTTCTGGCGCGAAATGATATAGCTCAGTGGTCAGAGCACTCGCTTTCCCCCCAAGCCAAAGTTAAGCAGCATCAAGTGTGGTTACCACTTGGATGGGTGACCCGTTTACCTGCTTTAACTTCAGTACAGTTCTCCCAGTTTCACCCAGCTGTACATGGGTACCTGCCCTCTTTAAGGTCAGGGAAGGTAAAGCAGCGAGGGAGAGGAGATGGGCGCCACCCTCAACATGCTGGCCCCTTGAGAAGCTGAGGTCTCTGACGCCTCGCTCCCCTACGACTTTGTGGGTTAAGGAGGGACTCTTCCAAATGACAGAATGGGTTTTTACCGTGTGTGCAAAATGTTCCATACACGGGACCTCGGTCTATAGTCTCATCCGAAGGACTTTTTTTTTTTTTTTGGGGGGGGGGGGGTAGAATCAGTACTGATGTTGAACTCCTAATGGTAACATTCCCTAATACGGGAGCCTCCATGATGGCCCGATCCCGGTTGATCCTTATGTATACCACTTAAGTCATGGCAGATTTCTCTGCGTGAAATTCGGGCTGCTCTCCCTCCCCGGGGAGAGCGCGTCGCCACAAGAGCAGCGCCACCTATTTTTTTTCCTGTCTGCAACTGCATTTGTTTCCCTATCAGAGTGGCTTTTTTCTACATAATTTCTATATAATAATAATCACATAAATTTGCCAGGGACAACTCTCTTGTTGCCGTGGGTTCTTTTACGTGCGGTAAATAATTATGTGTAGCACGCGCGGGACCTCGGTTTATCATCTCATCCGAAAGACTAGCACCCAGACCACCACTCATGGTCTAATGAATGGGGTAAAAAGTTTCGGGTCCAAACGGGATTCGAACCACCCGGACCACTTCCGACCCGGACTTTTGGCTTTCTAGGCAGGCGCGTTACCTCTAGACCACTGATCCATCATGTTTGGCCTGTGTGTTGATACAAGGATGGACAGCAGAGTTGGTTTTAAAATTAAACTCTGTGTTAATCTGTGGAGAGTTTCACAGTTATGATCCGAGATTTACAAGGTGACAACAATCCCCGATAATTAGGTGGTCGGCGGGAGCTATAAAGGACCTGAATAGACTGGATTGGAGTGGAGTGGTTTGGGGTGGATTGGATTGGATTGGAGTGGATTGGATTGGTGTGGAGTGGAGTGGAGTGGATTGGAAGAGAAACGAGGTTTGAAAGAGAGAGGCGCGTAGTAGATTTGTTGGTTGTCTTTGCACACAGTCCCCCCCCCCTCCTCCTCCCAAAAAAGAGGGGGATAAAGCCCAAACAACAACACCAACCCCTCCTCCCAAAAAGGAAACAGCAACAACAACAAAACGCACATAAAAAAAAACCTGCAATCTTTCACTCTATGACAGCAGAGATTTAAAAAAAACAACCCAAAACCCCAAAGCAGCCACAACAAAGAAAACAGTTCCGCTTCCAGTGTTTACACAGCTCGATATCACAGATCACAGAAATTTGTAAAAAGTAGAAAGTTTAAACATTGTTCTGACATACACAAGTATAAATATATAATATATATATATATATATATATAAAATATATATTATATATATATATATATATATATATATTATATTATAATATATATATAAGTGTGTGTGTGTATGTTAGAACAATGATTAAACGTTCTGCTTTATATATATTTATTTTTATTTATAGTTATTATATATATATATATATAAATATATATATATATATATATATATATATATATATATATATATATATATATATATATATATATATATATATATAACAGAGAGAGAGACAGACAGACAGAACACACACACACACATAGACAACTTGTCCCCTAATACAACGACACTCTCTCCAAGGGACGACCTACACCATCACCACCACCACCCCTCCCCAACACCCTCCTCCTCCTCCTCCATCCCACCCCACCTCACTCACCCCCCCCCCCCCCCCCCCCTACAACCCCCACCCCTCTCTCTTTACTCTCTTCCTTGTTTCATCCCGAGGTACCTGAGTGAACATGATAACGATGATGGTCTGATAACCAGCTAATATCCATCCCTCCCCATTGTCAGTGGCACTTATTTCTCAATAGGTAGATTTCCGTCACGTTAAAAAAACAAGAAAAAAAACAACACAAAACATCAATCGGATTTCGTGGAGAGTGGCGGGGTTGGGGTGGGGGTGGGGGTATGGAGGCAGGGGGGGGGGGGGGGGGGGGGGGGAAGGGGGAGGGGGGGGGGAGGTTTTTCAACAGGTAGAGATTCCCGGGCCGTGGGGGAACAACACAAACAATACAAAAATAAACAATAAAAAACATCAATCAGATTTTGTGGAGAGTGGGCGGGGTTGGGGGTGGTGGTGGAGGGGTATGGAGGCAGGGGGGAGGGGGGTGGCAGGGGGGGGAGGGGAAGCACTTGTTTCTCAACAGGTAGAGATTTCCCGTCAAGTGGAAAAACAAAACAAAAAAACATTAATCGGATTTCGTGGAGGGGGGGGGGGATGGGGGGGGAGGGGGGGGGGGGTTGTTTGTTTTTGTTTTTTGTGTGGTTTGTGTGTGTGTGTGTGTGTTTTTGGTTGGATTTTTTGTGTGTGTGGTTTTTTTTGGGGGGTTTTGGGGGGAGGGGGTTGGTTTGTTTGTTTGTTTTTGTATGTGTGTGTTTTGGGGTTTTTTTGTTGTTGTGGTGGTGGTGGTTTGGTTTTTTTTGTTTGTGTGGGGTTTTTTGTTGTTGTTGTCGTTTGTTTGTGTCTTTTTTTGGGGGGTGGGTCTGCTTCGTTGTCGGTATAAGGATGTTGGTTGCAGATGGTACATATCCGCAACACTTTTTTGTTAGGGTTTTTTGTTGATGTTCTTGGTTGGTGATGGTGGTGGTGGTGATGAGTGTGTATTTGTGTGAGTGTAGGCTTCTTTTGGTGGTGGGTGGTGGTGGTGGTGGTGGTGTGTGTGTGTGCGTGTGTGTGTGTGTGTGTGTGTGTGTGTGTGTGTGTGTGTGGGTGTGTGTGTGTGTGTGTGTGTGTGTGTGTGTGGTGTGTGTGTGTGTGTGTGTGTGTGGTGTGTGTGTGTGTGTGTGTGTGCGTGTGTGTGTGTTGGTGGTGGTGGCGGTGGGGAGAGAATTTTTATTTCACTCTTTTCTTTACTTTTGTCCCTTTTGATTTTCTTCTTCTTCTTTTATAACTGTTTCATTTTATAAAAACTTTTTTTCCCTGATTGTTGGCTAGAGCTCCAAGGTTCACCAATGGTGACATTTTTGCGCATGTGACGGTTCGTTTATCGTTCCTCCCGCCATTAAGTAAGGTTGCCGAATTCAGGCTTCGAGGATTTTTTGCCAACGGGACTGTTAAGCTCCCCCCCCCCCCCTCCCGGCACCGCCCACCACCCCCACCCCCACCCTCCGCCAGCATGGATGGTGAATAAGATGTGCAAGGTGTGTGCAACTTTCCAGAATCTCGGTTGGTCTGCGTACAAAATGATACTAAGTCCCACATAGGTAAAAGGTCTTTGGGGAGCGAGATTTTTTTATTTTATGTATGCTCCCCTACGACCTTATAGGTTATGGGACTCCTTTACCTTTTTACCTTATTTTATTTATTTATTGCCTTATACCACTTTAAGTCACGAGATTTCTCTGCGTGAAATTCGGGCTGCTTTTCCCAAGTCAGAGACCTCAGTTTCTCCAGGGGCCAGCATATTGAGGGCGGCGCCCATCTCCTCCTCTCCCTCGCTGCTTTACCTTCCCTGACCCTAAAGAGGGCAGGTACCCATTGACAGCTGGGTGAACTGGGGGAACTGTACTGAAGCCAAGGCGCGCAAACGGTCACCCATCCAACTGGTAACCACGCTCGATGCTGCTTCACCTTAGCTTGGGGAAAGGGAGTGCTCTGACCACTGAGCTATCCTGTCCCTTTTAAAGTCACACATATGTGGTAGATGACTTTCTCTTTCAGATCAGCTAAGGTTGTCTAGAGTCAATTTCTGCTATTAACTTTGTTTCTGCATCTGTATCTTTTCCTCCTATTACTGCTACTTGTAACACACACCACACACACACACACACACACATACACACACACGCACGCACGCACACACACACACACCACACCACCACCACCACCACCACACTACTACCACACACACATCACAAGACCACACACACACACACACACAAGACCACCACCACACACACACACACACACACACACATACAAACACGTACACACACACACACACAAACACACACACACACCACCACCACACCACCACCACTACCACCACCACACCACACACCACAAGACCCCCCCCCCCACCCCACAACACACACACACACATCTCACACACACACCAACCACCACCACCACCACCACACCACACCACACAAACCACCCCACAACACAACACACTTCTTTTAAACAACAAACAGATGATTGCTGGTATGTCGCACGTGCAATTAAAACGATTGTTTTCGTTCATTACATTCGCTCAATCACTTAAGTATATTGTTAATGGTATAATTATTATATAGTAATCATCTGTTACAATTGCACTCATAATTTCTCTAGTTGACGCATTAAAGTATTCTGGAGTCTTGAATGTCAAGTCAACTATCCCAATGTATGTATGTATGTATGTATGTATGTATGTATGTATGTATGTATGTATGTATGTATGTATGTATGTATGTATGTATGTATGTGTGTGTGTATGTATGTATGTATATATGTATGTATGTATGTGTGTGTGTATGTATGTAGTTATATATGCTTGTATGTATGTATGTATGTATGCATGTATGTATGTATGTATGTATGTATGTATGTATGTATGTATGTATGTATGTATGTATGTATGTATGTATGTATGTATGTGTGTATGTGTGTATGTATGTGAATATGGTACCGTCAGCGCCTGGGGTTTATCACAGTTCTTGATTAAACCATTGACGCTGGGGGCAACAACAGCAAAGTGAGAGGCTGTATGACCAGTGGCTTTCTTTCCCACTCATGGAATTCCACTTTACAGCTTAGTCTTTAGTGATCGACTGTGACTCTATGACTAGGAGGCTTGACTCGCACAGTCCTTATGTGCTGCAGCCCTGGGGGCTGGTTGGTCTTTGGAGAACATCTCCAACGCTGACTGTCCTTATGCCCACTTGGCCGAGAGAGAGGGGATGTGCTGTGGGCAAGGCATCTCCACTATAATCAAATTTCTGCCCAGTTTCCAAAACAGCAGCTGCCTCCTCTGCTGTTTTGGAGGTCATCGTCGGACACGACGGACAAACATACATACATACATATATGTGAATATGACAGGACTATGATAAGTTTACTTGTTGTCCTGTCAAGGCATGCTTGTATTTTTGTGACATTTTTCTTTTACATAAATTCTGTTTAAAGCAATACAAGACATCAAGGTCCCGTGTGCGAACGCACGCCGAACATCTTGCGCACACGTTACAACCCGTTCCGCTTTTTGGGAAGAGTAGGCCATTGTGTGCAGGTGAGAAGGGGTGACAAAATGGACAAAACTGCATACACACCGGGACTGGATGTAAAAAAAAAAGAAAAAAAAGCAGCGCATGAGCGCTTATTCCATTATCCTCGAAATGAAAGCATAAAAGAATAAAATAAAAAATAAATGAAAAACAAAAATACGCACACACTATACCACATTACCTTACAACACAACACCACACAACACCACATAACGCAACACAACAACACACCTTTAAAGTCACCCCCACACCCCCCCCCCCCCCCCCCACCCCCACCCCCCCCAGAAAAAAACAAAACCAACAAAAAAGTTAAAGAATTTTTGTTAAAAAAAACAAACAAAAAAATACCAAGGGGACCAAACTTATCTACCTTGCACATGGGGCCAGGCGTGACAAAAAGCCAGCCATCAGCCGCAAGGGGGGTAACCCGAGCCTGATCCAGGTAAGGGGAGGTAAGTTCGCATGTCTGAGGTCTTTGTAGTGACTTCCCTTTGCCGGCCCTTAATCCAGCCGCTTTAAGGGCCCTGAAAACCGGGCTATTCGAAACCAGTCTTTGTAAAATAGCGCTCTTTTCTAGCTTGTGCGCGCACACACGTATACAAACGCACACACACACACACACACACACACACACACAGGTTTGAGTCTTAAGTCTTGTTTTCACAAATTAGTACAAAGACGTTTAGAGGTGGGAGGTGGGGGTAGGGGAGGAGGAGGTAGAGTTGTGATTTTTTTGTTGTTGAAAAGTTTGTCTTTTTCTTTGCATGGCTGTAAATGAATTTGAGCACGCTATTATTCAGTGACTTTCACCTGTGGTGAAAAGAAGGAGGAGGTTTATTACTTAAACTACTACATGCACCTATGGGGGGAGAGGGGGGGGGGGTGGAATCTCCTTTCGCTGATTTTGCAGTCTGCTGTTTAAAAGGGTTAAAATGAGCGTGGCCAGAAGATAAAGCCCTGATAATGGCTTAGACATGGTTTTGGGTGCTGTAAAGTGGAGAACAAAAAATTATTATCCTAGATTTGGAATGTCCCACTTATAACAGCATTGAGAGTGGTTACTAAGTGGAAGGGTGACCCGTTTGCGCGCCTTGGCTTCAGTACAGTCCCCTAGTTCACCCAGCTGTGAGTGAGTACCTGATTGGGGACGGGATAGTTCAGTGGTCAGAGCACTGGCTTTCCCCAAGCTAAGGTTAAGCAGCATTGAACATGGTTACTAAGTGGATGGGTGACCGTTTTGCTTGCCTTGGCTTCAGTACAGTCCCCCATTTCACCCAGCTGTAAATGGGTACCTGCCCTCTTTGGGGTCAGGGAAGGTAAAGCAGTGAGGGAGAGGAGATGGGCACCGCCCTCAATATGTTGGCCCCTGGAGAAGTAAGGTCTCTGATGACGCCTCGCTCCCTTACGACCACAAAGGTTATGGGACACCTTTACTTATAACTTAAAATGGGAGCCTAGGGGGTTAGAACCCTACCAAAACCAATATTGTTATATTAAAAAAATAAACAGAAAAATTGTTTGTAATCTGTGCAGAGAAAGGAGAGATGTCTGACAAAAATGAGTGAATATTTTGATTTGGTTGTTTCACAAGATTCAACGCTATGAAGATTCCGATTATTATTATTATTATTATTATTATTATTATTATTATTATTATTATTATTATTGTTTTGTTGTTGTTGTAGTTGTTATCATCATCATTATCCATTATTATCATCATTATCATTATTAATCATCATCATAATCATCATTATTATTATCATCATCATCATTATTATCATCATCATCATCATCATTATTATTCTCATTATTGTTAGTAGTAGTATCATCATTATCATTATTATCATCATTAAAACCTGTTTTAAGGTCCAGTTGGGAGTGTTGAAAATTCATTGTATACTAAAAATGCGGGGGGAAAAACAAAACAAAAAAACCCCAACAAACCAAACCAAACCAAAACAACTCCCCACCCCAACCCCAACCCCCAGTAATTTCTGGACTAAAAATTATAAGTTTTTGCAATCATTTAAAAAAATTTACAGTTTCTTTGATAAAAAAAACAAACCCAGAGATCTATGGGATTTCTTTTTTTTGTGGTCAATCAAAAGTTGGAAATAGGTATAACCATTTTTTTCTTTTTAAAGTTGCAATAGACCAGTTCTTGGCAAGTATTTAAAGGCACAACAGGAGGCAGGAGAGCCCTCTTCCTCGCACAAAGATGCCTCTTGCTATTGGAATTGAAAGGGTTGAGGAAGTAATAATGTGAAATAATCACAGCTTAAACAAATTCGCAACAAATAAAGAGGGCACCAACAATGAGCTCATGAGAGGGACCGAGAACAGGGAAGAATGGAGAGCCATGATCGTCGATGTCTGCAGGACCAGACCGGACACTTGAAGAAGAATCACAGATCTCACACAAATGGAAAAGTAGTACAAGGCAATATTTCTCACAGAATGAAATCACAAACATTGCTTTCACTCCATTATCGATGCCTTAGAGCAACAACGGCTTATCTTGAAAAAAAAAAATTAGCAGTTTTCAATTTTTTCATAATATTTGGTAGAATCTACAGTAAACTTTCAGATGACAAAAGTATACAATAAAAGTTGTATTACTTTCAAAGATATTTGAAGAAAACCTTTTGTTGCACAAAATTACCCTAGCAAATCTCACAGGGTACACTGGACTTACCGAACAGCATCCAGCTTTTCATCTAAAGCCTTTAATGCCAATTATCTGGGACAGGGGTCTGCAACAGCAGACATCCAGCTGTGCAAACCCTTCTTGCCTAGGAGTGGATACACTTGGACTGCTGGGCAGGGTTTATGTAACACTGGATAAATATCTTTTACTTTAAGATTAGGGCGGCCTTCCTTTACAAGAAAAAAGAAAGTGAAGGGAACAGCAGGGGCACTGACAGCCGGTGTTATGAGTTTCTGCTTCTTGCGCTCGTGTCGCTAACCGAGGTCGAATCCCCAAAGATTTTTTTTCCCATCTGGACCAAAACATCCCACTCCCCCCCCCCCCCCCCCCCCACCCCCCCCCCCCCCCCCCCCCCCCCCCCCCCCCCCCCCCCCCCCCCCCCCCCCCTCTCCAGAAAAAAAAATCCTTGGATGAAACTATAAACCGAGACCCCGTGTGCTGCGAACTCACGCAGAACATCTTGCGCACACAGTTAAAACCCGTTCCGCTTTTCGGAAAAGTAGGCCATTGTGTGCTGGGTGGGAACGGATGACAGAATTGACAAAACTGCTTTCACACGGGGACTGGATGTGGAATTTTTTAAAAAGCGCACAGGAGTGCTTGTTCCATTATCCTCGATATAAAAGAATAATAAATAACTAAAAAAATAAATAAACAAAATCCTCGAAATAGAAATAAAAATGAAATAAAAATACATAACTGACCAGCAGCCATTGTGGCTGTCTCTCTTTCCGTCAGTAAGATCAGCCACGTCTACGGCACGCTGCCTCCCAGACCCACGAAACAGGTTCAGGAGTTGCAGTTGTAACTGCTACTGGCATGGGTAGCACTGAGGGATTTCTGTTATTGCAGCTTTCATTTCATTTCATACCACTTTAAGTCACGGCAGATTTCTCTCCGTGAAATTCGGGCTGCTCTCCCCGGGGAGAGAGCGTCGCCACAAGAGCAGCGCCACCCTTTTTTTTTTCTTTTACCTGTCTGCAACTGTATTTCGTTTCCCTATCAGAGTGACTTTTTTCTACAGTATTTTGCCAGGGACAACTCTCTTGTTGCCGTGGGTTCTTTTACGTGCGCTAAATAATTATGTGTAACACACGGGACCTCGGTTTATCGTCTCATCCGAAAGACTAGCGCCCAGACCACCACTCATGGTCTAATGGATGGGGGAAAAGTTTCGGGTCCAAACGGGGTACGAACCGCCGCACACTTCCGACCCGGACTTTTCGCTTTCTAGACAGGCGCGTTACCTCTAGACCACCGATCCATCCTTTCAGATAATGTGTGGCCCCTGTGGGGATGCCAGGGGCCAGTCAGTATAAACAGCATCCCCACCTTCTGGAAATGCACATTCCCTAAAACGGGAAACCTCCACTGGGATTTTAATACAATCACAACTGGACATTATAGGTAAGGTAAAGGTAAAGGTGTCCCATAACCTATAAGGTCGTAGGGGAGCGAGGCGTCAGAGACCTCACTTTTCTAGGGCCAGCGTATTGAGGGCGGCGCCCATCTCCTCTCCCTCGCTGCATTACCTTCCCTGACCCTAAAGAGGACAGGTACCCATTTACAGCTGGGTGAACTGGGGGAACTGTACTGAAGCCAAGGCGCGCAAACGGTCACCCATCCAAGTGGTAACCACGCTCGACGCTGCTTAACTTGGCTGGGGGAAAGCGAGTGCTCCGACCACTGAGCTATCCCGTTCCGGGACATTATAGGAATTCCCTTTTTTCTATCCCTCTCTTTGTTTCTGCCTTGTTCCTTTTTTCTTCCTGTCACCTCCTTCTTGTCTATTTTCTGCCTTCTTGGTCCAATCTCCTGTCCTTTTTTTCCCAGAAAGACTTAAAAGATAACAGTTCTCTCCCATGCCGAAGTTGGATGCGCTGGGCCTGACTTGTCAGGCGCTTAACGGCAGCGCAACGCATTTTCGCTCATGTGACAGAAGAATAGTTTCTGTTTGACCATTGGACAACAACGAAGAAGAATAAATACATTTCGTTTATCATCTCAAGGCTATTCAGGATATTTTGTTTGAATTCTTTTTTTTTGCATATTACAGTGACACACGATAATAGGGTAAAGTGATTATTCTAAATCAAGCAAAGAAAGAAATCAAGGAAATTATAAATAATCCTTCATACAATAATGATCTTATAATATTCTTCTTCCTGGAACGCTCAGACAGCTGTTGTCTGTGGTATCAGCAAAAAATTAATGCCTTACGCTGCCGTTAAGCGCCTGACAAGTCAGGCCCAGCGCATCCGACTTCGGCACAAGAGAAAACTGTTATCTTTTAAGTCTTTCTGGAAAAGGAAGCAACAGGAGCATGGACCAAGAGGGCAGAAAAATAGACAAGAAGGAGGTGACAGGAAGAAGAAGAAACGAGGCAGAAACAAAGAGAGGGATAGAAAAGAGGAAATTTCTAGCACAGAATTTCCAGAAGGTAGGGATGCTGTTTATGCTGAAAGAGCCCCTGCATCCAACCAGGGGAAATAAATGTTATGATAATTTATGATATTTTTCATAAGCAATGGATAACTTAAGGAGATGTACACGCTCCTAAACAGGTTTTGAAATAGTACAGTACTCTTTCGCCTACGGATGTGATCTTATTACTTCGTAGTTGCACAATGGAAAACCGAAAATCTGATCCCCCCCAAAAGGTATGAAATAGTGTAGGACAATCAATGGCAGCTAAAGGAATAAACGAAAAATCCTTGTGAGAGTGGTTTCCAAAAAACAAAGAAGAATAAAAAGGTTCTGTCAATATAAACATCAGTGACATTATTTACGCCATTTCACTGTATGGACCGACCTAACTCGTGAGTTTTAGCACCTGAAAAAATAATTAAGGTTTTTTTGGTTTTGGTTGGGGTTTGGGGGTGGGGGGGTGTATATATTTTTTTTAGAGGGGTACATGTTTTACTATTGTGGTTATTATCATTTATATTGTTCTCTCTTTCTCTTAAAACAAAGTACATATTCAATTATTACGGTTTTTTTTCAATATTTGTTATAAAAGTTTCATTTTCTCTGCATTTAAAACACTGCAGTTATCAAATACAAAGATAATATTATTACAATAACAACAACCACATGTATTTGCATCATGGCTTGTCTCAACGCTTGAACCACTTCGGGTTTATTTGACTCCATCCATGGGGTCAGAAGTTAGGTTAAAAAAATGGTAAAGGAGTCCCATATCCTACAAGGTCGTTAGGAAGCGAGGTGTCAGAGACCTCACTTCTCTAGGGGCCAGCATATTGAGGGCGGCGCCCATCTCCTTCCTCTCCCTCGCTGCTTTACCTTCCCTGACCCTAAAGAGGGCAGGTACCCATTTACAGCTGGGCGAACTGGGGGAACTGTACTGAAGCCAAGGCGCGGGCAAAACAGTCACTCATCCACTTGGTAAACCACTCTCAACGCTGCTTAACTTGGCTGGGGGAAAGCGAGTGCTCTGACCACTGAGCTATCCCGTCCTTGTAACTTAGGGCTTTGATTAATTGACACAGCACAGTAATCATGACACACCCCTTGGGAGCA
>CM054161.1:3851854-3856854 GCA_028751875.1 Rapana venosa
GCTATCGTCTGTAAAGCTATGAATATGAAACAACCGTTAATTTTACTGGTGTGTGTTTGGTGTTTGTGTGTGTGTGTGTTGTCGATTACATAGCAGCAGTAGTAGTAGTAGTAGGAGGAGGAGGAGGAGGAGGAGGAAGAGCAGCAGCAGCAGCAGCAGCAGCAGCAGAAGCAGAAGCAGAAGCAGCAGCAGCAGCACATTTAGCAGACAGAGCTCACTTAGTGCAAAAAGCATTTAGGATCGGGACCAAAGACATGGAGGATAGCCAACGCTCTGGACTAAAGATGGATCGGTGGTATAGAGGTAACGCGCCTGCCTAGAAAGCGAAAAGTCCGGGTCGGAAGTGTGCGGTGGTTCGATCCCCGTTTGGGCCCGAAACTTGTCCCCCCATCCATTAGACCCATGAGTGGTGGTCTGGGTGCTAGTCTTTCGGATGAGACGAAAAACCGAGGTCCCGTGTGTTACACACAATTATTCAACGCACGTAGAAGAACCCGCGACAACAAGAGAGTTGTTCCTGGCAAAACTCAGTAGAAAATAAAAAGCCACTCTGGTAGGGAAACAAAATACAGTTGCAGACAGGAAAAGAAGAAAATAATGGGTGGCGCTGCTCTTGGTTTCAACAGAATTATTCATGAAAAGTGTCACCAAAATACCTGTAAGCATACCTTGACAGGCAAACAACAAGTAAACTTATGAGAGTCCTATCATAATTCACATACACACCGGTGGCGCTGCTCTTGTGGCGACGCGCTCTTTCTTGGAGGGGAGAGCAGCCCGAATTTCACGCAGAGAAATCTGCCGTGAGTTACAGTGGTATACAGCACAGGTAGAGATTAAAACAGAGGGGGTGGGGGGTGGGGGGGGGAAGCAGGATGGGCGGCCAAGATTGCGTGATGGACAGGAAAACTATTCGCAGGGGATCTAGGCTTTGGTACACAACCGACGAGATGAGAGGAACGGAGGAATCTGATCAATTGCTCTTCAGTGCAGATCTTTAATGACTCTCGACAGAGTAAACGAGGATGAACACGACAGGGGGGAAAAAAGACACAGAATAACCTTGAACACATTAGGAAACATTGAAACGATGACTAGGACATAAAAGGTACAGGTGTCCCATAACCTATGCGGTCGTAGGGGAGCGAGGCGTTAGAGACCTCAACTTCTCTAGGGGCCAGCATATTGAGGGCGGCGCCCATCTCCTCTCCCTCGCTGCTTTACCTTCCTGACCCTAAAGAGGGCAGGTACCCATTGACAGCTGGGTGAACTGGGGGACTGTATTGAATGAAGCCAAGGCGCGTAAACGGTCACCCATCCAAGTGGTAACCACGCTCAATGCTGCTTAACCTTAGCTTGGGGGAAAGCGAGCGCTCTGACCACTGAGCTATCCCGCCCCGGTTTAGCCTAAGACATACAGTAGCTGAAATACGTATGATCTGTTGTTGTGCGTTCCCCAGCTTAACACTTTGCAGGGGTCACCCAGAATGATGCACTCTGACTCACTCATCCTACCTGGGAATCACTGTGAGATTGAAATTGCACACTAAGAATGAGATGTTTGCGTGTATGACTGTTTTTAAGTAGCCTACCTCGCCATTATTATAGGCAGCCATACTCCGACTTCAGACCGTGTAGGTCTGGTGCCTAGGACCTGAGGAGCATTTCAGATCTGAAAGATACGAACCGTGTGCACGGAGATAATAATTAGAAGAAGAAGAAGAAGAAGAAGAAAGAAGAAGAAGAAGAAGAAAGAAGAAGAAAGAAGAAGAAGAAGAAGAATGGTAATGATAAAATAATAAAATAATAATAATAACAATAATAATAAATGGAATTTATATAGCGCTATATCTTGTAAAAAAAAATAATCAAAGCGCTTGCATTCGACCCACATCCTACACAATGCAACCAACAATTATTAACAGTTTCAACAAAATTCAAACACACACACATACATACACACACACACACACACAACACACACACACACACACACACACACACACAACACACACACACACACACACACACACACACACACACACACACAGAGGTTATACACTCCGGCAAGATGATGGGAATTTCTGGTCATTGAAGGCAGGGACAGATAATTATGAGATGAAACAATGAATAGGGGAAAAAGTCTTAGGTTTGAAACAGGTATGTCCTGAGGCTGGATTTTAAAGTGTGGTAAGTAGGCTTCTCGCGAAGGGAGAGAGGGAGGTCATTCCAGATTGATGGACCAGAAAATAATAGAGAAAGAGCGAGATCTGAGATAGTAATAATTATAGAGCACAAAACCGGAATAAAACAACAACAACAACAATAACAACAACAGGATGTGTTACGGAAAGAGGTGGAGGGGTGGGGGTGGTTGGGTGGGGGTGGTTGGATGGGGAGAGGGGGGTGGGGGGTGGGATGGGAAGGGGGGGGGGGGTGGGGGGGGGGGTGGGGTGGGGGTCTAGAGATAACGCACCTGCCTAGAAAGCGGAAAATCCGGGTTCGATTCTCGTTTTTGCCCGAAACTTCCACCCCCCCCCCCCCTCGCCCCCCCCCCCCCCCCCCTTCTCCACTAGACGGTGAGTGGTGGGTGGTCTGGGTGCTAGTCTTCCGAATGAAATTTAAAAAACCGTTGTCCTGTGTGTGCAACACGCATTGAGTGCACGTAAAATAACCCGCGGCAACAAGAGAGTTGTCCCTGGCAAGATTCTGTTAAAAAAAAGAAAGCCAGTTTTATAGAGAAACAAATACATATGCAGACAGGAAAATAACAAAAATAGTGGGTGGCGCTGCTCTTGTGGCGACACTCTCTCACCCCGAGGAGAGCAGCTGGAATTTCACGCAGAGAACACTGCCGTGTTTTAAAAAAACAAAATTAATACTACTATAAAGAGGCCATATATTTTAACGCAATATTATAAACAGGCTGTATGACCAGTAGCTTTCTTTCCCACTCACGGAATTCCACTTTACAGCTTAGTCTTTAGTCATCGACCATGACTCTCTGACTAGGAGGCTTGACTGGCACAGTCCTTATGTGCTGCAGCAGCCCTGGGGGGCTGGTTGGCCTTTGGAGAGCATCTCCAACACTGACTGTCCTTATGCCCACTTGGCCGAGAGAGTGGGGAGGTACTGTGGGCAAGGCATCTCCACTGTAATCAAATTTCTGCCCAGTTTCCAAAACAGCAGCTGCCTCCTCTGCTGTTTTGGAGGTCATCGTCGAACACGACGGACAAACATACATAAACTGGCTTAACAGACCCAGACTGTGTTGTACAGAGGGACGTGGTTTTATTTGCAGATGACTAGCTGACAACTTGAAAGAATTTTCAAAAACAAAAAAATAGTAACAAAAATAAGCTGGCATACAATGGAGAAATAAATGTCAATTATTTTTCAAGGAAATGAGTTCAACCCAACACCTGCAGAAAAAAGTCAAATCAAAAGAAAGAAAGAAAGACAGACAGACAGACAGAAAAGTGAAAGACAAAGATATCCTAAATTTGTACAGTGGCATTCAACAACAAGAACAGCGGTGATGATGATGATAATAATAATAATAATAATAATAATAATAATAATAATAATAATAATGATGATGATGATGATGATGGCGATGATGATTATTATTGTGATTATGATGATGATGGTTATAATAATACTAATAATGACGATGATGATAATAATGATAATGATGATGATTGTGATGATGATGATGATGATGATAATAATAATACAGTTATGATGATGATAATGATGACGAGAAGAAGAAAAGACCGACATTTGAAGCAAATCAGACTTCAGGCTCAATCACAATATTTTCTTAAATAGCAAACTAACATGCTGACTTTTTTTCAAATAATATAACTATTATTTCTTTTTCTTTCTTTTTTCTTCTTCTACGACTTAAGCTATTTTCTGTTGCATAATGAATACCTTCTTTCTCTCTTTTTTCGTTTATTTGTTTTTTGTCGCCATTGTCAACAGATTTTTTTTTTAAATTATCGATCTGTGTACATTAGCAAACATAATAGATCCATATTTATTTTAGTAGCTTGTCACCAGCCAAGTTGTGCGCGTGACATTGTTTTCATATTTGATAGCCCCCCCCCCCCCCCCCCCCCCCCCCCCCCTATCCATGCTTTTATTGTGATTGAATCATAGTGTCATCATTTATGCATTTTGTGTAATCTTCAAATACTCCTCTCTCTCTCTCTCCTCTCTCTCTCTCTCTCTCTCTCTCTCTCTCTCTCTCCTCTCTCTCTCTCTCTCTGGGTCAGTCTGTCTGTCTGCCTGTCCTCTCTCTCCTCTCCTCTCTCTCTCTCTTCTCTCTCTCCTCTCTCTCTCTCTCTCTTTTTTTTTTTTTTTTTTTTACAGAACTTTGCAAAGGAACAACTCTCTTGTTGCCCTGGGTTCTTTTACGTGCGCTTGCGCGTGTTTACTCACGTGACCTCGATTTATCATCTCATCCTCAAAAAGGACTAACACCCAGACCACCACTCACGGTCAAATGGATGGGAGAAAAGTTTTTTTTCCAAAAAAACACTATCCCTACGTTAAGGGAAACAACCCACCCCTCTTTCCCAGTACACGTGCACTGTGCACATTTGTAAGTTACCGTTACCCAGTAGTGAAGGAAGGAAGGTGGCAGGATGGTTAAGACGTTTGCCTGCCAACAAGTAAATCGTGAGGTTCTGGGTTCGTTTCCCAGCCTCGCCCTTTCTTCCCAGTTTGACAAAAAATCGAACTGAATGTCAAAGTCCTTCGGATGACACTATAAACCGAGGCCCCGTGTGCGAACGCATGCAGAGCATCTTGCGCACACGTTAAATCCTGTTCCGCTTTTCGAAAGAGCAGGCCATTGTGTGCCGGTGGGAACAGATGACAAAATTTACAAAACCGCATTATCCTCGATATGAAATAAAATTTACACACAAAAAATCATGTCATCTGAGCGCTTTGATTTGTTGCTTTACAAGATTCAGCGCTATATAAATTCC
>CM054161.1:3864354-3869354 GCA_028751875.1 Rapana venosa
TGGAGGGGAGGGGGCGCAGTAGGGAAGAGAGAGGATTGTTTTGCTGAAACGGGGGTGGGGGTGGTGGGTGGGTTGGGTTGGGGTGGGGGGAGAGGGAGGGGGAGGGGGTAATGGGGGGGGGGGGGGGGGGGGGAGTGACATGTTGATACTAGTTGTGGGTTTGGTGGTTTTGTGTGTTTTGTTCTTTCAGATTTACAAGGGGAAAAAGGAAAAGGAAAGAAAAAAGAAATGGAGTAAAGTTATGTAGACATTTGTAGTGGGTTTTTTTATGGTTATGTGTGTGATTTGGGGGAGGAGGGGGGGGGGTGGGGGGGGGGGGGGGGGGGGGGGGGGGCGTTTGGTTGTGTTATCAATTTTGGGTTGTTGTTGGTTTGGTTGGTTTTGGTGTTGTTTGTTTATTTGTTTGCGTGGTGCAGGTTTTACTTTTAATTTAGTTTTTTTTGGGGGGTTTGGTTTTGCTCTCTCTCTCTCTCTAATAATAATAACAAACGCTTCAACGTAATAAAAAAAAATATTCATTTAAAAAATGGCATATGGGCAATGGGGACGCGATAGCTCAGTGGTCAGAGCACTCGCTTTTCCCCAAGCTAAGGTTAAGCAGCATCGAGCGTGGTTACCACTTTATGAATTTGAACCCCCCCCCCCCCCCCCCCCCCCTCCCTCTCTCTCTCTCTCTCCTCTCTCTCTCTCTCTCTGTGTTTCTTTTTCTTGTTGGGTTGTTTTTTTTGGTGAGGGGGGGGAGGTTTTTTTTTTCTTTTTCTTTGATTGGTTGTTAGTGGAATTTGGGGGTCTTTTAAAAAAAATAAATGTTTGCTTGTGTTATTGTTGGGTGGGGGAGGGAGGGAGGGAGGGGGGGGGTCGTTGTTTTGGTTGTTTGTTTTGTTTTGTTCTGTTTGTTTGTTTGTTTGTTGGTGGTGGGTTTTTGGGGGTGTTTTTTTGTTGTTGTTGTTGGGGTTTTTTTGGGGGGATCCACAACATTTCTTTCTTTTTTTTAACTGAGTGGTTTGTTTTGATGTTTGCCAGTTCTGGTTGCTATTTTGTCGCTTGTTGGTTTTCTGGAATTTATCGTCTGTTCACTCAAAGTGATATTAGACCCCTTCCCCCCACCCCCTAAAAAAAAAACCACGATAAAGAATTCGAAAATTGTGTCACACTGGTGGTTGTTACTGTCGTTTATGTGTCTGGGGTTGTTGGGTCTTGTCTATGTTGTGTTTTGGTTTTGATTTTGTTTGTGCTTCTGTTCTTGTTTTTTGGCTTTTTTCGGTCATAATCTTCTTGCTGCTCGACTGTAGTTTTTCAAATTTGTAGTAAGGGAATTTAAACAAGAAAGTAGCAACTACACCAAAATAATAATGAGAATTTAATTAAAAAAACAAACAAACAAACTAACACAAACACACGAACAAATAAACAAACAGAAAACGCCTAGATAATCAATATTAGAAGAAAAAAATTAGATTTTTTTGTACGCGACCGTTTTTACCCACCATGAAGGTAGCCGCATTCCGACTTCGGGAATGGTGTCTAAACACGAGGCCTGTGTGCATGCTTTTTTTTTGCTTTTGTTCGTTTGATTTTTTTCTTCTTTTTTTTTTTTTTTTTGGTTTAACATTGTCATCCATTCCTACTGGCACAAAATAGCCTCCTCCTTCTCCTCCAAAAGACGGAACGGATTTTTAACGTGTGGGCAAGGTGTTCAGTGTGTGTTCCACACATGGAACCTGGGTTTATAATATAGTCTCATCCGAAGAACTTCTGGGCGGAGTGGAGTCTGCACTGATGTTAACTCTATGGTAAAATTCCTTAAAAATGAACAGGGGCCTCAGTGGTGGCTCGAACCCGGGCCGTCAGATCACGAGCGCAAACGCTCTAACCACTAGGCTATCCTGCCCCCCCAGAATGAATAAATGAGTGTATGAGTGTTTTAAAGAGCGCATGAAGAAATCTACACACACGCCCATGAAGTTAAATTATGAAGACAGCGATCGTGGTAAAAATGTGTAGTCTTGCAATAGATGAGTTGGAGAGATAAGATTTCTACAGTTTAAGTTTTATTTTCAAGTTATATTCATCTCCGAACTCGGAATGCGGCTACCTTAATGGTTGATGAAAAACGGTGGGATATGGAAAGTTTCACCATTGGTGAATCTCGGAGCTCTAGCTAAACAATGAAAAGATGATTTTCGTTTGTTCTGGTTCATTTTATGGTAGATCATTTCTGTCATGATTTATGAATTCTGTTGTTTTTTTTAATTCACTCATGGCTTAGATATTTTTGGGTGTATGTATTTTGTGTTTCATTTTGTAATATTGCAAACCAATAAGTGTATTAAATGCTGTCTTAATTATATATATCTTGGGCTTGTTTCATTAGGGAATTTTTCAAACATCATCATGAGTAAAAGTCAATCATTTGAGAGAAAAAAAGACAACACACACATACACACGCGCGCATGCACACACAACACACACACACACACACCACACACACGTACACACACACACACACACACACATACACACACACGTACACACACACACACCTAAAACACAAATCCTAACGAAACAATAATACACAAAGTACACAGTTAAAAAGTGAAGGAAAAAATATCACACACACACAAACTCACAAACACACACACACATACACACACACACACACACACACACACACACACCCCGAACGAAACGAAACAAAACAAAACACATATAGACAAACAACAGAGATAACAAATGAAGAGGAAAAAAATCATCTGAAGGACCTGACAAAGAGAAAGAGTGCTGACAAAGAAGAGACCCCTGAAGTACACCATGGACACATCGATTTTTCTGTAGATAACTGTTTTTGCACTCTACCTTTCCCTGATCTCATGTCAACTGTCATTGACTGATTGATTTTTGTGTGTGGATATAGTGTATGTTTAGCTGATTAAAGAAACATTACAGAGCTGGTTTTGTTGTTGTTGAGAAAAATACAAGTTGAGCTTATTTCAAAGTTTCATCGATTTCTAGTTAGAAAATCACAAAGCAGCACAAAAGCCAGTAAATGCCAAACTAGCTCCCCCTCCTCCTCCCCCTCTCCGAAAACACACACACACACACACACACACACACACACACACACACACACACACACACACACACACACACACACACACACACACACACACACACACACGAAACAAACAACAACAAACCAACAAAACCAAACAAACAAACAATGTCAAACTACCACCACCACCCAAAAATATCACCCACCACCACCAACAAAGCCACACACTACAACACACACACAAAATACCTCACTCCATCCCCCACCAACAATTAAGAAGAAGAAGAAGAAGAAGAAGAAGAAGAAGAAGAAGAAGAAGAAGAAGAAGAAGAAGAAGAAGAAGAAGAAGAAGAAGAAGAAGAAGAAGAAGAAAAAGAAGAAGAAGAAGACGACGACGAAGAAGAAAACAACGAAGAAGAAGAAGAAGAAGAAGAAGAAGAAGAAGAAGAAGAAGAAGAAGAGAAGAAGAAGAAGAAGAAGAAGAAGAAGAAGAACAAGAAGAAGAAGAAGAAGAAGAAGAAGAAGAAGAAATACCCAAGAAGCATAAGGGATTTTTGTTTTACGACAGTAAAATTTCAGCTACATATGTAAAAAAAAATATTTAAAAAACCCAGTTGGAATCCGTGGTTGTAATAATTATTGTATCTGAAAATAGCGTCATTTTCTAAATGTTTTGTGCCTTCTTTCTGAATGTTTTTGGTGTGGGTTTTTTTTTAATCTATTTTATTCTACTTTTTTTATTCTATTTTTATTTTCATGTTTATTCATGTTTATTTATTGATTTTTAAAAAATTGGGGGTTAGGGGAGGGGGAAGACAGCGTGGGTTCCCCCCTGCTAAATGTATTCTCTCTCTCTCTCTCTCTCTCTCTCTCTCTCTCTCTCTCTCTCTCTCTTCCATCTTGCTCATCAAAAATATTCTTTTATCAATTCTTTTTTAAAATTTCGTTTTTTACCTAGAATACTCACAAGTTAAGACAGTTGATATATTTCTTTTCCATCAATGCATTTGCTTAAAGGGTATATTTTAAATAACGGAACACGATATATGCCTAAGCTTGAAACATGCTTACGTTCATGTATCTTTAGTACTGATAAGGATGTGCAATTTTTTTTTGGTTTTGCTACTATAAAATGTTTTGGGGTTTTTGTTTGTTTGTTGTTGTTTGTTTGTTTGTTGTTGTTGTTGTTGTTTTGTTTTTTTCATCACCGAAAAGCTTTAAGGTTCACCAATGGTGAGATTTTTTGAGTATGCGACCGTCATCATACGTAAAATGGTGTGTGTGTGTGTGTGTGTATGTGTGTGTGTGTGTGGTGTGTGTGTGTGTGTGTGTGTGTGTGTGTGTGTGTGTGTAGCTTTGTTATGTGTGTTTATGATTGCTTATTGTTGCTATCAATTATTTCTTAATATCAGTCATCGATTTTTTTCTAAAAAAAAAAAATTCTTCGGGAAATATGTAAAATAATTATACAGTAAGGTGTGTGTGTGTGTGTGTGTGTGTGTGTGTGTGTGTGTGTGTGTGTGTGTGTGTAAGTGTGTGTGTGTGTGTGTGTGTCAAGTCAAGTCAAATCAAAATTTTATTTTTCCAGATGGTACATTGAATAAGCAATGCATTTGCTTTTTTTCATCAAGCCATCTATCTGAGAAAAAACTTCTTAATGATTATACTAAGATACAAGATTCCTTGTATGTGTGTGTTGTGTGTGTGTGTGTGTGTGTGTGTGTGTGTGTGTGTGTGTGTGTGTGTGTGTGTGTGTGTGTACATTTGAATTTGTTAAAACTGTTTATCATTGTTGGTTGCATGTGTAGGAGTGGGTTGAATGCAAGCGCTTTGATTTGTTTTTACAAGACATAGTGTTATATAAATTCCATTAACTATTATTATTATTATTATTATTATTATTATTATTATGAGCTGGACTAGTATATAACTTTTCCCAGCATGTAGA
>CM054161.1:3874354-3879354 GCA_028751875.1 Rapana venosa
AATGAGGTATACACCGTGTTTCACACTATTATAGATTTTTTTTAAAAACGGACAGAAAGACAGACAGGTCAACATAATGAGGTATACACCATGTTTCACACTATTATAGATTTTTTTTTAAAACGGACAAAAATACAGACAGGTCAACATAATGAGGTATACACCATGTTTCACACTATTATAGATTTTTTTAAAACGGACAGAAAGACAGACAGGTCAACATAATGAGGTATACACCATGTTTCACACTATTATAGGTTTTTTTTTTTTAAACAGACAAATATACAGAGAGATCAACATAATGAGTTATGCACCATGTTTCACACTAGAAACATAGATTTTTAAAAAAAATAGAGACAAAAAGACAGCCAGATATGTTTCATTCTGGTAAAAATGACAGATAAAAACAAATATAGACAAAATTACAGACAGGTCAACATAATGAGGTATACACCGTGTTTCACACTAGAAACATAGATTTTTTTTTTAAAATACAGACAAAAAAGACAGACAGATGAACAAACCGAAGTAGACAACTTGTTTCACACAAGGAAGATAGACAGATAAAAGAGAGAGAAAAAACTACAGACAAGAAGACAGACAGATCAATATAGCGAGTTCTTCAATATGTTTCACACTGGAAAAGACAGACAGATAAAATGATAACAGACAAAAAGACAGAGAGATCCAGATAATGAGCTAGACAACCTAATGCACACTAGAAAGATAGACAGACCAACGTGCCGAGTTCTAGAACATGTTTCACACGGGAAATAATATAGAGAGATATATAGAGAGATAAAATAAATATAGACAAAAAGACAGACAGATCAAGATAATGAGCTAGACAACCTATTTCACGCTAGAAAGATAGACAGACCAACATGCGGAGTTCTATAACATGTTTTACACTGGAAATAATATAGACAGATAAAATAAATACAGACAAAAAGACAGACGGATCAGCATAGCGAGTTAGACAATGTGTTTCACTCTGGAAAGACAGACAAATATAAAAAGAAAATACAGACAAACAAAACAAAAAAAATATATAGTGAGTTCTATAGCATGTTTCTCTCTGGGGGGGAAAAACAGACTGATAAAAAAAAAATACAGATAAAAAGACAGACAGATCAATGATAGCAAGTTATATATTATGTTTGACACCGAATAGACAGATAGATTTTTTTTTAAATTGACAAAAAGAGAGACAGACGAGTATAGTGAGTTCTACATCATATTTCACCCTGGGGAAAAACCAGACAGATATAAAACAAAAAAGTACAGACAGATCAAAGACAGGCAGATCAACATAGCCAATTCTACAACTTGTTCCCCCTCTGCTGTATCCATCTTACAACACAGATGGGACAACAAGACAACAGACAACTTGAGAGAGCTGAGAAAGATTATTATCAGACAAGATGGAACAAAGGACAAGCGTTTGACAAAGCAGCATTTGAACAAAGTATCATTTGAACAAATCAGCATTTGAACAAAGTACCATTTGAACAAATCAGCATTTAAAGCAGCATTTTTGAACAAAGCAAGATCCAATCTGTTTTAACTTTCACTGTGGTAGTCATCATAATAAAGTCAACTCAGAATACACAGACTCTCTCTCTCTTCATCTCTCTCTCTCTCTCTCTCTCTCTCTCTCTCTCTCTCTCTCTCTCCCATCTCTCTCTCTCCTTTACCAGGTTTCATTTGCATCACATCATCATCATCATTACTACTTCCCCACCATCATCACCCCACACCACCACCACCACATCACCACACACCACCATCCCACCACCATCCTCATCATCATCTTCATTGTTATCATCACCACCACCATCACACACCACCACCATCATCATCATCATCATTATTACCATCACCTCCAATACCACCCACCACACCAACATCACCACCAACCACCACCACCTACAACCACCACCACCACCACCACCATCATCACATCATCATCATCATCATCATCATCATCATCATCATACTACCATCACCTCCAATACCATCACCACCACTACCACCACCATCACCACCACCAACCAACCACCAACCACCACCACCACCATCAACATCCCTCCTCCTCCCTTCCTCACTTGCCCCATACGTACACACAAACACACAACACAACATTAATACTCACTGTCATCAATG
Source organism: Rapana venosa (assembly GCA_028751875.1). Lineage (NCBI taxonomy): Eukaryota > Metazoa > Mollusca > Gastropoda > Neogastropoda > Muricidae > Rapana > Rapana venosa. Next base: position 3,876,521 of record CM054161.1, read on the forward strand.
TCAATATCAGACATGTCCTCCTCCTCTTCCTCCTCCTCCTCCTCCTCCTCTTCCTCCTCCAGGGGAGACTGGCTGCAAGACGGAGCATCCTCCGACCTCGGGGATCTGTCCCCATCCCCCATCCCTCCCAAACCCATCCCCACCCCCCTCCCCAACCCTCCTCCACCACCACCACCACCACCACCTCTACCCTCACCACACAGCACGTGCAAGGACCCATAGCGAGCACCAGCAGTGTAGGCCAAGGACGTCATTGGAGCCAGATCCCGAGAGGGATTTTCCCTCCGGGATTCTTTGGAGGAGGTCTGACGATCTCCGAGAATGTCCGAAATCATGAAAGAAGGCTTGTGGATCGGGTGAGAAGAAGGAGGAGGAGGAGGAGGAGGAGGAAGAGGAGGAAGAGGAGGAAGACTTTCAGAATGTGAAGGAGATTTCTTCTCCGGGGAATTGTCTCGACCATCTTTACAGTTCATCTGGGCCAAGCGGGGATTCACTGCGCGGAGGAATGGTCTTTGAGGCTCTGCAGGAAAGTGAGAATCTCTGGATCGGTGAGACAGGTTTTCTGGAACTAAAGGAGGAGGAGGAGGAGGAGGGGGTAAATACTGAGGAGGTCTGGCGCGGAAGTCTCTGTGATGAGGATGGGGATGATGAGAATGGTGATGAGGCATGAAGTACCCCAGGTCTTCAGAAGACAGACCGTGTCGGGAAAAAGCCGGGTTAGGGTAGAACGCAGAACTGAGCATCAAAGGTGAGGAGTGGTGAGGGTGGTGAGGAGGAGGAGGAGGAGGGTGCTGCCTACCCCCCACGACCCCTAGAGGAGAAGACATCCTGGCGGACAAGGTCCTCGGGGTTGTCAAGGACAAGTTCTCCGGGTGGTGGATGTCAGGGTCATCTCCGCAAGCCTCCTCCTCCTCCTGGCCTTGGGACAAGGCTTGGGAGAGGCTTTGAGGAAGTCCTGAGGACGTGGAGGAGCTCCTCCTCTCCGAGTCTGCCTTGTGGAGATCGTAAGCTTGAGGCGGTGTTTCTTCAGCTCGTGAAGATGCCTCGGTGACTGGAGATTGTCTTGGGTGCGGAGTCTTCACCGAGGCATCTTCGGAAGAATTGCAACCATTGTCACTACTAGAATGTCGTTTTCTGTCTTTGTGTTTGGAGGAAGAGGAGGAGGAGGAGGAGGAGGATTTTTGTGAGGATTTTTTATGGTTTCTGGCGCACGTTTTACTGTCGCAGGATGATTCTTTCTTCGTGCAGTGGCATCCTTCCTCGTCTTCCTCTGAGGCTTCGCTTCTGTTTCTGGGTTTGTCCTTGATGACCACCATGACTTTGCCGTGTCCTTCTGTGTCGTCTGATTCGTTATCCACTTGAACAAACTCCTCGTCTGCGCTCTCGGAGCGTTCACAGGGTGGTGGCGTACCACTGCTGTCCATGTTGGGACTATGTGAGTTAACAGTTTGTTTGTTGTTTTGCCTCACTTTTTCAGCAGATTATAGTTTGGTTGTTTTTTTGTTTTGTTCCTAACACAGCGCTAGTTTAAACCAATCATATCCAAAACTTCAGTTTTAGGACAAGTTTAGACTCCTTTCATTTGTCTGATTTTTTGGGGGACAGTAAAATCTGGTTTTAAGTTTTAAAAAAAATTCTAGCACACACACACTCCAAAAAACCAGTGGTTTTTTTCCAAGTAGCACAGTGGTGTAGTTTGAACTGTTTTTTTGGGGGGAGCATCCCGTTCAATCACATGATACCAGCTGTAAAAAAAGAAAAAAGTAATAACAATAACAACACACGATGTTTTCTTCCTCAAACATGGTAAAATATTCACCAAAGAAAACTTTTGGATTTTTTAAAAATATAAAAGCGAATACTAAATAGATATTTCTCGGAGTGGAAAAGGTAGTTTAAAAACAAAACAAAAAACAAAAAACAAAATTTGTCTCAAAAATTTTTTTTAAATCTACAAAACATCATAACTATCGCATTACTATTTTCGATCAGCCGTGGAACTAACCTAAAAAAAATAACACACATACACACACACAACATACACAAACTCTGACCCTCAAATCCCACACCAACTTTGATCCCACAACCACCCCTAAAAAAAACAACCCAACAACAACTCCTCCTACCAACCCAAACTCACATCACACACACACACACCACCTCACCTCCACCAACTGCAAGCCACTAAAGCGACAAGGACAATGATGATGGAGATAAACCACTGTCAACAGCACTTCTACTACTAGTAGTAGCTAGCTACTCTCAGTCGAGACGAAAAGAGGAGGAGAGAGGAGAGGCGAGGAGAGGAGAGAGGAAGGAAGGAGAGAGGAGGAGAGAGAGAGACAGAGAAAGCAAGTGAAATCCGATTACTGGCATAGCCAATGAAATGGAAAGCCCGCGAAGTCAGATTTCCACACACACACACTCCTTCCATCCATCCCTCCTCTCTCTCTCTCTCTCTCTCTCTCTCTCTCGCTGTGGCGACGATTTGAAGACAGGATTAATAGCAATGAAAGCGGAACCCCACACAACACATGCAGTGGCAAGACATGAACGAACGCACGCACGAATTACCGATTGTGGTAGTGGTAGTGGTAGCCTTTTTCCTCTGTACAGTAGTAGTACTGTTTCACTTCGAAAGCAGCGCTGCCACTGATTTTTTTTTCTCTTTCAGTTCTGACAACAAAGATGATGACAATGACTGAAAATGACACCCAGTGTGTGTGGCACACTGTCACGCTATCTATCCTCAAGTGACAGTGACACTCACTACCCCTGTCAGCGTCAATAATAATAATAATAATAATAATAATAATAGTAATATCACCGCGTCA
>CM054161.1:3884354-3886854 GCA_028751875.1 Rapana venosa
TACATGATTACATTATCCGAATCTCTCTCTCTCTCTCTCTCTCTCTCTCTCTCTCTCTCTTTCTCAATTTCAACGTTGAAGTTGACGTTAACCCAGACAATGCACTTGTCAGTGTGCTAGCTTGCAATTCACAAGGGTCGTTGGTAGTATGTTCTTTCGATCCAGAAGGACCATAGAGCCGGAGCTTATCCCGGTTTCTGTAGCGTTAAGCGAACTGATGGTTTTTCACCACCCCTGTGACAGGACGCTAGTCTGTCGCCAGATACTTCCCCAGCAGAGCTGGTACCCACTTGTACACCTGGGTGGAGTGAGGAAAATAGGAATAAAGTGTCTTTCCCAAGGACACAACACCGAGCCGAGCGGGGATCGAACCCGCGACCTCTGGATCACGAGTCGACCGCCTAAACCACTCGACCACGGTGCCTCCTAAGGGTCGTTGGTAAATCTGGCAAAATCCTTTTTGACTGCTTTCATCAGGCTCAGACAGAATTTCATTGATCTTATGGACAAATAAAAGCAAAATAGTCTGCACGATTAAGATTGGTTTTTATCCAGGTTCTACAATTATTGTCTCAATGAACATCTTCATGTAGTACCAGTGTTGCGTTTCTAGTGCGTGTTATATGTCACGACAGAATAATGTATTGGTGTTTGTGTTTCTTCTCCCCGTGAAAGGGGCTGTTGGCCTGTATTCATTACATTTCAGAGTTCAGAGTTCTCTCTCTCCTCTCTCTCTCTCATCTCTCTCTCCTCTCTCTCTCTCTCTCTCGTTCTCTACTGTTGTCTGGGATATTTTTTGGTATCTATGAGTTAGCTGAAGAGGATCTGCCCAAACCGAGTTCGTTGGAGGGGTGTTCTTGCAGCCCTATGTTCGTTCCCAAGGAACTAAGAGGCATAAGTCAGGTAAGTCATGAGTTAGTATATTGGTTGGTCTTTTGATGGGAAAGAGAAATAATCATTCAAATACATTGCATTGTTTTAAGAATTATTGCACACTTTTTCTTTATAGAGAGCCCCCCACCGCGACCAAAAGTGGGGATGACTTTTCCCCGTTACCACCGCAAGTTCCTAAAAATCGGATATCTCCTCTTTCGCTGGGACTATATCATAATACAACCAGAACACCAAAAAAAAAACCAAAGTGGTGATGATTGAAGAAAGGAAGGAAGGATTAGTTTACAGGCTATGTTTGTGACCTTTTGTTAGTTTTGTGGAGTGGTGGATTGAAAACGATCTCGAAGGGGTGCGGGGGTGGGGAGGGTGTGTGTGTGTGTGGGGGGGGGGGGGGGGGGGGGGGAGGTGGGGGGAAGGTGAAAGGGTGGGTGGGTAAGTGTCCCTCCCCTCCCTCCCTCCCTCCCTCGCTCCGCACAGACCTTAGGGCAATAATTATATAACTTATTTTATTTATTTCTTTTATTTTATTTCTTTTTTATCGAGGATAATGGAATAAGCCCTTATGTGCTTTTTTTTTTACAACCAGTCCCCGTGTGTATGCGTTTTTGTACATTCTGTCATCTGTTCCCACCGGCACACAATGGCCTACTCTTACGAAAAGCGGAACAGGATTTAACGTGTGTGCGCAAGATGTTCTGCGTGCTTAACTTAACAAGGGTGAAGGAGGCTAGGAAGCATAGAATAGGGTCAAATGAACTAGTCAGGACTATCTCTTCCTTGATAGTTTTGGTTTTGATTTGATGTAGATAATTATAATTATATCCCAATGGTTTCATTATTGTGCACCATCACCGTTATTTCGAGAAAGAAAAAAACACACCATTTTTTTCTTTTTTTTTTTTTTAGTTTTGTGTTGTATTGTATAAGTCATGGCAGATTTCTCTGCGTGAAATTCGGGCTGCTTTCCCCCTCCCTGGGGAGAGCGCGTCGCCACAAGAACAGCGCCACCATCCATCATTATCAAAGGTCCAAGGTTCACCAAAAGTGAGATTTTTGCGTATGCGACCTTTTCTTTTTCTCTCCCCCCTTCCCCCTTTATCATTATGAAAATGATTTCATTCTTTTTTTAAAATCAAAGATTCTAACTTCTTTTTTTCTTTTCTTGTCTGCAACTGTATTAATTTTGTTTCCCAAATCAAAGTGGGGTTAGTTTTATTTTTTTCTACAGAATTTTGCCAGAGACAACTCCCTTGGTTTTGTGTCCACCTAGTTTATGATTATAACACAGACAACCCACAAAAGCTATATAATTATTATTATTGAAGGCTGATTTCGCGTTAAAGATTAAAAACAGCAATACGGATAGGGATGGTCAAATCAGATGATTGTAAATGCTGGTGGTGGTGGTTTGTTGTTGTTGTTGCTGTTGTTTTTTCGTTCCTGGGCTAGAGCTCCGAGGTTCACCAATGGTGAGATTTTTTTGGCATGCATGACTGTCTCCCCATCCCCCTGCCCACCATTAAGGTAGCAGCATTCCGACTTCGGAATGAAAATGGCTTTCACTTGGATCTTAGAAGAAGTACTATTCCCTATTTGACTAATCGCA
>CM054161.1:3896854-3899354 GCA_028751875.1 Rapana venosa
GTCTTGATTGCAACTTGTACCTTGAGAAATCGGTTCTTGTTGTCGTCGTTGGGATTAAATGAAAAGGTGGGGAATGTGTGGGGGTGGGGGATGGGAGTGGGGTAGGGTGGGTGGGGGGGGGGGGGGGGGGGGGGGGAAGTAGCGGTGGAGGTGGGCGATAGAACACAAAAGGCAAGGGAAGTTAAGTGGATTAGTGTGATATGTTGGAAAGAAATGAAGGCTTCTTTCTTTGGATGTTTCATTCTTTGATTCTTTTTGGTTTTTGTGCCTCTTTCTTTCTTCTTTCTTTCTCCTTTGTTGTCTTCTTCACCATTCTTCACACTTCTTCTTGTTCTTGTTGTTGTTGTTGTGTTGTTGTTGTTGTTTCTTCTTCTTCTTCTTCTTCTCTTCTTCTTCTTCTTCACAATTCTTCACATTTCTTCTTCTTCTTCTTCTTCTTCTTCTTCTTCTTCTTCTTCTTCTTCTTTTCTTCTTCTTCTTCTTCTTCACAAATCTTCTATGCATGCTTCTTCTTCTTCTTTTTGCATTCTTCTTCTTCCTCCTCTTTGCATTCTTCTTAACATTCTTCTTCTTCGCAATTCTTCTTCTTCGCAATTCTTCTTCTTCGCAATTATTCCTCTTCTTTGCATTCTTCTTCTTCTTTTTGTTAGCATTCTTGTTCTTATTCTTAGCATTCTTCTTCTTCTGATTCTTAGCATTCTTCTTAGCATTCTTCTTCTTTGCATTCTTCTTCTTCCTCCTCTTCTTCTTCGCAGTTCTTCGCAGTTCTTTGCAAATCTTCTTCTTCTTAGCATTCTTCTTCTTCTTCTTTGCAATACTTCTTCTCCTTGCATTCTTCTTTGCCTTCTTCTTCTTTTTTGCCTTCTTCTTCTTTGCAATTCTTCTTCTTCACAATTCTTCTTCTTTTTCTTTCTTCTTTCGTCACAATTCTTCTTCTTCTTCTCCTTCTTCTTCACAATTCTACTTCTTCTTCTTTGCATTCTTCTTTGCATTTTTCATCTTTTTTGCATTGTTGTTGTTATTCTTCTCCGGAATTCTTCTCCGGAATTCTTCTTCTTCTTCTTCCTCTTCTTCTTCTTTTTCTTGACCCTTATTGTTGACCAGGGCGTTGATACAAGGAATGATAGTAGAGTTGATTTTATACCATGTTTTAACCTGTATATAGTTGCACAGTTGTAATCTGAGATTTGTTAAAAAGAAATTGACGAGGTGACAGCCCTGATATGGCCTCTGTGGTTGGCGGGGCTATAAACAACAGAACTGGTTGGATTGAACTGGACTTAACAAAAACAAGTTAACAAAGGCACTCCTGCACACACACACACACACTAACCTTCGGATGAGACTATAAACCGAGGCCCCGTGTTCGAACGCATACAGAAGATCTTGCGCACACGTTAAACCCTGTTCCGCTTTTTGGAAGAGTAGGCCATTGTGTGCCGGTAGAAACATGACAAAATTTACAAAACCGCATACGCACGGGGACTGGATGTAAAAAAGCACATGAGTGCTTATTCCATTATCCTCGATATAAAGGAATGAATAAAATAAAATAGAATACATAAATAACAAACAAACACACACAAACACACACACACACAAACAAACACACACAACACACACACTAACACACACACACACACACACATACACCAACACAGATTGGATTGGATTGGAAATTTGGGCTGACATATTATACAACTGAACAAAGGCATTCCTGTACACACACATACACACCCTCCAACCCCCCCCCCCCCCCCTCCACACACACACACACACACACACACACACACACACACACCCCACACACACACACACACTTTGATAATGTTTTCCCTATTTGCATTTTTAGGCATTGCATTGATGTTTGAATACCAATCTGTCACATGGCTCTCTTTCCGTCTGTCTTTTGTTTTGTTTTTGGCTATAAGTCTTTACTTCCCGTTTAATATCACTTATAGTGAACAGACGTTAAATACAACAGCAAACACACATCCATACCACATCCACAACACACACACACACACATAAACACACACTAACGCTAACCACACGCACACACACACACACACATCCACACACACTAACACTAACATCCACACACACATCCACACACATCCACACACACACAAACACACACATCCACACACACACACACACACACACACACACTAACACTAACGCTAACGCTAACGCTAACACACACACACACACATCCACACACATCCACACACACACACACACCCTAACACACAGAAGCTAACATACACACACAGTACCCCCACCCACCCACCCACCCACCCCCACCTTCTCCTTCCTGAAATTGACCAGGTGTGGCAGGTATTGGGAGAGGTAAGGATGGCTGTGTATGGCATGGAAAAATAACATTAGCACGTACCTGTGGAGGTGAAAATGAGGAAGAGGATAAAAGTTATTCTGCACATCAGACAGACAGAGAGAGAAAGAGAGGGGAGAGAGAGAGAGGGGAGAGAGAGGGAGA
>CM054161.1:3901854-3906854 GCA_028751875.1 Rapana venosa
CTGCAAAAGGGTGTGTGTGTGTGTGTGTGTGCTTCATTTTTCTTCTCTCTCTCTCTCTCTGTCTCTCTGTCTCTCTCTGTCTCTCCACCCCCAAACCTTTTTATCCCTTTTAATCGTTTTTGACGCTTAAACATGAACACGTGTGCAGGCAAGAACATGAGAGTGTGTGTGTGTGAGGGGAGTAGGAATGAGGGGGGTAGCTACCACTACCCTGTTCTTAGATTTTTGGGGTGTGTGCCTGTGTGTGTGAGAAGATTAACAAACCGAGCACCCCTCCCCCCCCCCTCCCCCTCCTCCTCCACCTCCACCCCCACCCCCGTTCCCACCCGACACTTTTTTGTGTCGGGGTTTGAGTTGAGACAGGGGTGGGCCCGTTGATATCTTTACCTCTGATGCGTGCTTCGCTTCAAAAGCTTCCCCCCACCCCCCCCCCCCCCCCCCCCCCCCACCCGGGTGTAGCGATACGGGTAGATTGGAGTGGATGGGTGGGTGGGAAGGGTAGGGGGAGGAGAGGGGGGTGGGGGGGGGGGGGTCGTGGCTGGGAGGGTGGGGGGGGGGGTGGGGGGGTGGAGGGAGCTTTTTTTTCGGGCTAATGCTTGACAGGGCTTTTTCTATACCATGAAAAGAAGCTACACTAATCGGATGACCTTAGTCCATCAGTTTCTTCTTCTCTCCCCCTCCCCACACCCCCCCCCCCCCCCCCCCCCCCCACCCACCCACCACACAGCAGCACTTTCACAGTCACATCCCTACCCCCCCACCCACCCACCCACCTTCACCCTCTGGCCATAATAACAAAGGGAGATCAGCCTCTGCACAAGAGAGAGAGAGAAAGAGCGAGCATCCAGATTGAGTTGTCCCCCTCTACTACTGATGGGGGGGGGGGGGGGGGGGGGGGGGGGGGGGGGGGGGGGGGGGGGGGGGGGTGGGGGGGGGTGGGGGTGGGGGGTGGGGGAGGTGGGGGGGGGGGGGGGAGGGGGGGGGGGGGGGGGGGTGGGGGGCGGGGGGGTCGGGGGGGGGGGGGGGGGCCCAGGCCCAGCCCACCGGCCTTGCACGGTCACCCACCCACCCACCCACCTTCCCTGGCCATAAAAAGGGGAGACAGCCCTGCAAGAGGAGAGAGAGAGGAAGGGCGAGGCCCGATGAGTGTCCCTCACTACTGAGGGGGGTGGGGGGGGGGGGGGGGGGGGGGGGGGGGGGGGGGGGGGGGGGGGGGGGGGGGGGGGGGGTGGGGGGGGGGGGAGGGGGGGGGGAGGGGAGAATCTGGTTTCCTTTTGCTGTGATGCTGGGCTAGAAAGGTCAAGGGTCAAGTTTGCTAGATGAGGAGGGGAGGATGATAGAAGAGGAGGAGGAGGAGGATGGGGGAGAGGAGAAGTAAAGTGAGAGTTAGTGGCTGTCTTAAAAACAACATGTTTTCTTTTGGGAAGGGATGGGTGGATGGAGGATTTTTATTTATTTTAATGAAGTAGCCTAGAAGGGTGTTAGTGTGCTCGTGTGTGCGTGTGTGTGTGTGTGTGTGTGGAGAGAGAGAGATAGAGAGAGAGAAGAGAGAGAGAGAGAGAGAAGAGAGAGAGAGAGAGAGAGAGAGAGAGAGGTGAGAATGGAGAGGATACTGAGGAATAACAAGATCAGTCCTGGTGGTTTTGGGATGGATGGCTAGCTAGGTTTGCATGGTTCGTTACTGTGGTTGCCATGGTCCAACCCTTAGCGAGGCCAAAATACGCGGACAGATACCTTTACCGGCCACTTTTCAGTGTGTGAGAGCAGAATTGATACGTGTGGGGGGTCATAGCCTACTACCACAGTCCCCTGTGGGGTGAGGGGGGTGGGTGGTGGGGTGTGGGTGTGGTGGGGGTGGGGGGTGGGGGTCCTGTCATATATAAATAGCATCCCCCCCCCCCCCCCCCCTCCCACCTTCTGGAAATTTTGTGCTAGGAATTTCCCTTCTATTATTCTATAGCTTCGTTTGTCTTTGCAAGATATGGCGCTGTATAAATTCCATTTATTATTTTTATCATCATCATCACCACCATCATCATCATCATCATCATCATCATCATTATTATTATTATTATTATTATTATTATTATTATTATTATTATTATTATTATTATTATTATTACAGCATTATTTTGGTTAGTCTTACTTTTGTCCTCCACCGATGAAAACACCATACGAAACGTTGCTATGTACCTGCATAAGTCTTTCAAAAGAAGAGAAAACGATGATGTCATGATTTTTCCTTTAGATTGCAAAAAATGGTATGTATGTGTTGGAGGTATTGGACTTAGGCTTGGAATGCACAAACCAATACAAATGATGTATACCCCTTCAAATGGGGCCGTGGCCTTATCTTGAATAAATCATTGTCATTGTCATTTTCCTTTTCTTCCTGTCATCCACCATTTTCTGCCTTCTTGGTCTATTCATTCTCCTATCCTTTTTTTCCCCAGAAAGACTTTAAAGATAACAACTCTTCCGCATTGGATGGGCTGGGCGGGCTCTGACTTGTCAGGCGCTTAACGGCAGCGCAACGCGTTTTTCGCTCATATAATAATAATAATAATGTATGGAATTTATATAGGGCTGAATCTTGTAAAGCAACAAATCAAAGCGCTCAGATTTTATTTCATACCACTTTAAGTCACGGCAGATTTCTCTCCGTGAAATTCGGGCTGCTCTCCCCGGGGAGAGCGGGAGAACGCGTCGCTACTTAGCGCTGCGCCACCCTTTCACCCTTTTTTTTTTTTTTTTTCATGTCTGCAACTGTATTTGTTTCCCTATCAGAGTGGCTTTTTTTTCTAAGAATTTTCCCAGGGACAACTCTCTTGTTGCCGTGGGTTTTTTTTACGTGCGCTAAATAATTACGTGTAACACACGGGGCCTCGGTTTATCGTCTCATCCGAAAGACTAGCGCCCAGACCACCACTCATGGTCTAATGGATGGGGGGAAAAATTTCCGGTCCAAACGGGGTACGAACCGCCGCACACTTCAGACCCGGACTTTTCGCTTTCTAGACAGGCGCGTTACCTCTAGACCACCGATTCATATGACAGGGAACAGTACATACTGTCTGAGCGTTTTATGAAGAAGAGTACTACCATAGCAGAGCCCATAGCCATGGTCTGTTAGATTACTGCATCAACCTTTTAGATATTGCCATTTGTTTGGGGAGGAAGGGGGGGGGGGTTACTGGAAAAAAAGTGCAAACTAAAGTGGTACGGGCACGTCACACGAACATCTGGACTGGCCAAGACTGTCCTACTACAGGGAACAGTACAAGGAGGGAGACGAAGAAGAGGCAGACAGAGAATTTTGATTTTATTCTTTTATATCGAAGATAATGGAATAAGCACCTATGTGCTTTTTTTACATCTAGTCCCCGTGTGTATGCGGTTTTGTAAATTGTCATCTGTTCCCACCTGCACACAATCTTACGAAAAGCGGAACAGGATTTAACATGTGCGCAGGATGTTCTGCGTGCGTTCGTACACGGGGCCTCGGTTTATAGTCCCATCCGAAGGACTTTTGGGGAGAGTGGAGTCTGCACTGATGTGAACTCCAGGGAAAAATATCCCCTTGAACGGGAATCGAACCCAGGTTGTCAGATTGCGAGCGCAATGTTCTAACCACTAGGCTATCCCGTCCCCGATGGAAAGACAACATCAGAGAGTGGACTACTGGCCTTGAGTGGAACGAATTACTACGGAAAGCAGAGGGCCGCGGGGAGTGGAGAGCCCAGACAATACAGGACAGTGGTGGGCTGGTCAGGAAGGAAGGGACGGTCAGTTAGTTGGGTCTGCTGCCTCAATGCTGACCCTCCCCTGGACAGTGGACAAAATTAATGTCCTTTTGCTGTCTACCCAGAGAAGACCAAGTGACCATTGTATTGTGAGACTGAGGACTGGACACTGCAAACTCAGACATCGGTCATGTTGACCAGGTTTTATATTGGTTTAGATAAGGTTTCTTCATTCTGCTTCTCCTTCTTCGTCGAACATTCAGACAGCAGCTCCTGAGGCCCTGACAAATGCCGTGGTACGCTGAAGGCCCTCCAGGGGTCCGAAGAGTTTGTCCCTCATCGGCAGGTCAGTAGGCCAGATATCGGCCAGTCCTCAGGTTTTGGTGTGTTGGACAGACAGGTCTGGAGGAAGTGTTCTTCCACTGTCATGGGAGAAGTGCTAACACAGGGGCACGCCTCAGAATCACTGACAATGTGGAACTTGGTGAACATGTGATGTCTGAGTCTGCAGTGTCCAGTCCTCAGCCTCACAATGGTCACTTGGTCTTCTCTGGGGGAGGAGGTAGTCTCTTCATTCAGTAAGCGTGGAACAAGTATAACATAACATAGCAACAACAAGCTAGTAGTTTATATTGTGCTCAAGTACAACATCAACATTCACATGGCGGCTAATGATCCCTACACTGACCAAAAGAAGAAAACAGGGGAGGAAATAACTGAATAGGATTATAACAGTATTAACATGTACAGATAATGAAATAATTGACGATTTCTTGACGAAACATGTCTGTAGCATAAATAAGCAAACGTTTGGAAACATGCCAGAATCCCTTACTGCTCAACCCAACCAAATAGTAAGTTAAGACACGAAAAAAGTAAATGATGATTAAAAAAAAACCAACAACACAACTAACCGCAAGACGGGCATACAAACAAACAAGTTCCACATTGGGATTCTGAGGCGTTCCCCTGTGGCACTTCTCCCATGACAGTGGAAGAACACTTCCTCCAGACCTGTCTATCCAACACACCCAAACCTGAGGACCAATATGTGGCCTACTGACCTGCCGATGAGGGACAAACTCTTCGGACCCCTGGAGGGAGGGCCTTCAGCGCACGGCAGCATGTGTCAGGCCCTCAGGAGTTGCTGTCTGAGCGTTCGACGACGACGACGACGACGACGACGAAGAAGAAGAAGAAGAAGAAGAAGAAGAAGAAGAAGAACAACAACACAAAGAACAAGAACAAGAACAAGAA
>CM054161.1:3909354-3914354 GCA_028751875.1 Rapana venosa
CAATAAGCCACATTGGGCAATGACAATAAATTGGTCAAAGCGTCCTCTCTCTCTCTCTCTCTCTCTCTCTTGCCTCCCCACCCCCCCCCCCCCCCCCCCCCATCTCCCCCGAAATAAAAGAACACAAGTCAATGAAAAAGCATACGACCATAGCAGCCACCCTCTCCCCCCCCCCCCCCCCCCCCCCCCCCCTCAAAAAAAAAGAGCAAAAACCCCAAACAAAAACCACAAAAAATAGGGAGAAGGGAATGAACTCACACAACGGCAGAATGCTCTCCCTTATGATACACCGTGGGGTGAATGAAAACTATAAAATATAAAAAAGAGGGAACGGAAAAAGACAGAGGGATTAAGGCACAACAGCTGGGTCAGTCATTTTGAAATACCACCACTTTTCTTCGTTTCAACCCGGGGCCAAGCCTTTATGGACGCTCCGTTCCTGCAGGAAATGACTCAGATATTACTTGCATCCACTTTTTGACAGAAGAAGAAGGAGAAGTAGGAGGAGGAGGGGGAGAGGAAGAAGAAGAAGGAGAAGGAGAAGGAGAAGAAGGAGGATGAGAAGAAGAAAGAGGAGGAGGAGGAAAAGGAGAAGGAGAAGAAGGAGGAGAAAGAGGAGGATGAGGGGGAGGAGGAGGATGAGAAGAAGAAGAAAGAGGAGGAGGAGGAAAAGGAGAAGGAGAAGAAGGAGGAGAAAGAGGAGGATGAGGGGGAGGAGGAGGAGAAGAAGAAGGAGAAGAAGAAGAAGATGAATGAATCAATGAATGAATTGAAGGAAGTGGAAGAAAGCAAATTAAAAGAATAAAAGGGAAAGAAGGGGGAGGTGGGGGATGCAGAGAGAGCGAGAGAGGGACAGACAGGCAGACTGACAGACACACACATACACACACGCACAGAGAGAGAGACAGACATACAGACAGAGAGAGAAACCGAGACAGACAGAGACAGAGAGAGACAGAACAACAGAGACATACAATGATACAGACCCACAGACTCACCCACAGACATACAGACAGAAAAAATCAGAAAAGAGAAATCAGATTTCCTGATGATCATGATTATTATAATTTTGTTTTTTTAGACCCCAATTTATTCAACCTTCCCACAAAGCCACCATATACATTTCTGTCTTTCTTTTAAGCGACGGAAGGTTACTACAGAAAGCGGTATCTGTGATCTCCAATCTCCTCTTTTCTTTCTCCCTCCGCATTAAAGTCCTTCGGATGAGACTATAAACCGAGGCCACGTGTGCGAACGCAAGGCAGAACATCTTGCGGCACACGTTAAATCCTGTTCCGCCGTTCGTAAGAGTAGGCCATTGTGTGCCGGTGGGAACAGATGACAGAATTTACAAAACCGTATACACACGGGGACTGGCTGTAAAACAAAAGAGCGCGTAAGTTCTTATTCCATTATTCCTCGATATAAAAGAATAAGATAAAATAAAAATAAAATATTTTAAAAATCCTTGCTTGGCATTGTCATACTTGTTTCAAACTACCCCTCTCTAACCTCCTCTCCCCCCCTCTCTCCCTCCTCTCTCCCCCTCCCCTCTCCCCCCACCCTCGTGTAAGGCATGCGAGGCATTATCATCTTGCAGCAGCAGCAGCAGTAGTAATTCTCTCTCTGTGAAGTACAAGACCAGAAAAAATATAATATAACGGAATTTTTTTTTAAATGACACGGTCTGGTGACAAGGCTTCTTTTGTATTGTTGTTGAGATCACAGACTATATTATAGCATATTGAGGAAGAGTTTGAAGGGTGGGTGAAAGGTTGGTTAGGTGGGTTGGTGGGTTGTAAAGGGTGGAAGGAGGGGGGGGGTGACGAATTTAGGGAGGGAGGGGGTAGAGAGAGAGGAGGGAGGATGGGTGATGGGGGGGGGGGGGGGGGGGGGGGGTGTTGAGACTGAGGTAGAGGGTGGGTTTTTTTTTTATCTTATTCTTTTATATCGAGGATAATGGAATAAGCACTTACGTGCTTTTCTTACATCCTGTCCCCGTGTGCATGCGGTTTTGTACATTTTGTCATCTGTTCCCACTGGCACACAATGGCCTACATTTTCGAAAATAGGAACAGGATTTAACGTGTGTGCAAGATGTTCTGCGTGCGTTTGCACATAGGGCCTCGGTTTATAGTCTCATTCGAAGGACTTTTGGGGAGAGTGGAGTCTGCACTGATGTTAACTCCAGGGGTAAAAAAAACACCCTTGAACGGGATTCAAACCAGGGTGGTCAGATAGCGAGCGCAATGTTCTAACCACTAGGCTATCCTGTCCCGAGAGAGAGAGAGAGAGAGAGAGAGAGAGAGAGAGAGAGAGAGAGAGAGAGATAGACAGAGAGAGAGAGAGACAGAGACAGAGACAGACAGACAGACAGACGACAGACAGACAGACGACAGACAGACAGACAGAGACAGGGAGAAAGAAACACACACGCACACACACGCACACACGCGCGCACACACACAAACACACACACACACACACACACACACGCATCCCCCCTCACACACACGCACCCCTTACACACATACACCCACACCCACACACACACGCACCCCCTACACACACACACACACACACACACACACACACACACACACACACACATACACATAATTCCTAGTCTCTTCAATGTGTTATATAATGACGAAATCGATACTGCATTGTAAAATATTGAACATCGGTTGATTACACGGATTTCCATATCTTTAGTTTTTGGTGAAAGGGTTGTTGGCGATTTTACAGTCTGTCAAGTGTGTGTGTGTGTGTGTGTGTGTGTGTGTGTGTGTGTGTGTGTGTGTGTGTGTGTGTGTGTGTGTGTGTGTGTGTGTGCGTGCGTGCGAGTGTGTGTGTGTGTGTGTGTGTGTGTGCGTGTGTGTGTGTGTGTGTGTGCGTACATGTGTGTGTATGTGTGTGTGCGTGCGTGCGTGCGTGCGTGCGTGTGTGTGTCTATCTGTCTGTCTCTCTGTCTGTTTTTTTGTTTTTTCTTTTATTTCGAAGATAATGGAATAAGCACTCTTCTGCTTTTTTTTTTAAACATCTAGTCCCCATATACATGCAGTTTTGTATATTTTTGTCTTCCGTTCTCACCGGCACAAATTGCCTAGGAACAAATGTTAACATACTTATGCGCAAGATTCGGAGGTGTGTGTGTGTATATGTGTGTGTGTGTGTGTGTTTTGTTGTTGTTGTTGTAATTGACTAAAAGACTGTAACTGCCTGGCTAAGGATGAACTATTTCCACAGTAACTGTTAGCTATGTTGAAAGTCCTTGGGATGAGACTATAAACCTAGGTCCTGTGTGCCAACTCAGGCAGAATATTTTCTAAAACTTAATAATACTTTAAAACCTATTCCCCAATTTCGAAGAGTAGCTGCCTGTGGTGTTCTGCTGGGGACGGATGGCACAACCTACAAAACTACAAGGACAAGGAACCAAATGTAAAAAGAAGAACATGAGTGTTTCTTTATTGCCCTCAAAATAAAAGAATTTGAAATAAAAAAGAGCCCCAAATTGTCGCCTACAGTGGTCTATGTAATGTAATGCCCTATACTGTTGCCTAAAGTGGTCTATGTAATGCAATGCCCTATATTGTTGCCTACAGTGGTCTATGTAATGCCCTATATTGTTGCCTACAGTGGTCTATGTAATGCCCTATATTGTTGCCTACAGTGGTCTATGTAATGCCCTATATTGTTGCCTGCAGTGGTCTATCTAATGCCACAAATTGTTGCCTGGAATAGTCTATATTATGCCCCATATTGTCACATACAGCGCGCTATATAATGCCCCTTATTGTCACATACAATGAGCTATATAATTCTCCACATTGTCACATACAGCGCGCTATATAATGCCCCATAGTGTCACATACAGTGCGCTATATAATGCCCCATATTGTCACATACAGTGCGCTTTATAATGCCCTATAATGTCGCCTACAATGAGCCATGAAATGCCCCAAATTGTTACCTACAGTGGGTTATCTAATGCCCCATATTGTCACCTAAGTGAGCTATATAACGTCCCATATTGTCACATATAGGGAGCTATAAACGCCCCACTTGTCACATACCCGCGCGCTATATAATTCCCCATATTGTCACATATAGTGCGCTATATAATGCCCCATATTGTCACATACAGTGCGCTATATAATGCCCCATATTCTCATATACAGTGTACTATACAATGTCCCATATTGCCATATCAGTGTGCATATACACGCCCAATATTGTCACAATACAGTTCGCTATTTGAACGCCCCATATAGTTTACCTAAGTGAGCTATATAATGCCCCATATTGTCACACACAGTTCGCTATATAATGCCCCATATTGTCACACACAGTTCGCTATATAATGCCCCATATTGTCACATACTGTGAGCTATATAATGCCCCAAATTGTCACATACAGTGTGCTATATAATGCCCCATATTGTCACATACAGCGCGCTATATAATGCCCAATATTGTCACATACAGTGGTCTATATAATGCCCAATATTGTCACATACAGTGCTCTATATAATGCTCCACATTGTCACATACAGTGCTCTATATAATGCCCCATATTGTCACATTTAGTACGCTATATAATGCCCCACATTGTCACATACAGTGCTCTATATAATGCCCCATATCGTCACATACAGTGAGCTATATAATGCCCCACATTGTCACAAACAGTGCACTATATAATGCCCCATATTGTCACATATTGTGAGCTATATGATGCCCCATATTGTCACATACAGTGAGCTATATAATGCCCCATATTGTCACATACAATGAGCTATATAATGCCCTACATTATCACAAATAGTAAGCTATATAATGCCCCACATTGTCACAAACAGTGCGCTATATAATGCCCCATATTGTCACCTACGTGAGCTATATAATGCCCCATATTGTCAACTAAGTGAGCTATATAATGCCCCATATTGTCACATACAGTTAGCAATATAATACCCCACATTGTCACATACAGT
>CM054161.1:3919354-3956854 GCA_028751875.1 Rapana venosa
TATCCTATTGCAGTTCCTCGACTCTACAGTTATGTAATTACAGTGATGCCCTTCCTCCCAACGATGCGTTTTTCACTGATGACATGAAGCAAAATAACACGAGATAGGGAATGATTAAGCATTAACTAACATTATATATGCTTGTCCGTCATGTTCGACGATGACCTCCAAAACAGCAGAGGAGGCAGCTGCTGCTGTTTTGGACATTGGGCAGAAATTTGATTATAGTGGAGGTGCCTTGCCCACAGTACATCCCCACTCTCTCGGCCAAGAGGGTATATTTATTTATTCATTTTATTCTTTCATATCGAGGATAATGGAAAGACAAGCTTAAGGACATAAGCATAAGGAAGGCATAAGGACAGTCAGCGTTGGAGATGTTCTCCAAAGGTCAACCAGCCCCCAGGGCTGTAGCGCATAAGGACTGTGCGAGTCAAGCCTCCTAGTCAGAGAGTCATAGTCGATCACTAAAGACTAAGCTGTAAAGTGGAATTCCAACGATACGGGTTATATAGGCAGTCTTTTGTGGCTGATCTACTTCAAAGTGAAAAACGTTCAGAACTACTATTGTATTGTATTGTATTGCACTGCATTGCATTATATTTCATTGCTGTTTAGTGTAGTGTAGTGTAGTGTAGTGTAGTGTAGTGTAGTGTAGTGTAGTGTAGTGTATACCACTTTAAGTCACAGCAGATTTTTCTGCGTGAAATTTGGAGAGAGCGCGTCACTACAAAAGCAGCGCCACCCATTATGTTTTTTTTAAGAATGAGGAAGAATATTAGCAGAACCGGCCTCTTGATTTGTAGACGAGTAATAGTACAAATAGACAAGAGCCATAATACTGCGTGGTTAATATTACCTCCCTTGTTTTCTGACAGAGCAAAAACATGTTTACCTTGAAAGAGATTTCATCAACATCAGTGATGATATCAACAACAATCAATCAATCAATTAATCAATCAATAGTCAATCAATCAATCAATCAGTCAGTCAATTAAACTTTTTTCTTCTTCATCATCGAACGCTCAAACAGCAAATATTCCTGTCTGTCATTTGAGCAAAGCATCCGTTGCACTGACAAGTTAGGCCAAGCGCATCCGATTTTGGCATGGAAGAAAATTGTTATCTTTTAAAGTTGTTTTCTTTTCTAGAAAGAAGGCAGGATAATAGACCAAGAAGGCAGAACATAGACAAATACTGTTGCAGACAGGAAAAAAGAAGAAAAAAGAGGGTGGCGCTGCTCTTGTGGCGACGTGCTCTCCCTGGGGAGAGCAGCCCGAATTTCACGCAGAGGAATCTGCCGTGACTTAAAGTGGTATAAATAAATGAATAAAAAATAATAAATAAATAAAAACAGACAATAAGGAGTTGACACGAAGAAAAGGGAGCAAGCAGAAAGAAAGAGAGGGATAGAAAAGAGGGCTGGAATTCCTAGCACAGAATTTCCAGAAAGTGGGTGATGCTATTTATACTGACAGGCCCCTGGACATCCCCACAGGAAAAAAATTGCTAAAATAAAACACAGAACCAAACAAAAAGAAACCCTACACTACACAAAACAAAAGTTCAAGGTTTCCATAACATTGTCAGAGACCATTTTAGGGAGAGCACGAAATAATATAAATACGAATACTTCATCAACAAATACGAATACTTCATCAACAAATACAAATACTTCATCAACAACTACGAATACTTCATTACCTTAAAAACAGAGCAAGTAGTATTGGTATCGGTATTCCGGCCATCCCCTCTCCCCAGAGAAAAAATTCCCCAGGGAATCTACAATAACAACTGGTGTTGAATATTCTACAACTTCATCAACTATTGCATTATAACACATACACATAGAGAGAGAGAAAAAAAGGCTAGACGTGTGTGTGTGTGTGTGTGTGTGTGTGTGCGTGCGTGCGTGCGTGCGTGCGTGTGTGTGTGTGTGTTTATGTGTGTGTGTAAAAGGGGAGGTGGGGGGTAGGAGAGGGAGGGGAGGAGGGAGAGGCTATGATCTGCTTGTGTTTGGTGAAATGAATAAAAAGAGAGAGAGAAGAAGAGCTAGCCATCCCAACTGGCAAGACAAAGAGAGTCATTTAAAGCTGGTGAATGTTTCATCAGCCTCCTCATCCCTCTCTCACAACAGAGTAAGGGGTGGGGGTGGGTAGGGGTAGGGTGGGGTGGTGGTGGGGGTAGGGTGGTGGTGGGGGTTGGGGTGGGGGAAGGAAGCACTAGACAGAGGAAGACCAGGAGTCTTCCTTCACACTGTCTCCCTTCCCATCTCTTCTCTTTTCTCTTCTCTTTTCTCTTCTCTTCTCTTCTCTTCCTTTCTCTTCCCTTCTTCTCTTCTCTTCTCTTCTTCTTTCTCTTCTCTTCTCTTCTCTTCTCGTCTCTTCTTTTCTCTTCTCTTCTCTTCTCTTCTCTTTTCTCTTCTCTTCTCTTCCTTCCCCTTCTCGTTTTCTTCTTTTCTCTTCTCTTCTCTTCTCTTCTTTCTTCTTTCTTTTCTCTTCTTTTTTCTTTTTTCTTTTCTCTTCTCTTCTTTTCTCTTTCTTCTCTTTTACATTCTTCTCTTCTCTTTTCTCTTCTCTTCTTTTTCTTCTTTTCTCTTCTCTTCTTTTCTCTTTTCTCTTCTTTCTCTCTTCTCTTCTTTTCTCTTCTCTTCTTTTCTTCTTTCTCTTCTTTTCTCTTCTTTTCTCTTTCTCTTCTCTTTACATCTCTCTCTCTTCTTTCTCTTCTCCTTTTTTCTCTTCTCTTCTCTTTTCATCCCTTCTCTTCTTTTCTCTCTCTCTTCTTTCTCTTCTCTTTTCTTCTCTTTCTCTCTCTTCTCTTTCTCTTCTCTTCCTTCTTTCTCTTCTCTCCTTTCTCTTTCTCTTTCTTTTCTTCTTTTTCTTCTTTTCTCTTCTCCTTCTCTTCTCTTCTCTTCTTTTTCTCTTCTTTTCTCTTCTCTTCTTTCTCTTCTTTTCTCTTTCTTCTCTTCTTCATCTCTTCTCTTTTCTTTCTTCTCTCTTCTCTCTCTTTTCTATCCTTTTTTCTTTCTCTTCTCTTCTCTTTCTCTTTCCTTCTTTTCTCTCTCTTTCTTTCTCTTCTCTTCTTTTCTCTTCTCTTCTCTTTTCTCTTCTCCTTCTCTTCTCTTCACTTCTCTTCCCCTCATCTTCTCTTCTCTTCTCTTTTCTCCCTTCTCTCTTCTCTCCTTCTCCTTCCTTCCTCCTTTCTCCTTCCTTCCCTTCTCCTTCTCTTCTCTTCCCTTCTCTTCTCTGCTCTTCTCTTCTCTTCTCTTTTCTTTTCTTTCTCTTCTCTTCTTTTATCTTCCTCCTTTTCCGTTAAGCGCCTGACAAGTCAGGCCCAGCGCATCCGACTTCGGCATGGGAGAGAATTAATGTACTTCAAGTCTTTTTCTGGGAAGAAAAGGTCAGGAGAATGAATCAAGAAGGCAGGAAATGGACAAAAGAAGGAGGTGGTGTTAGACAGAAAAAGGAACAAGGCAGAAACAAAGAGTAGAAATAGAAAAGAAGGAATTCCTAAGCACAGAATTGCCAGGTGAGAATACTATTTGTACTGACAGCCCCCCTCCCCCCCCCCCCCCCCCTCACCCCCCCCCCCCCCCTCCCAACCCCGTATCCCCACAGGGAAAGAGAGATAGGATTGACGGGAAAACTAGGATCAGTTTGTGGCTTTTTTCTATTGAGCGTGCATAACTGAAAGACTATCGAGTAAAAGTGAAAAATCTCTTTGGGGAGAGAAATAGCTTGCGCCATGTGTTGGGCTGTCTCTCAATGTCTCCATTATAGCAGAACGTGAGGTGGCATTCGTCATGAGGGTTTGTTTGATGCGTTGCCAGTACTGAAGTCAACTGCGTGTATAACATTTCTAGGGAGATTATCTCCCCCCCCCCCCCCCCCCCCCCCAATTCAACATGTAGATATTATTGAAAATGTTATGTCTTTTGGTTGGTTTTTTTCTCTTTTTGGTAGTCTCTGACCGAAAGCTGTAAAAAAAAACACCCCAACCTTTTGAATGAGATGACAAATTTTAAAGAAATGATAAAGAAAGTGTGGATAGTTATTTGTTTGTTGGTTTTTTGTTGTTGATTTTTTTGTTGTTCCTTGGCTAGAGCTACCACCAATGGTGAATTTTGTATATGTGACCGCTTTTACCCACCATTAAGGTAGCCACATTCCGACTTCAGGGATAGTGTCTAAACACCATACATCTGTGCATGTATTTCTTTTTTTTTTTTTATAAATTGTTATCCGTTCATACTGACATGAAATGGCTTACTCTTCCAAAAAGCAGGACGGGTTTGTAACGTGTGCGGAGGAACAGGGAAGCAAACCAACCCAACACAAACACACACACAATTTTCCATGAACGTTATGTTGAAACGCCCCCATCTTTTTTCTTTACATCAGCAGCAATCTGTTTCTTGTGTAGAAAGTGATAGGGACCCCACTAGCTGGAGGAATATGGAAGGCAAAGTGAGAGTCTGATCCGATAAAAAGGTAGTTTGCTGCAAGCAGTGTGCAGGCCGTCTCTGTCTGTGTATCCATTAGGACAGAACGTGAGGTTGCATTCATCAGGAGGTTTTGATTCTGTGCTGAGCGCTGAAGTCAACTGCGTGCTACGTTTCAAGGGATTTAATTCTCCGATTCTGTTTGTAGGTATTGGAAATGTTACCTTTGTGTCCTTTTCTACACCCCCTCCCCTTAAGCCTTAAAAATGATATTCTTTTGGAGCGGACTAGAAAAAAATTTTCATTAATCTACCAAGGTGGAAAATACTTACCATGGTTGTGAATGTGAAACTCTGGTTGGAATATAGTGGAAGTGACTTCAATCAGATGCATTTCATTTGTGGGTAGCTCTTTGTGAGAATGCCGGGGGCCCTTTAAGTATAAACAGCATTACCCCCTTCTCGAAATTCTGTGCTAGAAAATGTCCCTTTTCCATCACTCCCTTTGTTTCTGTGTTTCTCCTCACCTCTCTATCATATCCCTCTCATGTCTATTTTCTGCCTACCCAGCCCATTCATCTGCCTTTTTTTCATGAAAATTTGAAAAAACAGTTCTTACCACCTTTCTAATGAGCTTCCCTGAAGTTGGAAGTGTTGGCTGAGGTTAGACCTCCTGCAGAGTTACAAGCACAGGAGAAGACCTGACACTATGCATTCTATCCAGTGTTGCTATTAGTGGGTAGGGCTTTGTTGGTTGGTTGGTTGGTTGGTTGGTTTTCAGTTTGTTGGTTGATTACAACCTCTCAGGTCAACTTCAAGTGCACACATGCCAGTGCCTTAATTCCTGTCATATATACACATGCAGAGGATCAAATATGCACGTTAAATATCCTATTATTCATGTCAACGTTGTGTGGGTTACAGAAACACAAACACACCCAGTATAAACCATGTACCAAAAATGAGTTGCTATAAAGTTAGAATGTGTCTGCTGAGGCCAACGGGCATATCTCTTGCAAAATAACAAACACAGGAGAAGACCAAACATTATGTACCCCACCTAGTAAGGCAACCAAAAAAAGAGAGAAGAAGAAAGCCAGCAAGTTTTCTAATATCCACAAACTCTAATCAACAGAAAAACCCACCCAGCCGATAAATATTGTTAAGCAGAGTTGACCTACAAGCAACCTCACTGTTTCAAGTCTCTTAGCCAATGCAACCTCATGTTCCCTCTTACAGGGTCAAGTTAAAGGCAAGGCAACACATGTTGCAAAACATTCTCCTGCCAACAGGACTATCCCTTTTCTTCAGCACAAATCCTCTTACTCCTTTTTTTTATTTTTTCTCCCCCCCCCCCCCCCATCTCCCAACCACAGCAGATTGACCAAATCTGGCAAAGGACAAAATAACTTGTGAAGAATGGGGCGTTTTAATCATGTAAATCGAAAATACTTTGATCTGCTTAGACATATTGAAATAATTGTGTAGATGAACAATGACATGCAGGATTTAGTGAGGACAGAAGTCATGGGGTAGTTTGATTTAAGGGGATCAAACTTGTGGGGAGGAGTATGAGTAGATTATCTGAGTGCTGAAGTAGATTAATGGAAGATTGATGTTTCTTGTTGAAAAGAAACCAAATAACATTCCCTTGTAGTTTCTAGGTGGGGTTTTTCAAACTTGTAACAATTGTGTTGGTGATTGTCTCTCTCTCTCTCTCTCTCTCTCTCTGTCTCTGTCTCTATCTATCTATCTACCTATCTATATCTCTCTGTGCGTGCACGTGTGTGTTCACCTCTTCACACATGCATATGCGCAAAAGCATTCCACCACACTTCATGCCATACAAATCCTGCATTTATAGCCTGTCAAGGGGAAGCAACTAATGCCAAGCTCCACTGTCATTCACCAGAACATTTCAATTCAGACCCTTAAGCTCATGCAACTTTCACAGGCTTTAAATGGTTTTTCACCATCCCCCTTTGTTTGTTTGGCTCTGTCACACACACACACAAAATCCCTCGCCTCTTTTACACCTCACCACACACACACACACACACACACACACACACACATTATCTCTTTCCCCTCTCCCTGGCACTTTCCACTGTAGTAGTGATACCCTATAGATAACTGACTGGTGAAATATTGAGCAGCCAGCTCTTCTCTTCTTTTCTCTTTATATCAACACACAGTTGTAGTCGCTGCTTTCATGGTCTGTTAACTTTGGTTTTTGTTTTTGTGTTGGCCAACTGTGACAACCTAGTTTTTTGTTGTTATTTTTTGCTATTGTGTTGCTGCTTGCACAATGACATGATAGAAAAGCAGAAGGGGGGGGGGGGGGCCAAGGGGGGGAGAAGGAGGAAAGGGGAGGGGGAAATAGTGATGTGCACTTCCCCCAGCAACCCTGAATCTCTCTCTTTTCTCTCTCTTCTCTCTCTTCTCTCTATCTCTCTCTCCCTCTCTTCCCTTATTAAAGGAAGGTGGCAGGATGGTTAAGACGTTTGCCTGCCAACAAGTTAACCATGAGGTTCTGGGTTCGATTCCCAGCCTCGCCTTTTCTTCCCAATTTGACTAAAAAATCGAGCTGAATGTCAAAGTCCTTCAGATGAGACTATAAACCGAGGCCCCATGTTCCAACGCATGCAGAACATCTTGGGCACACGTTAAATCCTATTCCGCTTTTTGGAAGAGTAGGCCATTGTGTGCGGGTGGAAACAGATGACAAAATTTACAAAACCGCATACACACGGGGACTGGGTGTAAAAAAGCACATGAGTGCTTATTCCATTATCCTTGATATAAAATATATATATATATTAACAGATAGAGTGCCTAGTACCTGGTTTTCTTCTTCTGTTTGTGTGTCTTTACAGGAAGTCTAACCACTGGCCTCAGCCGACACATTCCAGCTTCAGAGCAGCTCATTTCATTGTGCATTAGTATGGTGGGCATGTTGGTACTTCTACAATCCACTGAACTCTGAAGTGAATTAACAGTTTGTTAATGTGCATATTTGATCTTCTGCATATTTGTATGCGCAAAGAGAGTTAAGAAAGTGGCAGGTCTGCATTTGGAGTTTGAAAAATCCTCTCCCTTAAGTTACCAGACAGTACAGAGATTCAAACCAATGACTTTATGGACCCACGGATTTTAAGGCAAAGTCTTATCAACTTGGCTATAGTGTCTGTCAATTTATGGTAGTGTAATGTGTTGTGAGATCAACATTTTGTCATGCAGTGCAACAAAGCACTTGTATTCTTTTTACCCATGCTAAAGCAGAGAAGAGAGAGGGGGGGGGAGAGAGATAAAGAGAGACAGAGAGACAGACAGACAGACAGACAGACAGAAGCATGGAGACAAATAGAAACAGAGGGCCTTTTTCTTATTACAAATCCTCCAGTTTTTGTTCAATAGGTACTTGTCTAGTATCAAACGACTTTTTTTTTAATAATCCCCTGTGCTTCAATGGAAAACACAGGTGTTCAGTTCAAAAAGATTTGTTTTCTTCCGAAAAAAAAATGTTGTAGAAAGAATTGAAAGATCAGGACAATGATTGTGTGTATTTCTAATACCTACAAATAGGATTTAAGACCTAAGTTCTTTCACTCAAAAACTCTGTGTGCTGAGTTGACTGCAGTGCTGAATCCATTGTTTGCGGACTTATTTCTATTGTAACATCACATTGACATTGACCTCTCAAAAAAGATGGATTAGGACACAACTCAATAAAAAAGTAAAGATAAAGCTGTCCCATAACCTATGTGGTCGTAGGGGAGAAAGGCATCAGAGGCCTCAGCTTATCAAGGGGCCAGCATATTGAGGGCGGCGCCCATCTCCTCTCCCTCCCTGCTTTACCTTCCCTGACCATAAAGAGGCAGGAACCCATTTACAGCTGGGTGAACTGAGGGGACTGTACTGAAGCCAAGGCACACAAACGGTCACCCATCCATTTGGTAACCACGCTTGATGCTGCTTAACATTGGCTTGGGATAGTGAGTGCTCTGACCACTGAGCTGTCCCATCCCCATAAGTCTATACCCTCTACATATTCCACTCTCTGCATTGAGTGTTGACAGAGAGAGAGAGAGAGAGAGAGAGAGAGAGAGAGAGAGAGAGAGAGAGAGAGAGATATTACAAGTTATTAAACAAAAAACACCTGGAAACTACAATGGAATTTTATTTGGTTTCTTTTCAACAAGAAACATCAATCTTCCATTAATCTACTGCAGCACTCAGATAATCTTCTTGAACTCCCCCACAAGTTTGATCCCCTTAAGCCAAACTACCCCATCACTTCTGTCCTCACTGAATCCTGCATATGCATTGTTCATCTACACAATTATTTCAATATGTCTAAGCTAGTTTCGATTTCTATTATCAAAACGCCTCCATTCTTCACAAGTTATTTTGTCCTTTGTCAAGATTTGGTCAATCTGCTGTGGTTTGGGCAGAAACAGGGGCAAAAGAAAAAGAAAGGAGAAAGAGGATTTGTGCTGAAGAAAAGGGATAGTCTTATTGGCAGGAGAACATTTTCCAACACATGTTGCCTTGCCTTTAACTTGACCCTGTAAGAGGGAACATGAGGTTGCATTGGCAAAGAGACTTGAAACAGTGAGGTTGCTTGTAGGTCAACTGTGCTTACACTATTTATTGGCTTGAGGTTTTCTGGGAAATTTAGTTTGTGAACATTGGGGGAAAGGTGTGTGAATGTGTGTGTATGTATGTGAGAGGGAGAGACAGTATTTTAACTCATTTATTTCTTTGAGTAAAGACAAGAGAGTCATAAAAGCTGGAAGGTTTGTTTCTGGATGAAAGCCACTATACATTAGCTCAAGACTGTTAAATGGAGGCATTAGATTTTGTGTATTTTTCACCTGTCAAAAATTAATCCTTTTATTTCAAGAGAAATGGAATAAGCACTCATGTTTTTGGTTTTTTACTCTAGTCCCCGATGCACACGCGGCTTTGTAAATTTTGTCAACTGTTCACACTGTCACAAACTGCTTACTCTTCCAAAAAGCAGTACAGGTTTTAATGTGTGCACAAAGTAGTGTATTTGCAAATTGGACCTTACGTTTACAATCTCATCCAAAAGACTTTTGAGGAGGTAGAGCTTGCACTGATGTTAACACCAGGGGAAAAAATCCCTTTGGAAAGGTGTTTGGGTGGTGGCTGAAACCTGTGCTTGAACCCAGGGTAAAAGAATACAAGTGCTGTGTTGTACTGCATGGCAAAATGTTTAAAGTCACAGTAGAAGACACCACCCAAAATCAATGGACACTATAGCTAAGTGGTTAAAACTGACTTAAATCTTAAGGGTCTATGAAGTGGTTTGAACTTTAGTGGCGTGTAGTGAATTAAGTGTAGGGATTTTGCATGATTTTCCTGATGAACTTCAAGGGTAGTCATGCCGGTGCCTTATATCCTTAAGCGCATATACACACGCAGATGATTAAATATGCACATTAAAGATCCTGTAGCTCATGTCAGCAGTTGTTGGGTTACAGACACATGAACATACCCAGTATGCAACCTGTACCATGACAATAAGTACCCCATCCATTAATAAGGAAATGCATAGGGAGAAAGAGTGAGAGTCAGGGCTGTTTGGGGAAGTGCACATCATTACCCACCCTCCTCCCTTTTCCTCCTCCACTCCTCCCCTCCCCTCTGCTTTTCTTTCTTTCAGATCAGTGTCATGAACCCACACTAGCACAACAGTAGTAAAAAACAACAACAACAACAACACTAGGTTGTTACAGTTGACCAACACAACACAAAAACCAAAGTTAACAGACCATGAAAGCACCTACTACAACTGTGTGTTGGTATAAAGAGAAAAGAAGAGAAGAGCTGGCTGCTCAATATTTCACCAGGTCAGTTATCTATAGCGTATCACTACTGCTGTGGAAAGGGCCACAGAGAGGGAAAAGAGATAATGTGTGTTTGGTGAGGTGTAAAAGAGGCAGGGGAGTGTGTGTGTGTGTGTGTGTATGTGTGTGTGTGTGGTGAGGTGTAAAAGAGGCAGGGGAGTGTGTGTGTGTGTGTGTGTGTGTGTGACAGAGCCAAACAAACAAAGGGGGATGGTGAAAAACCATTTAAAGGCTGTGAAAGTTGCATGAGCTTAAGGGTTTGAATCAAAACGCCCTGGTTGAATGACAGTGGAGCTTGGCATCAGTTGCTTCCCCTTGACAGGCTAAAAATGCTGGATTTGTATGAAATGGCATGAAAGATAGGTAGAATGCCTTTGCACACATGTATGGGTGAATGGGTGCATAAACATACATATGCATGCACCCACACACACATGAATGCATGCATGCATACACACACATCCATGGGAGATTCATGGCATGCCAACCCCAGTCTTAGGAGGATGCCTAATCTACATCAGTCCAATCCATTCTATTCTAATCCAACTAATAATGACTTTTGTCAAAAAATTATTTCATTTGATTTTGAAACAATGACTTGGAATCATTTACATATTTTTGTCTTATTCCCTGAACTCTTTTTGTTGAGAGATTTTTCAGAAGGAGTGGTGCAAAAGATGGAATTGGTGTGAGGATGGGGGGGGGGGGGGGGTGGTAGAGAGATTAAGAGAAAGATTAAAAAGGGGAGGGAGGTATGTGAATGGAACATGTACATTTTCAGTTTCCAAGGTAAGGATTTACATAGCAGAAAAAAAATGTTTGGAATGTAAGCAGCCCACCCCCCCTCTCCCCTCCATGAAATATCACCCTTGCATAAATCTACCACACCAAACTTGGTTCCTGCCCTTGTTAGCCCCCTCTCTTCTCCCCTTCCCCCCCCCCCCCCCCCTCCCTCTGCCCTATTTATCAGGCCACCCATAATCTTCTGTCCTTGCTAATTCCTCCATGTATTGTTCATCTGCACACACTCGCCCCCCAAAATCTTTGTGTACTTAAAATGAGCTTTGGATTTGCATAGTTCGTCAAGGTTTTTTTCCTTCATTTCAAATCTGAATCCTCCCTTTTTTGTTCTCTCAGCTGGAAAGAAGTAGGAGTGAAAATCTGCACTTTTTGAGTTCAGTTACAAGGAATAGAGACGATGAAGTGAAAAGGGATTTTTAGGAGAGAGAGAAATGAAGCTGGTATTGGAAAGAGCTTACATTGCAACATGTGGTGTGTGGCTTTCCTTGAATTGATGAATCCCTGTAAAAGAGAGAGAGACCAAGAGAGAGAGAGAGAGAGAGAGAGGAGGGGGAGAGAGAGGGTGTGTGTGTGTGTGGGGGGGGGGGGGGGTTGCTTTGGTATGTTAATGAGATTTGAAATATTGGGACTGTGTCGAAATTAACCACTCATGGAGAATGATTTTTAGTTCCAGATTATGAGTATTGGGAACGAGTCCATTATCTCCTTATTAGGGGGGACAGGATAGCCTAGTGGTTAGAACATTGCGCTGGCATTCTGACGACCCAGGTTGGATTCCCTGTTCAAGGGGATATTTTCCACTGGAGTTAATATCAATGCAGACTCCACTCTCCCCCCAAAAGTCCTTCGGATGAGACTATAAACCGAGGCCCCGTGTGCGAACGCACGTAGAACATCTTGCGCACACGTTAAATGAGTGGTGGTCTGGGCGCTAGTCTTTCGGATGAGACGATAAACCGAGGTCCCGTGTGTTACATGTAATTATTTAGCGCACGTAAAAGAACCCACGGCAACAAGAGAGTTGTCCTTGGCAAAATTCTTAGAAAAAAGCCACTCTGATAGGGAAACAAATACAGTTGCAGACAGGAAAAAGAAAAAAAAATGGGTGGCGCTGCTCTTGTGGCGACGCGCTCTCCCGCTCTCCCCGGGGAGAGCAGCCCGAATTTCACGGAGAGAAATCTGCCGTGACTTAAAGTGGTATGAAATGAAATCTGAGCGCTTTGATTTGTTGCTTTACAAGATTCAGCGCTATATAAATTCCATACATTATTATTATTATTATTATTAAATCCTGTTCCGCTTTTCGAAAGAGTAGGCCATTGTGTGCCGGTGGGAACAGATGACAGAATTTACAAAAACGCAAACACACGGGGACTAGATGTAAAAAAGCACGTAAGTGCTTTTTCCATTATCCTCGATATAAAAGAATAAATAAATAAAAAATTACAATCATTCATCTTCTTGTTCTGGTATTGTTGTTTTTGTTCTTCTTCTCCTTTGTTGGCTATTGCTCCTTTATTTCAGGCCCATCCATTCGGAATGACCTTCCTCTCTCGATTCGCCAAAAAATCTACATTAGACACTTTCAAATCTTGCCTAAAGACACTTTTTAAATTTGTTTACAAAGAATCTCCCTCAATGGGTAAACTTCATATCTTTCCCTACAAAAAACAGCTACCCAATTCTCATCAACCCCTCAAAGTGCCTTTGCGAGCGCGCACGCGCGCGCGCGCACACACACACACACACACCGCGCGCGCGCAGTGGGGACTCCACTTCCCCCAAAGTCCTTCGGATGAGACTAGAAACCGAGGTCTCTTGTGAGAACGCACGCAGAACATCTCGCGCATACGTTAAATTGCGTTCAGCTTTTTGAAAGAGTAGGCCATTGTGTGCCGGTGGGAACGGATGACAAAATTGACAAAACTGCATACACATGGGGATTAGATGTAGAATTTTAAAAAACCTCATGAGTGCTTATTTCATAATCCTGGAAATAAAAGAATAAGATAAAAGAATAAGAAAACAAAAGAATAAGAATGACCTTCCTTCTTTCTTTTCTTTTCTTTCTTTCTTTCTTTCTTTTTTCCTTCTTTCTTTCTTTCTATTCTTCTTTTCTTTTTCTTTTCTTTCTTTCGTTTCTTTCTTTCTTTTCTTTCTTTCTTTCTTCCTTACTTTCTTTTCTTTCTTTCGTTCTTTCTTTCTTTTCTTTCTTTCTTTATTTCCTTCTTTCTTTTCTTTTTTTCGTTTTTTTCTTTCTTTCTTTCTTTCGTTCTTTCTGTCTTTTCTTTCCTTCTTTTTTCTTTCGTTTCTTTCTTTCTTTCTTTTCTTTTTTTTCTTTTCTTTCCTTCCTTCTTTCCTCCTTTCTTTCTCTCTTTCTTTCTTTATGTTCTTTCTTTCTTCCTTTCTTTCTTTTCATTCTTTCTTCCTTTCTTTCTTTCTTTTCTTTCTTTCTTCCTTTCTTTCTTTCTTTCTTTCTTTTTTCCTTCTTTCCTTCTTTTTTCTTTCGTTTGTACCTTCTTTCTTTCTTTCTTTCTTTCTTTCTTTCTTTTCTTCTCTTCTTCTTTCTTTTCTTTCTTCTTTCTTTTCTTTCTTTCTTTTCTTTCTTTCCTTCCTTCTTTCTTTTCTTTTCTTTCTTTCTTTCCTCCTTTCTTCCTTCCTTCTTTCCTCTTCTTTTTCTTTCTTTTTCTTTTCCTTTTTCTTCTTTCTTCTTTCTTCTCCTTTCTCTCTTTCTTTCTTTCTTTCTTTCTTTCTTCCTTTCTTTTTTCTTTCTTCCTTTCTTTCTTTCTTCCTTCTTCCTCTTTTTTTCTTCGTTGTTCCTTCTTTCTGCTTTTCTTCTTTCGTTCTTTTCTTTCTTTCTTCTTTCTTCTTCCTTTTTGTTCTTTTTTTTTCTTCTTTTTCTTTCTTTTTCTTTTTTTTTTCTTTCTTTCTTTTTCTTTCTTCTTCTTTCTTTCTTTCTCTTTCTTCTTTCTTTCTTTCTTTCTTTCTTCTTTCTTTTTTCTTCTTTCTTCTTTCTTCTTTCTTTTCTTTCTTCTTCTTTTCTTTTTTTTTTTCTTTCTTTCTTCCTTCTTTCTTTTTCTTTCTTTTTCTTTCTTTCTTTCTTTTTTCTTTCTTTCTTTCTTTCTTTTTTTTCTTTTTCTTTCTTTCCTTCTTCTTCTTTCTTTTCTTTCTTTCTTTCTTTCTTTCTTCTCTTCCTTCTTTCTTTTCTTTCTTTCTTCTTCCTTCTTTTCTTTCTTTCTTTTTCCTTCTTTCTTCTTCTTTTTCGTTTCTTTCTTTCTTTCTTTCTTTCTTCTTCTTTCTGTCTTTTCTTTTCCTTCTCTTTCTTCTTTCTTTCTTCTTTCTTTCTTTCTTTCCTCTTTTTTTCTTTCTTTTCTTCTTCCTTCTTTTCCTTCCTTTTCTTTCTTTCTTCTTTCCTTTCTTTTTTTTCTTTCTTCTTTCTCTTTCTTTCTTTTTTCATTCTTTCTTCTTTTCTTCTTTCTTTTCTTCTTTCTTTTCTTTCTTCCTTCTTTCTTTTTCTTTCTTTCTTCTTTTATTTCCTTCTTTTCCTTCTTTTTTCTTTTCTTTTACTCTTCTTTTCTTTCTTCTTTCTTTCTTTCTTTCTCTTTCTTTCTTTCTTCTTCTTTTTTCTTTTCTTTCTTTTTTCTTTTTTTCTTTTTTCTTCTTCCTTCTTTTTCTTTTTTCTTTCTTTTTTCCTCCTTTCTTTCTTCCTGTCTTTCCTCTTTCTTTATTCTTTCTTCTTTCTTTTCTTTTTCTTTTTCTTCTTTTCATTTTCTCTTCTTTCTCTTTTCTTCTTTCTTCCGTTTCTTTTCTTTCTTTCTTCCTTTCTTTCTTCATTCTTCTTTCCTCTTTCTTTTTCTTTCGTTGTTTCTTCTTCTTGCTTTTCTTTCTTTTTTCTTTTCTTTCTTTCTTCTTTCCTTCATTCCTTTTTTTGTTCGTTTCTTCTTCTTTCTTTCTTCTTTCTTTCTTTCTTTCCTCTTTCTTTCTTCTTTCTTTCTTTTCTTTCTCTTCCTTCTTTCTTTCTTTCTTCTTTCTTCCTTCTTTCCTTCTTTCTTCTTTCTTTCTTCTTTCTTTCTTTCTTTCTTTTTTCTTTCTTTCTTTTCTTCTTCTTTCTTTTCTTTCTTTCTTTCTTTTCTTTCTTTTTCTTTTCTTTCTTTCCTTCCTTCTTTCTTTTCTTTTCTTTCTTTCTTTCCTCTTTCTTCCTTCCTGTCTTTCCCTCTATCTTTATTTTCTTTCTTTCTTCTTCCTTTTCTTTCTTTCCTTCTTTCTTCCATCTTTCTCTCTTTCTTTCTTTCTTTTCTTTCTTTCTTCTTTCTTTTCTTTCTTTCTTCCTTTCTTTCTTTCATTCCTTCTTTCCTCTTTTTTCTTTCGTTTGTTCCTTCTTCTTGCTTTCTTTCTTTCGTTCTTTTCTTTCTTTCTTTCTTTTCCTTCATTCCTTTTTTGTTTCGTTTTTTTCCTTCTCTTCTTTCTTTCTTTCTTTCTTTCTTTCCTCTCCTTTCTTTTTCTTTCTTTCTTATGTCTTCTTTCTTCCTTTCTTTCTTTTCTTCTTTCTTCCTTTCTTTCTTTCTTTTTCTTTCTTTCTTTCTTTCTTTCTTTCTTTCTTTCTTCTTTCCTTTTTTCTTTTCTTTTCTTTCTTTCTTTCTTCTTTCTTTCTTCTTCTTTCTTTCCTTCTTCTTTCTCTTTCTTTTCTTTCTTTCTTTCCTCTTTCTTCCTTCCTGTCTTTCCCTCTATCTTTATTTTCTTTCTTTCTTTCTTTCTTTTTCTTTCTTTCCTTCTTATCTTCCATCCTTCTCTCTTTCTTTCTTTCTGTTCTTTCTTTCTTCTTTCTTTCTTTCTTTCTTTCTTCTTTCTTCTTTATTCCTTCTTTCCCTCTTTTTTTCTTTCGTTTGTTCTTCTTTCTTGCTTTTCTTTCTTTCGTTCTTTTCTTTCTTTCTTTCTTTTCCTTCATTCCTTTTTTGTTTCGTTTTTTTCCTTCTTCTTCTTTCTTTTCTTTCTTTCTTTCTTTTCCTCTTTCTTCCTTCCTCTTTCTTTCTTTTGTTCTTTCTTCTTCTTTCTTTCTTCTTCATTCCTTTCTTCCTTTCTGTTCTTCTTTCTTTCTTTTTCCCTTCTTTCTTTCTTTCTTTCTTTTCTTTCTTTCCCTTTTTTCTTTCTTTCTTTCTTTCTTTCTTTTCTTGCTTTCTTTTTTTCTTTCTTTCCTTCTTTTCTTTCTTTCTTTCTTTCCTTCTTTTGTTCTTTCCTCTTTTCTTCCTTCCTGTCTTTCCTTCTTTCTTTCTTTTCTTTATTTCTTTTCTTTCTTTCTTTCTTTTCTCTCTCTCTTTCTTTCTTTCTTCCTTTTCTTTCTTTTCTTTCTTTTGTTCTTTTCTTTCTTTTGTTCTTTTCCTTCTTTCTTTTCTTTTCTTTCTTTCTTTTTTCGGCATAGAACCAGGGAAACTGGTTCATTGTATAGGGAGGGAATGAAGTGGTTACATCATGAAAAGTTTATGACCACCCATTACATATTTCTGTCTTTGCTTAGGTGGAAACCGTCTGCGTGTCTGTCTGTTTATCTGTGTAAAATTTGTCTTGGTCTCTCTCCATCGATCTCTGTGTGTGTGTATGTGTGTGTGTGTGTGTGTGTGTCTGTCTGTCTGTCTCTCTCTCTCGCTCTGCCTGTCTGTCACTGTCTTTCTGTCTCTGTCTGTCTGTCTGTCTTCCCATCTGTCTGTCTGTCTGTCCATCTGTCTGTCTCTTTTTCTGCCTCTCTTTCTCTCTTTCTCACTCACTCTCTCTCTCTCTCTCTGTCTCTCTCTCTCTCTCTCTCTCTCTCTCTCTCTCTCTCTCTCTCTCTCTCTCTCTCTCCTCCCCTCTCCTCTCTTCTCTCTGTATACACACACACTCCCCCAATTGAACGGTTGACAAGGGGGGAGGGGGGGGGGGAGGGAGAGGGGGGGGGGGTTGGGATCCGAGTCCTGTATCATTGTAGTGGAAAGAAGTTGACTTCAAGACCAGATTGGGGGGTGGGGGGTAGGGGGATTTCGCCATGTGGTTAGAACTTTTCATTTTAATTTTATTTTAAGTCATGGCAGATTTCTTTGCGTGAAATTCCGGTTGCTCTCCCCCGGGGAAGAGCGCGTCGCCACAAGAGCAGCGCCACCCATTATCATTATTATTGTGTTTTTCTTTGTCCTGTCTGTGTAACTGTGTTTGTTTCCCTATCAGAGAAGCTTTTTTCTACATAATTTTCCCAGGGACGACTCTCTTGTTGCTGTGGGTTCTTTTACGCGCGCTAAATAATTAACAGTTTATCGTCTCAACCGAAAGACTAGCACCCAGACCACCACCACTCACGGTCTAACGGATGGGAAGGAAACGTTTCGGACCCCAGACGGGGTTCGAACCACCGAAGCACACTTCCGACCCGAACTTTTCGCTTCTAGGCAGGCGCGTTACCTCTAGACCACCGATCCACCATTGAGTTTGCGATCTGACGACCAGAGTTCAAACCACTACCCTGTTCAAGAGGATTTTTCCTCTGGAGTTAACATCAGTGCCAACTCCACTCCCCCGAAAGTCCTTCGGATGAGACTATAAACGGAGAAGACCGACCCCCTGTGTGCGTGCGAACGCACGCAGAACATCTTACACACACGTTAAAACTCGTTCCGCCTTTTTCAAAAAATATTCTTTTATATCGAGGATAATGGAATAAGCACTCATGTGCTTTTTTTACATCCAGTCCCCGTGTGTATGCAGTTTTGTAAGTTCTGTCATCTGTTCCCACCGGCACGCAATGGTCTACTCTTACGAAAGAGTAGGCAATTTTGAGCCTGCGGGAACAGACGACAAGTTTGAATTTTAAAAATAAATTAATAATAATAATAATAATAATAATATAATAATAATAATAATAATAATAATAATAATAATAATAATAATAATAATAATAATAATAATACATGGAATTTATACAGCGCTATATCTTGCAATGTATGCATCCCTGAAGTCCGAATACAGCTACCTCCATGGTGGGCAAAAAAAAACCGGTCGCATCCACAGAATGTTACAGTTGGTGAACTTCGGGGCTTTAGCTGAAGAATGAAAAAAAAAAAAAAAAAGCGTAAACAACAAACAAACAAACCAAAAAAATCATCCCCGAAGTCGGAATGCGGCTACCTTAATGATGGGCAAAAACTGTGGTATACGCAAAACTTCATCATTGGTAAACCTCGGAGCTCTAGCCAAGGAACGAAAAAAGACAACAACAACAAGAAAGACCAAGTTTAGGTTATGGTTTCCACGTTGCCTGACAATCTGCAGTTAATATATCCAAAACTACACACACGCACACACACACACAGACACACACACACACACACACACACACACACACACACACACACACACCACACACACACACACACACACACACACACACACACACACACACACACACACACACACACATACTTTTTGAAGGAAGGTGGCAGGATGGTTAAGACGTTCGCCTGCCAACAAGTAAACCGTGAGGTTCTGGGTTCAATTCCCAGCCTCGCCCTTTCTTCCCAGTTTGACAAAAAAATCGAACTGAATGTCAAAGTCCTTCTGATGAGACTATAAACCGAGGCCCCGTGTTCAAACGCATGCAGAACATCTTGCGCACACGTTAAATCCTGTTCCGCTTTTCGGAAGAGTAGGCCATTGTGTGCCGGTGGAAACAGATGACAAAATGTACAAAACCGCATACACACGGAGACTAGATGTCAAAAAAAAAGCACATGAGTGTTATTCCATTATCCTCGATATAAAAGAATAAATAAATAAATAAATAAATAAGTACACACACATCAATGTAACATCTGGAAATAAAAATTTGGCTTAGACTTTGACTATCACACACACACACACATACACACACCACAATCCCCCTACACACACACACACACACACACACACACACACACACACACACACACACACACACACACACACACACACACACACACACACACACACACACACTCTACAAACCACACACTACAAAACTAACGAAATAAATAAACAACCTTTTTGTTTCTTGTAAAATCGAAGTCCTCATGACATCTATGATGAAAAGATGAAGAAAGCAGACTATTGCTTATCAGTCGCCATAATCATGAATGTTGATGTTGCACTTGAGCACAACAACATAAGCTACTTGCTTGTTGCTGCTATGCTGATTATGTTCATTATGGTAGGCTTGTGTCATCCTTATTAATGAATAAACTTTATTTAAACCAAGAAAACAAACACACACACAAAAACAGACCCCCCAAAAAATGAAAAAAAAGAAACCAGAAACCTTCATAATTGTATTCTTCTTCTTCTTTTTCCCCCCCTCCTTAATCATCGGGGATGGGGGGGGGAGGGGGGAGGGGGACACCAGAAAGAAAGAAACAAAGAAAGAAAGAAGAGAGAGAAGAAGAAGAAGAAGAAACAGCGGAAAGAGCGCAGTGATCTGGGTTGGGCAAAGCATATTGGATGGGAGGAGACAGGGAGAGGGAAAAGGAAGGAGGGTGGGCGGAAGGGAGGGAGGGGTGTGAGGGTCGTGGATTGGGGGGGGGGAAAGGGGTAGGGGGGGAGTGGGGGGGGGGGGGGGTTAAAGTGAACTTGCATGGTCAAGCCATCTTGATGTGTTTTCTTTATAGATATCATGTCAGGACTGATAGGGAAGTCCGTTTTTCTCTTGTGCATGTTGGGGGTCTTTTTGATTTTTAGTGTGTGTGTGGTGGTGGTGGTGGTGGTGGTGGTGGTGGTGGTTGTGGTGGTTGTGTGCTGTGTGTGTGGTGTGTGTGTGTGTGTGTGTGTGGTGTGTGTGTGTGTGTGTGTGTGGTGTGTGAGTGTGAGTGTGTGTGTGTGTGAGTGTGTGTGTGTGTGTGTGTGTGTGTGTTATTGAATTCACATATTATGTTGTGTTTTTTTCGCAGTGGTGGTTATAATGGTGTGTGTGTGTGTGGGGGGGGGGGGGGGGTAGGGAAGGGATGGGAGTGTGAGTGTGTGTGTGTGTGTATGTGTGTGTGTGTGTGTGTCCCACATATCCACAGTTCAGTGTCCACATATAATCTACAGTTTAGTGCCCACATTGTACCCACAGTTCACTGATCACATCATGTCCACAGTTCAGTGTCCACATAGTATCCACATTTCTTTCCCGTGGGGATGCCGGGGACCTGTCAGTATAAATAGCATTCCCACCATCTGGAAATTCTGTGCTGAGAATTCCCTCTTTTCTATCCCTCTCTTCGATTCTTCCTCGTTCCTTTTTCTTCCTGTCACCTCCTTCTTGTAGCTTTTCTGCCTTCTTGGTCCATTCTCCTGCCCTCTTTTTCAGCAAGACTTGAAAGATAACAATTCTCTCCCATGCTGAAGTCGGATGCGCTGGGCCTGACTTGTCAGGCGCTTAACGGCAGTAAACTGCATCTTCCTTCATATGACAGAGAACAGCAGTTGCTGTCTGAGCGTTCAAAGAAGAAGAAGAAGAAGAAGAAGAAGAAGAAGAAGAAGAAGAAGAAGAAGAAGAAGAAGAAGAAGAAGAAGAAGAAGAAGAAGACGGGGAGGAGGAGGAGAAGAAGAGAGATGATGATGATGATGATGAGATATGATGATGATGATGATGAATGGAGATAAAGAAAAGAAAAAGAAGAAGAAGAAGAAGAAGAAGAAGATGCTGCTGCTGCTGCTGCGCTGCTAGCTGCTGCTGCTGCGATGATGATGATGATGATGATGTGATGAAAGAAAAAGAAAAGAAGAAGAAAGAAGAAGAAGAAGATGATGAATGATGATGACTGACGACGATGACGACGACGACGACGATGATGATGATGATGAATTGAGAAGAAGAAGAAGAAGAACAACAACAACAACAACAAGAACAACAACAACAGCAACAGCAACAATAACAGCAACAACAACAACAACAACAACAAGAAATGTCCACATAATTTCCACAGTTCAGTGTTCGCAGACCAGGATCTGCATAGTATCAAGCGATTGTTGTGTCCACATGCTATCCACGGTTCAATCTAAATCCTTCTCCCCCACACCCGCCCATTCTCCACACACACAACAACCACACAAACACACAACACACAACACACACACACACAAACACACAAAAAGAGAAACAAACGGCAGAAGACGACAGACCCTCATTGGGAAGGCCCCGCCAACCATCGTCTTCATTAAAATGACTTCTGGGTATTGATGACAAGATAAACACAAAATGGCCGCCGATCGTTTTTCATTGGTGTTTAAGGATGGGGCAGATCAACGGCCGATAACCCAAATGACTGTGGCGCCATCTGCCAGATTATCGGCCTTTAGGGCCGTGAAATATCTGGTGTTGCCATCATAAATGTGACTGCTTCATAGCAAAGGCTAAGCTCTCGGATTTCAGAGGTTGTCTTCTTTCTTTCTTCTCGCTCAGACTTCTGTCTGTCCGGACAAAATAATGGAAAAACGTGGGTGGTGTGCAGTAGGGCTGGAGGAAGACCTTGCAGTGGGAGAGTTTGGTTTGGTGTGGAGCTGTTGGATTTTGAGGTTGTGAGAGAATTGTTTGTTTGAGGGTGTTGTTTTTTTGTTGAGAGTTTGGTGTCTATGTGTTTTAAAGTTTTCGTTGTTGTTGTTTTTTAAAGTTGAATTCACAACAACACACATACACACACCACACTACACACACAACACACACACACACACAATACAGATACAACACACAGATACACACACACGATACAGAGATACACGGATACATAGACACAGATACAAAGGCGCAGACACTCTTGTGGATTGGATGTAAAAAGAAAAAGAAAAAAGGGCTTGTTCCATTATCCTCGAAATAAAATAATAGAATAGAACAACCACACACACATACACATATATCTATCTATCTTTCTTTCTAACACACACACACCACACACACACACACACACACACACACACAACAAACAAACAAACAAACACATGTGTGTGTATTGATTGATAGTAGATAGATAGGCAGACATACGTAGGAGACAGAAAGACAGACAGACTGACACAGACGGACAGACTGACAGACAGACGGACAGATAGAAAAGACAGCGAAAAGAGACGAGAAGATAGATAGATAGATAGATATATAGATAGATAGATAGATGGAAGACAGACAGAAGAAATAGACAGATAGATAGATAGATAGATAGATAGATAGATAGAAGACAGACAGACAGATAGATAGATAGATAGATAGATAGATAGTAATAGATAGATTAGATGCAGTAGATGAGATAGATAGATAGAGATAGATAGATAGATATGTAGTTAGTGTAGTGTAGTTAGTGTATGTAGTTTTGTGTAGTGTATGTAGTCAGTGTGAGTGTAGTGCAGTGTGTAGGATGCAGTGTAGTGTAGTATAGTGTCATGTACTGTACTGTAGTGTACTATAGTGTACTCTAGTGTAGCGTAACGCAATAAACAGCAAAGACAACCCCCCAAAAACACCACATGACAACGTTAAGGAGAAAAAAACAACAACCCATAAACAGTCAATCAAACACTCTTTTTAACTCAACACCCCCCCAAGACAACTTTCTCCTACTTCCTCCACACCGTGAACGTCAAGTGTTTGGACTACTCGGAGTCATGAGCAGAGAGGCACACAG
Source organism: Rapana venosa (assembly GCA_028751875.1). NCBI lineage: Eukaryota > Metazoa > Mollusca > Gastropoda > Neogastropoda > Muricidae > Rapana > Rapana venosa. The sequence continues at coordinate 3,942,120 of CM054161.1, forward strand.
CACAGAAAGAGGGACCCAGACACAAACAGCTGTACGGTCACTCAGCGGTCATCTGGCATCTTGACCCTCACTTGTGGACCGGCAAGGGACCGCATAATAGCCGGACAAAGACCCTGTTTGAAAAACTGGGGGGCCTCTGAAGACCAAACGGACGACAAAGAGGCAGTGGGTGGCTGGGTGGGCGAGATTGGAAAACCATGAACTGAAAATCTGGGGGATTGTTCGTCATCAACGCGCACGCACACACGTCTCTATAAACGTCACCCACCTCCCCTCGCCCCTGCCCCCCCCCCCCCTGCCACTCACACACACACACACACACATACACACACACACACCACCACCACCACCACCACCACCACCACTACCACACTCACAATCCTTCCCTCCTCCTCCTCTCCGTTTTTTCACTTCTTTCCTGTCCATACTCATCACACACAAAAACAGAGTCTAAACGCGGTGTGAATTAAAAGTCGGTTGTCCAGTCATGGTCATCGGCCAAAACCAAAAACAAACAAAAAGTCAGACAGACAGAAAGAAAGAAAGAAAAAAACCCTAGCGAACTCCGAGGGCAAAAAGGAGTTATTGAAAACCCCGGGCCCTGTCCCTGCCTTGTCCCAACTGGCGCGAGACAGACAACTCGTCCAGTTTTGTGTCCAAAATGCCTCCCCGCATCCTTCCATTCTGCATGCTCATTATCTCCATCTTTTGCTCTTTTACGGTTTCAATTAAACCCCCCCTTTCCTCCCTTTGGCGCTTTGCCTGTCTGTCTTCACGGCCATTTCCCCGTCAACAGCGCCCTCACAAAAGGGGGCAGCACCTCGCTTGGACAAGGGGACACCATCCTTCCCCCATCCCCCTCCTTCCTTTCCGCGCTTCATCATCTCCCCTGCCATGCTTTGCACAGAGAGAGACAGAGAGAGAGAGTGTGGCTGTTATTGTGACAAGGGAGAGCAGTCAAGCAGAAGAGCAAGAAAAACAGGAGTAGTGCTGGTCATTCTTGGGGCATCAGGCAAACAGCTGCATAAGTTGCTTGCCCCTTGAGGCTGGGGGGGGGGGGGGGGGGGGGGGGGGGGGGGGGGGGGGGGGGCGGTGATGGCAAGAGTTCAAGCAATCATTTCCGTGGAGAGATAAACAAAAAAATAATGCTGGAATATTTTTTTCAGTCTATATTATTGACAGCCAGGCTGGAAAAAAAATGTGGATGTCACCCATTGTTCATAAACACAAGCAAAAAGGCTTGCTTGCGCAAAATAAGATTCTGATATCTTGGGACCCTTTTTCTCTCTTTTTTTGTTTGGTTTAAATTTGGTTTTACATGTATGTTTTTTGTTGTTATCTTTCTTTTCTTTTTTTGTTTTTTTTTGTCATCCGAACATTTTCTACATTCCTATTTTCCTTGAAATATCTTGAAAAGACGGGGTCCTGACTAGCTGGTTTCGTGGAAAGCTGGACTGGTATTTAAAAGGTTAAAATGTTTTGCTTTTTTTTTCTCTCCTTTGGTCAGAGCTAGGTTCACCAATGGTGAGATTCTGCCTACCTGACCGTTTTTATCCATCGTTTAGGTAGCTGCATTTCGGCTTTGGGGATAGGTTTAGGGTTTGATCCTTGGTCTACTACATGGAAGGAGCAATATCTTTGTCCATCGTGACTGTCTGTTGTTCTGTTGGGACAGTTTACACTGAAGTGTTGGCAACACTCCCTCTTTTTCTTCTTTCCAATCTTTTGAATTAATCATATGTCATTAAATCCCCCGTGGGGATGCGGGGGGTGTCTAGCAGTATAAGTAGCATCCCCATTCTGGAAATTCTGTGCTAAAAGTTTCCTCTTTTCTATCATTCTCTTTGTTTCTGCCTCGTTCCTTTACTTCCTGTCACCTCCTTCTTGTCTATTTTCTGCCTTCTTGGTCCATTCGCCTGACTTTTGTCCAGAAAGACAAAAAACATAACAATTCTCTCTTATGCCGACGTTGGATGCGCTGGGCCTGACTTGTCAGGCGCTTAACGGCAGCGTGACGCATTTTCGCTCATATAACAGGCAACAATAGTTGCTGTCTGAACGTTGGAAGAAGAGAAGATATGTCATTAATGACATAACTATGATTAATCCAAAAGTTTGGAAAGAAGAGAGGCCCTCATCGGCAGGTCAGTAGGTCAGATATCGGCCCTCAGGTTTTTGATGTGTTGGACAGACAGGTCTGGAGGAGGATGTGCTCCACTGTCATGGGAGAAGTGCCACAGAAGCACGCCTCAGAATCACCAATGTGGAACTTGGTAAACATGTGATGTCTGAGTCTGCAGTGTCCAGTCCTCAGCCTCACAATTGGTCTTCTCTGAGGAGAAGGTAGTAGTAGTCATCCTTACTGTTGAAATTGTAGTACTGCTGAAGCCATCTTCTCTTTAGCTTTTCCTTCACATGTTAGTCTTTTGAGTTGTTTTATTTGATTTCTTCACCCTTGTGGGGTATCCTGTATCCTGTAGTGCTGTATAGGTCAGAAGCCTGGACACAACAAAAATATTATTGGAAAAAAACAAACTGACACAGCCAAAATGTGGTTCTACAGGCGACTTCAAAGAGGAGTCAAATGGTCAGACAGAAGACCAAATGGAAGCATCCTTGGAAGAGTTGGCTGAGCTGTGTTAACGATAAGCGCAGACTGAGATAAGCTGGTCTTGCAAACAGAAACACACAGACAAATCTGATGACGACAGTTCTCCAAGGTAAGGTTGAGGGCAGAAGGAAAAAGAGGCAGACCACCAACAACATCCTACATTGCCAACATCACTGAGATCAGTGGTCTGGGAGGATGGCTACAGGAGATGGTAGAACTCAGCAGAGACAGACAAAGAAAGATGGTGAACCCTGGTTGTAGCATTGCGTGGAGCTCTTACCATCGACATCGGCAATGGAGACAGTTGAGTTGAGTTGAAGCTATTACTCCCCTCCCTCGTTTATCATTGTAAAGAGAGAGGCAAGACCTTTAAGTTAAGGACCTATCTCAGTGATCATGGTCATTGTCATTGTCATGGGCAGACGACACTGATGTAATTTCAGCCCAGTGAGGCTACCGTCCACTTCTCTCCTCCTCGCCTGAATGCTGACCGTAATGACCATTTCCTTCCCCTCTTGCATATTCATGAGCTTGGTAGTGCGCGTGACCACTGCATTATTCATGGTAGTGGACAGGCAGGAAGTAGATTTTTCTTGTGGGGTGTCATTGATAACGAGGGAAAATGGCCGTACCCTGTTCGGCTGTTGGTGATAGTGCAGGCTTGTTTGTCTTGTTGGGGTTTTTCAGTTCCTTGGTTAGAGCTCCGAGGTTTTCCAATGGTGAGATTTTTGTGTATGTGACTGTCCCTCCCTCCTACCATCAAGGAGCCCCATTTCCACATCAAGGATAATGTCTAAATATGACACCCTAGTGCATGTCAATGTCATCTGAAAATTAACGAAAGGAGAAAAGGAGAAACTAGACATTTTCCAAACCAAATGTTCTGAAGAGGATCTTCAAGATCCGATGGCAAGAACACATTTCCAACAAGACAGTCTTGGAAATAGCAGGAGCAGAAAAAATCAGCCAGGAGATTAGAAGACGAACTGGATCGGACATGTCCTAAGAAAGGACAGGAGTGACGACTGTGCTGTTGCCCTCGGATGGACACCTGAAGGGAGAAGGAAAAGGGGACGCCCCAAAACAACATGGCGAGGAATGGTAGAAGTAGAGCGGAACGGAGCAGGCTGGAGCACGTGGAACGCCGCACGACGCACAGTTGCAGACCGGAACCAGTGGAGGAATGATGTTCAAGCCTTGTGTGCCTCCTGGCACAGAGAGAGTTAAGTAAGTGCATGTCATACCTTGTCGTTTACAGAGAGCAACCATAATCTCTGTGTCTTTTCAGTGACAAAGAGTGTGTAATAGTGAAAACACGACTTGGCTTTGGGTGTATGTTTGTCATTCAAGATAAAGTTCTCCTAGTGATTTTCATTGTTCGTTGTCATTTAAAACGTCAATTCCTACATTTCGTTTTCATTTTCTTTGTCTGGACAGAAACGTTTAGATCCCAGATCTCTGACCATTGAACATTAACTTCTTCTTCTTGAACACTCAGACAGCAGCTGTTGTTGTCCTACTTATGAGAGAAAATGCGTTGCGCTGCTGTTAAGCGCCTGACAAGTCAGACCCAGCACATCCGACTTCGGCATGGGAGAGAATTGTTACCTTTTAAGTCTTTCTGGAGAAGAGGCAGGAGGATTTTAAAAATTTCTATTTATTTTATTCTTTTATATCGAGGGTAATGGAATAAGCACTTATGTGCTTGTATACATCCAGTACCCGTGTGTGTGCGGTTTTGTAAATTTGTGTCATCTGTTCCCACCGGCACACAATGGCCTACTCTTACGAAAAGCGGAACAGGATTTAACATGTGCGCAAGATGTTCTGCGTGCGTTTGCACACGAGGCCTCGATTTACAGTCTCGACCGAAGGACTTTTGGGGAAAGTGGAGTCTGCACTGATGTTAACTCCAGGGGAAAATATCCCCTTGAACGGGAATCGAAACCGGGTCGTCAGATTGCGAACGCAATGTTCTAACCACTAGGCTACCCCATCCCCAGAGAATAGACCAAGACAAAGAAAAACGACAAGAAGGAGGTTACATGAAGAAAAGGAACAAGGCAGAAACAGATAGAGGGATAGAAAAGAGGGAATACCTAGCACAGAATTTCCAGAAGGTGGAGATAGTATTTATACTGACAGGCCCCCAGCATCCCCATGGGGGAAGATTCTTTTGAATTATTTCAACGGGCGCTATGGCCAAGTGGTTACGGTCGTGTTTCTTCAATTGTATGTGTCCATGAAGTCATGGGTTCGAATCTTGGCGTCGGCTTCTGGTAAATTAAAGGTGGCGATTTTTACCATCTCCCAGGTCAACTTCAAGTGCAGACCTGCCAATGGCATTGACATCATTTTGAAATCTGTGAATATAAGAAAAGGACAATTGCTAAAATTGTGCTAGTATTTTTTTTAATGTATCTTTTTCTGAAACGAACAAAGTACTTCAAGAAAGAACACAATTATCTCTCCCCCCCCCCCCCCCCCCCCCGTTGAAAAAATGCCTGGGGGTGGGGGAGGGGGGCTGTCAGTATATTAATAGCATCCCCACCTTCTGGAAATTCTGTGCGAAGAATTCCCTCTTTTCTATCCCTCTCCTTGCTTCTGCCTTGTGCTTTTTCTTCCCGTCATCTCCTTTTTGTCTATTTTCTGCCTTTTTCTTCCATTCTCCTTTATTTTTTTCCCCAGATAGACCTCAAAGATAACAGTTCTCTCCCTTGTCAGGCAGCACAAGGCATTTTTGCTCATATGACAGACAATAATAGTTGTTGTCTGACCATTCGATGACGACGATGACGACGACGAAAAAGAAGAAGGAGAAGGAGAAGAAGAAGAAGAAGAAGAAGAAGAAAAAGAAGAAGAAGGAGGAGGAGGAGGAAGGAAGGAAAGAGAGAAAGAACGAAAGTAGTAGTAGTAGTAGTAGTGGTAGTAGTAGTAGTAAAAGAAGAAGACTAAGAAGAAGAAAGAAGAAAGAAAGAAAGACAGACAGACAGAAAGAAAGAAAGGAAGAAAGAAAAGAAAGAAAAGAAAGGAAAGATAATTTCTCGAGGTTGTGGTAATATAATTATTGTTCAAAGCTACTCTCATCCGCAAAAGGATTCCAAAAAGACTTCCCCCCCTACCCCCTCCGCCCCCCCTCCGCCCCCCCTCCCCCCCTGCCCCCCCCACCCCCCCCCCCCCCCCCCCACCCCCCCCCCCCCCCCCCCCCCCCCCCCCCCCCCCCCCCGCACTCCCCAACCAATGAGCGGTGCTCTGTCTCTTAACCTCCAACACTCTCTTCTCTCTGCTTCAGTTCATTTCAATTTCCGCCTCCCACCCCTCCCCTTCCACCCCAACCCCCATCCCCACCTTTTCCCCTCACCCCCCCCCCCCTTTTCTCCCCTATGCGTGGATGTGACGCCATACTCCGTGTTCCGAGTCTTGCCAGCCGAAGAAAGAGGAAGAGGGAGGAGGAGGAAGAGGGAGGAGGGGGAGGAATACCCCAGGAAATGATGAGGGAGGTGCCCTCACTATTATATTGCGTGTTGTGTGAAACAGACACCCCCCTTGTCATGCAGTTCCTGTTGGCATTGGCATGTGGGAGACTTCTAAGGGCAGCATCAGCATCATTAACAGAGTGTTGGGGATAACTGAGCAGAACAGTTGCATCAACTGATTGATTGGCGGATTAATTGATTAATTAATCGATCAATGAATGAACATGGTGTCGCGTTGCATTGTTGTCTTGTTGCAAGCCCGAATTTCACGCCAAGAAATCTGGTGTGAATGAAGGTAGTATATTGCACGCACAATACAATACAATACGATACGATACAATACAATAGAACACACTACAATGCAATTCAATAAGATACAATACAAACCATTACGATACAGGAAAGGTAAAGGTAAAGGTGTCCCATAACCTATATTAAGGTCGTAGGGGAGCGAGGCGTCAGAGACCTCACTTCTCTAGGGCCAGCGTTTGAGGGCGGTGCCCATCTCCTCTCCCTCACTGCTTTACCTTCCCTGACCCCAAAGAGGGCAGGTACCCATTTACAGCTGGGTGAACTGGGAGAACTGTACTGAAGCCAAGGCGCGAAAACGGTCACCCATCCAATTGGTAACCACGCTCGACGCTGCTTAACTTGGCTGGGGGAAAGCGAGTGCTCCGACCACTGAGCTACCCCTCCCCAGTACAAAACAATAAAATGCAACATGACACAAATCAATAAAGGTACCATAGAATAAGTAACTACAAAAAAATACAATACTACACAACACATCACAATACACTACATCACAACAGAATACAATAACTAGAAAATAATACACTACTACACAACACAACACATCTCAACACAATACGACACAACACTATACAACACAATCCAATGCAAAACAACACAATGCAATACAAAACAACAATACAACACAAAACAATTCAATACAAACTCTATCTCTGCAGTTAAAAAGTAAGTGGTGAACAGGATGGCACACACAAAACAAGTCTTGTCAGGGAAGAACACAACCTCAGGAAAACAAAACAAAACAAAAACAAAACCCCAAAAAACCAAAGACTGGCGCAAGAATCTGCCACCGGAAATTCTTCATACCTCCTGAATATTGCCCAGGACAAAGAGGTAAACGATACATTTGATGTGGAGGTTCATTTTTCCCCCTGCTAATTGGCTGAAGACTGTGTGTGTGTTGTCTCCTGCAATAACTCACACTCTTTCTCCTCTACTCAGCAAAATTAGACACACTTTAAGCCATCGACCCAACTCATTCTTCTCTTCTGCTTCGCCTCTTTCCAATTTCCGGTCGCAGGACCACCCCTCTCTGCGCATGTCCGCTAAACACAACAAAACCAAAACGAAACAAAACCGCGTTTTGAACAACGAGGAGTAGCCATGTTTTGCAATGTGCTGATTAATGGTAGTCTGAATAGCGTGTGGAGGGTAAGTTTTGTGTCAAAGTTTTTTTTTCTTTTGGCTTTATAGAAATTAATACAAAAAAAAGGTTGCAGAAAAGAACAGCATGATTAAAGTTTTACTTTCTTTGCTGTCTTATGTTTTTGTTATTTTGGAAGTGGTGTAACACTAGTCTGCTTATTGTTGTGTCTGAAACATAACCACATCCAGGATTCCTTTTGTTGCATCCTGTACCACTGAGCTATTCTGTCCTGGGGACGGGATAGCTCAGTCGTCAGAGCACTCGCTTTCCCGAAGCTGAAGTTAAGCAGCATCGAGCGTGGTTACTGGGTGACTGGGTGCCTTGGCTTCAGTACAGGCCTCAGTTCACCCAGCTGTAAATGGGTACCTGCCCTCTTCAGGGTCAGGGAAGGTAAAGCAGCGAGGGAGAGGAGATGGGTGCTGCTGTCAATATGCTGGCCCCTAGACAAGCTGAGATCTGACGCCTCGCTCCCCAACGACTGCATAGGTTATGGGACACCTTTACCATTTTACCTAGCAGTCTTTCAGTACTGATCTCTATCAGCTCACTGTTCCTCTCCTTCATCTAATGCTCAGACAGTAGCTACTGTCTGTTATATGAGCGAAAATGCGTTGCGCTGCCGTTAAGCTCCTGTCAAGTCAGGCCCAGCACATCCGACTTCGGCGTGGGAGAGAACTGTTATCTTTGAAGTCTTTATGGAAGAAAAGGCAGGAGAATAGACCAAGAAGGCAAAAAAGGAGGTGACAGGAAGAAAAAGAATAAGGCAGACAGAAAGAGAGGGATAGAAAAGAGGGAATTGCTAGCACATAGTTTCCAGAAGATAGGGATGCTGTTTATATTGACAGTCCCCTAGCATCCCTACAGGGTGAGAGGGGGGATGTTAGGTCACTGGAACAGAAGGCATCAACAAGCATATGAGTTTTACTGCAGACAGAAGACTGTGGTGGTGGTCAAAAGTACCAAGTCAGGGTCCAACCAACCCCATCATGTACAAATCCCCTGAAAAGATAACCTATGCAGTCCTTGAAGCAAGGCGTCAGAGACCTCACTTCTCTAGGAGCCAGCATATTGACGGCGGTGCCCATCTCCTCTCCTTCGCTGCTTTACTTTCCCTGACTAAAGAGGGCAGGTACCCATTGACAGCTGAGTGAACTGGGGGACTGTAATGAAGCCATGGCGCTCAAACGGTCACCCATCCACTTTGGTAACGTTGCTCAATGCTGCTTAACCTTATGGATCGGTGGTCTAGAGGTAACGCGCCTGCCTAGAAAGTAAAAGGTCCAGGTCGAAAGTGTGCGGTGGTTTGAATCCCGTTTGGGCCTAAAACTTTTCCCCCATCTGTTAGACCATGAGTGGTGGTCTGGGTGCTAGTCTTTTGGATGAGACGATAAACTGAGGTCCCGTGTGTTACACAAAATTATTGAGCGCAGGTAAAAGAACCCACGACTACAAGAGAATTGTCCCTGGCAAAATTATGTAGAAAGAAGCCACGCTGATAGGGAAACAACTACAGTTGCAGACAGGAAAAAGAAGAGAAAAAAACTAATGGTGGCGGCTGCTCTTGTGGCAACGCGCTCTCCCCGGGAAGAGCAGCCCGAATTTCACGCAGAGAAATCTGCCGTGATTTAAAGTGGTATAGATAGATAGATAGATAGATAGATAGATAGATAGATAGATAGATAGATAGATAGATAGATAGATAATAGCTTCAGGAATCAAGTGCTCTGACCACTGAGCTTTCTAATCCCCATGAGTAATTCATCGTTTGTTTGTTTTTTTTTGGTTTTTTACCACTGTAAATCACGACAGATTTCTCTTCGTGAAATTCCGGCTACTCTACCAGGGGAGAGCGCGTCGCCACAAGAGCAGCGCCACCCATTTTTTTCTTCTTCCTGTCTACAACAGTATTTGTTTACCTATCAGTGTAGCATTTTTTCTACAGAATTTTGCCAGGGACAACTCTCTTGTTGCCGTAGGTTCTTTTACGTTTGCTCAATAATTTTGTGTAACACTCGGGACCTCGGTTTGTCGTATCATCCGAAAGACTAGCACCCAGACCGCCACTCATGGTCTAATGGATGGGGGAAAAGTTTAAGGCCCAAAGGGGAATCAAACCACTGCACACTTCCCACGGAACTTTTTGCTTTCTAGGCAGGTGGTTGCTGTCTAAGCATTGGAGGAGGAGGAGGAGGTAGAGGAGGAGGAGGAGGAAGAAGAGGAGGAGGAGGAAGAGGAGGAAGAAGAAGAAGAAGAATGTCTGTGGTAAGTAAGTCTATGACAATGATTAACCCACCCACCTACCCTCTTTTTTTTCTTTTTTTTTCTTTTTTTCTTTTTTTTCCTCCTTTTTTTGTTGTTATTTTTTTGTCTTTTTTTATTTTTTACTCTTCAGCCAATTAGACATGCTTTACGCCATTGACCTCAGCGCATTCTTCTTTTCTGCTTGGCTCCTTTTCAATTTCCGGCCACTGACCGCTTCCTGTGTGCATGGCTTGCCGCGAAAGGTTAGGGGAACAAAATAGGCCCGCCCCTAGCCCCTGTCTTCATCCGCTGCTGTACGTTTTGACTGATGGGCTGTGGGATGATCTACTGCAGTACAGTAGTGGGAACATGATGGGGGTTTGAGTGAGTGGAGAGAGAGAGAGAGAGGTGTTGTTTTTGATTTGTGTTTGTGTATTGGTGTGAATGTTGTAGGGTTTTTGAGAGGGGGTTATTTCTGATTTTGTTTGGGATCTTTTGTTTGTTGGGATGTGGTGGGATTTGAGGGGTGTTCTTTTCAATTTTTGTTTGTTTTGTTGAGTGGTTGGTTTGAATGGAGTTGAGTTTTGAGATGCATTACTTATTTTATTTTGTTTGAGGGATTTTGTTTGTTGGTGTGGATGTGGTCGGATGTGAGAGATGTTCCTTTTTGGTTTTGGTTTGTTTGTTGGTTGGTTGGTTGGTATGAATGTAGGATTTGAGGGATGTTTTTTCGGTTTTGTTTATTGGTGTGGATGTGGTTAGGTTTGGAGAGGCGTTATTTCTGATTTTGTTTGGTTGGTTGGTTTGATGGTGTGGGTATGGTTGGGTATGACAGATGTTCTTTTGGTTGGTTGGTGTGAATGTGGTGGGGTTTGATATGGTTTTGTTTGTTTGGGTTTTTCTTTTTGGTGTGAATAGGATGGGTTTGAAGGGGTGTTTTTTCCCGTTTGTTCTTTTCTTTGTTTGTTTGTCCGAGTACGATGGTGGTTCTTTTTTTATATAAGCGCTTTTGTTAATTTGTTTGTTTACTTATAATAATAATAATAATGTATGGAATTTATATAGCGCTGAATCTTGTAAAGCAACAAATCAAAGCGCTCAGATTTTATTTCATACCACTTTAAGTCATGGCAGATTTCTCTCCATGAAATTCGGGCTGCTCTCCCCGGGGAGAGCGGGAGAACGCGTCGCCACTTAGCGCTGCGCCACCCTTTCACCCTTTTTTTTTTTTTTTTTTTTTTCTGCAGCTGTATTTGTTTCCCTATCAGAGTGGCTTTTTTCTAAGAATTTTGCCAGGGACAACTCTCTTGTTGCCGTGGGTTTTTTTACGTGCGCTAAATAATTACGTGTAACACACGGGACCTCGGTTCATCGTCTCATCCGAAAGACTAGCGCCCAGACCACCACTCATGGTTTAATGGATGGGGGAAAAATTTCCGGTCCAAACGGGGTACGAACCGCCGCACACTTCAGACCCGGACTTTTCGCTTTCTAGACAGGCGCGTTACCTCTAGACCACCGATCCACATTTGTTTGTTTCTTTCTTTCTTTGTTGGTGTGAATGTGGTGGGTTGTGATATGTGTTCTTTTGTTTGTTTGTTTTTGTTTGCTTGTTTGTTGCTGTGGTCAGTGGGACTATAAACAGCGAAATTGGATTGCATTGGTGGTGCTTCGATTTGGTTGTTTTTACCAGATTTAGCGCTATATAAATTCCATATATTATTATTATTATTAATATTATTATTATTATTATGGTGGAATTGGATAGGTGTTCTTTTGTTTGTTTGTTTGTTGGCCTGTGAGAATTTAGTAGGTTTGTGAGCTGTTCATTTGCTTACTTGTTCCTTTGAACATGAAGGGTTTTGAGAGGTGTTCTTTCGTTTGTCTTCTTGTTTGTTCAAACATTACCCTCACTGGTCCCTTAGTCCAGTACACCGTTGGGGCGCCACTGAAGATTTTGCGACCAGCTTCCTCCATTCTTGCGGTCCTCTGCTTTCCCCATAAAATCGTTCCACTCAAGGCCAGTCCACTCTCTGATGTTGTCTTCACATCGTTTTCTCTGTCTGTCTCTTTGTCTCCCTCCTTGTACTGTTCCCTGTAGGACAGTCTTGGCCAATCCAGAATGTGATTTTTCACTAAGTCAGGAGCTCTTCATGTGGTCCCATGGCTTTTTAATTCTGGTTTTCACACACACACACACACACACACTACACAGGAACAAAGTTAATGTAGTAGATTCTTAAGAAAAGAAAATTACGCACAGTCATTTAAAGGACCGCCAGACAGACACAGAGATAGAAAGACAGAGAAAGACACAGAGAAACACAGCTATATATAAATAGAAACGGAGATACCAAGAAAAAGAGTCATACAGAGACTGAGATATGTGTTGACAAGAAAAATGAACAACTTCTAAATTACTCCCCCCAAAACGAAATAATCTACTTGATGATTGAACACACAGTCACCCCCTCTCCCCATCCCCCCAAAAAAACCACACACAAAAACCAACAACACCGAACTCTCAAGCCTTTTTCATCAAAACATACTACCGAACCTGTGAAGGAACGAACCCCTTGGAAATAATTTTTAATCCAATCACAAGGAATGCACCTCCCTACCCTCACACTCAATGCCCCCCTCTCTTTAGCGTTTGTCAAAATGCTGTTAAGTATGCCCCCAAAAAAATTACAGTAGGGGAGGGGGGGTTGTCGGGGAGGGGGAGGAGGGGATAGGGAGGGGTGAGGTAGAGAACAAGGGGAAAAAATCGTGGGTTGAATAAGTGTACTTGCAAAGTCCACGCCACCTACCACACACACACACACACACACACGCTTGCAGCTATGCGCGCACTCATGCATGCATAGACGAGTTCTTCCCCTTCTCCCTACATGGATGTAGATTTTTTGATTGGTATTTCTTGTCCAATTTGAAAAGCCAAGGCGGCTGCCGATCAATACCTGCAACAGAAGGAAACACGGACATCGACAAAGGCGGACGGTGGAGGAAAAGAAGCAAGCCCCAGTGATCGAGCTAGCGAGCTGAGCCGAGCGACTGAGAAGCGTGTAATAAATCGGCAGGGGATTTGCCCCTCAAACTGTTGCTTCAGGACGATTTTGGGAGAGAGAGAGAGAGAGAAGAGAGAGAGAGAGAGAAATTGACTTTGTGACAACGCCTGACCTCCCTTTGTCTGCTCTCCTTGAATGGAGAGTTGAAAAAACGCTGCTGTCAGAATGGCGGCGGAGAGCAAAGTCTTTCTTCTCAGTTAGAATACCCTAGCGAAGGTGTGTGTGTGGTGTGGGGTGTGGGGAGGGGAGGGGGTGGGGGAAGGGGGGGGGGGGTTGAAGAAAAGAGACCGTTTCGAAGGTCGAGGATTTATGAACAGGGTAACAAAAGGGAAACGGGTTCATATCATTATAATATTTATTGCCAGGAACAAATGTTTTTGTTGCAACTATGAAAACGTAGCGATTGAAATGACCAAAAAAAGAAAACCCCCCCAAAAAAACCCACCTAACCCCTTTTCAACGGGCTGTGCTTTTTGCTAGAACACCACATAGAGAAGTGAAGGGACTCCAGTGTGTGGTGTGTGGTGTGTGTGTGTGCTTCTGAGGACTGAATTAATATCTCTCCCTTCCCTGCTACACTCAATACCCCTTTTCTTCCTGTTAAACAGAAAAGGAGAGAGAGTAAGAGAGAGAGTGTGAGAGAGAGAGCGCGAGAGAAGCCCATGTCAGCTTTTCAATCGATTGCTTAGAGCTAAGGCTAGCCCCCCACCCTTCTATCAAGCGACAGAAAACTTTTCACGGGGAGTTAGGGGTCGAGACAGCAATCTAAACCACACAATTATCTCTAACCCCCCCTCTTGCCCCCCCCCCCCCCCAAAAAAAAAAAAAAAAAGAAAAACTCCCCAAAAAACCAACTTCCCAAATCCGGTGAGAGAGAGAGAGAGCTAAAGAGCAGAGCAGTACAGTGTATGTTTGAAGCTGGCAACAGATGAACAGTGTTGTCTTTGTCCTTCTGCTCATTTCTCCCCCTCCTTGACAAAATCTTGGGTGGTTTCTGGGCAATATCCTAAGCCCCCCACCCCGGGTGCGGGTGCGGGTGCGTGCGAGTGTGTTCCACCCCTAATTTCTTTTGAATGGGCTGAAGGAGTTGGAGCTGTTCATGGTATTTAGAAGTAGGTGCAAAATAGTGTTTTGATTATGCCGTCTTTTGTGTGTGTGTGTGTGTGTGTGTGTGTGTGCGCGTGCAAGGTTCGTTTTTATTATTGTAGTGGGCTTAGGGTTCGGTTTGAAAAGGGAAGGACTCTCTCTCTCTCTCTCTCTCTCTCTCTCTCTCTCTCTTCTGCGCGCGCGCTTGCACACACATACAAACACTTATAATTATCATTATTGTTATTATTTTTAAAATCATTTTTAATCACTATTGTTATCATAAAAAGACCACTGTAAGATTAAAACGACGGTTATAAGTTGTTGTTTTTTAAACCGCTGGATATTCATCAAGTTCTCCAGGGTAAGGTTGAGGGCAGAAGGAAAAGAGGCAGACCACCACCAACATCCTACATTGCCAACATCACTGAGATCAGTGGTCTGGGAGGAGGGCTACAGGAGATGGTAGAACTCACTCAGTAGAGACAGGCAGTTGGCCAATCATTTAGCCTGAGGAAGGTTTGAAATCAACCGAAAATTCTGCTCTGCCAAACACTTGGGTGTTGTGTTTTTACTAGTCTGCTGTTTCAGAGAAAGATGGTGAACCCTGGTGGCATTGCGTGGAGCTCCTACCGACGACAGCGGTGATGGATGGAGACAGTGGAGTTGAGCTGAATGTTTATCACTGGCCATGAGACTCTGTGATCACAGCTGGATCCATTGGTGAGGTTTCTTTTTTCTGGTTAGCTGTACAGTCTTCCAGATTTTGTTTTTTACAGATCTGTTTGGTTCCT
>CM054161.1:3961854-4021854 GCA_028751875.1 Rapana venosa
GAAGATAACACCTTTTGTACAAGATTGGTGGACCTGTTGGTTGGGTTTGTCAAAAAAACAATTTTTGGCGAATTTCATGATAAGTTCTACAACAGAGAGAGAGAGAGAGAGAGAGAGAGAGAGAGAGAGAGAGAGAGAGAGAGAGAGAGAGAGAGAGAGAGAAAATAGTGCCTGCTCAACTATTCATGTCCATCACAATAGCAGTAGGAAAACAAAAAGTCCCTATTCAGTATCCCTGAGACTATGCATGTGATTATATCACTTCATAGTTGCTGACATGAACAACTGAATTCTGATCTTTAAAAAAATTTTTTAATGGCAAATCGAGGACTAGCCCTAGTGGTATATAAATATACCAAAGTGACAACAACCTGTGGCAATAGTGTTCAACCATGACCCCCAAAACAGCAGAGGAGGCGGCTGCTGTTTCGGAAATTGGGCAGAAATTTGATTATAGTGGAGATGTTGCCTTGCCCACAGTACATCCCCACTCTCTTGGCCAAGTGGGCATAAGGACAGTCAGCGTTGGAGATGTTCTCCAAAGGCCAACTAGCCCCCTAGGCTGCAACACATAAAGACTGTGGTAATGATATGTAAATACCAAAATTAATTGACAACCAGCTGTGGCAATATGTAAATACTAAAGTGACAACAACCTGTTATAATAATTATGTAAATACCAAATTGACAACCAGTTTTTGGCAATATGTTAATGCGAAATTGACAACCAGCTATGGTAATAAAACAATATGTAAATACCAAATTCACAACCAGCTGTGGTAATATGTAAATGCGAAATTGACAACCAGCTATGATAATAATTATGTAAATACCAAAGCAACAATCAGCCGTTGAAGGGGATTTAACCCATGGAGTTGACATTACTGCGGGATTTTGTTTCCCCAAAACCCCTTGGAAGACACTTTAAACTGAAGTCCCCTGAGCAAACGCACACAGAACATCTTGCCCACGTTGGAGATCTCATCATTTATATTCATCAGCAGTTTGTTGAGTTAAGGAAACACGAACATGCCCAGAAAACATCCCCGAAGTCGGAATGCAGCTACCTTCATGGAGGGCAAAAATCCCGTCGCATAGGCAAAATTCTCACCATTGGTGAACCTCGGATATCTAGCTGAGGAACCGGACCCCCCCCCCCCCCCCCCCCCCCCCCCACCTCCCCCCCCCCCGAACCCCCCCCCCCCCCCCCACCAAAACAAAACCCAAAAAACTCACAAAAAACAACAACAAAACAAAACAAACCCACAAACAAGCAAACAAACACACACGAGAAACACACACACACACAAACAAACAAACAAAAAACAACAAAACTTCCCAGTCGGGACTCTTTATCTGTCTGTCCACTACACCAAAACAACAAAACAGTTCCATCTTGTTATATCTGGCCCAGGCCAAAGATAGCTGTGTCAGTTATTGATGTCAGCTAACTTGCCAAGACCTTACATACACTATAATGTTGTTATCTTGTAGTAAAATGTTGTGTTGAGATTGCTCTTCAGCCACGACAAGCTCCTAAAATAACAACAACTCGCACTCTTCTTTCAAAACAAAAATCCTCTGAATTCGGAGTATGGCTGCCTATA
Source organism: Rapana venosa (assembly GCA_028751875.1). NCBI lineage: Eukaryota > Metazoa > Mollusca > Gastropoda > Neogastropoda > Muricidae > Rapana > Rapana venosa. Next base: position 3,963,462 of record CM054161.1, read on the forward strand.
TGGCGAGGAGGTACTAAAAAAAAACAATCATACACTCTAAACTTCTCATTCTTAGTGTGCAGTTTCAATCTCACAGTGATTCCCAGGTGGGATGATGAGCGAGTCAGAGTGCATGTTCTGGGTGACCCCTACAGAGTGTTAAGCTGGGGAACGCATAACAACAACAGTTACATTGTCTGATTTTCTTTTTCTGTAGAGGACAGAGGTATGATAATAGAGCTGCATAATCTTCTATGAGCCAACGTGGTTTTTTGTTTTTTATATTCTTAATCTTTTAAATGTGTTTTTATTATTTCGAGGATAATGGAATAAGTATTGTATATGGTTTTTACATCCAGTCCCCGAGTGTGAGCAGTTTTGTGAATTCTGTCATGTGTTCCCACCAGCACACCATGGCCTACTATTCCGAAAAGCGGAACAGGGTTTAACGTGTGCGCAAGATGTTCTGCGTGCGTTCGCACACGGGGCCTCAGTTTATAGTCTCATCCGAAGGACGTTTAGGGGAAGTGGAGTCGGCACTGATGTTAACTCCAGAGGAAAAATTCCTCTTGAACAAGATTCGAACCTGGGTCAGCAGATCATGAGCGCAATATCCATCACTCTAACCACCAGGCTGTCCCGTCCCATGCCCCATGCTGGATATGCTATGCTTCTCTGTAACGAATCAATGAGCCCCTTCTTTTAATAAAAAAAACCAAAAAAAACCCACCATGAACAATAAGGGAGGAGTGCATTGCCATCTTTTCCTAGAAAACAGACAATTTTCCGAGCAGTAGCAGCAGCAGCAACAACAACAGCAGCAACAACAGCAGCAGCAACAACAACAACACCACCACCAGCAGCAACTAGAAGAAGAACAACAACAACAACAAACCAAAACGAATCAATCATCCTTTTGCTCTCAACACAATATTTTCGCAACAACTCAACTCTCCTGAATTCTGAAGAATGCAGATTTTTAACACAGTTGAAAAGGAATATAAATAATGATTGCCAGTCTTACCGCCTTTCAAGCAGTGACAATGTTCTTCATTAGCACACAGAGAGAGAGAGAGAGAGAGAGAGAGAGAGACAGACAGACAGACAGACAGACAGACAGACAGACAGACAGAGACAGACAGACAGACAGACAGACAGACAGACAGAGACAGAGAGAGAGGAGCCACCCGGTTATATGTTACCTGGCTAAACCAAACGCTTTCAGAAAAACTCTTGGAAAAAGTCCATCTTATCAAATGTTTTTATAAGCATCAGTTTTTATTTTGCACAGGGGGAAAAAAAAGTGGATTTTCGGAGAGATAGAAAACTGCTAGAGGTCTGTTATTAACATGATTTTAAACTTTCGAAAACTTCGACTTCATGGTGGTTTTGCATTCTCCGAAGCCGAAATGTGGCTACCTTTATCGTGGCCCAAAAAACGGTGGTTTACCGAAAATTTCACCATTGGTAAACCTTGAAGCTCTAGCCTAGTAACAACAAAGAACAAAAAGTAATGATTTGAATATCTTTTACCAATAAAACATGGACAGAGTAGACATAGAGCTATGCATACACCCATTGCTGGAATCTATTGCTGTGAGTATTAAACTTTTTTTTCTTTCTTTCTACTTTTTTCTTCGGCTAGACCTCTGAGGTTCACCAATGTTGAGATTTTTTTTTTGCCTATGCCACAGTTTTGCAGACCGTTTAGATAGCTACATTCCGACTTCAGAGATATTTTCTTTGGGAATCTGTGTATTCATTCAAAGGTAGTTGTTATCGTTGCTGATGCTGTTACTGCAGTTGTTGCTGCTGCAGCTACTATGTTACTGCTGCTGCTACTGTTGTTGTTTCTGCTGCTGCAGTTACTGTCCAACGTTGGTTTTTTGGGGTTGTTTTTTTTAAAGATTTAATTGACGTCTGACTAATTTCAATCTCCAACAGCTAATGTTTTTATTTGATGTTGTTTTCTTTCTGGATTTGTTGTTGTTATTGTTGTTGTTTTGTTCCTCAGCTAAAGCTCTGAGGTTCACCAATGGTCAGATCTTCCGTATGTGACTGGGTTTCTTTTTTTGTTTGTTTTTGGTTTGTTTTGTTTTGTTTTGTCCACCATTAAGGTATCCGCATTCCAACATAGAGGATGGTGTCTAAACACGACACCAACGTGCATGCGTTTTAAAAAAAAAAAGAATTGTTAACCGTTCCTACCGGCACGCAATGGCCTACTCTCTCGACGGGTGGAACAGGCTGTTAATGTGGGCGCTCATTCCTGAAGTCGGAATGCGGCTACCTTAATGGTGGGCAAAAACGGTCGCATACGCAAAATCTCATCATAGGTGAACCTTGAAGCTCTAGCCGAGGAACGAAAAAGATGTTGGCGCAAGATGTTCTGCGTGCGTTCGCAAGATGTTCTGCGTGCGTTCGCAAGATGTTCTGCGTGCGTTTGCAAGATGTTCTGCGCGCGTTCGCAAGATGTTCTGCGTGCGTTCGCAAAATGTTCTGCGTGCGTTCGCAAGATGTTCTGCGTGCGTTCGCACACCGGACCTCAGTTTATAGTCTCATTTGAAGGACTTTCGGGGGGGGGGAGTGAAGTTGGTACTGATGTTAACTCCTAGGGAAAAAAAATCCCCTCGAATTGGCATATTATTTATTTGTATTTATTTATTTATGTACACCACTTTAAGTTAAGGCAGATTTCTCTGCGTGAAATTCGGGCTGCTCTCTCTCCGGAGAGAGCGCGTCGCCATAAGAGCAGCGCCACCTTTTTTTTTTTTTGTTTGGTCTGCAAATGTATTTTTTCCCTATCAGGGTGGCTTTTTTTCTAGAGAATTTTGCCAGGGACAACTCTCTTGTTGCCGTGGGTTCTTTTACGTGCGCTAAATAATTTTGTGTAACACACGGGACCTCGGTTTATCGTCTCGTCCGAAAGACTAGCACCCAGACCACCACTAATGATCTTATGTATGGGGTGGGGGAGGGGGGGTAGTTTCGGGTCCAAACGGGAAACGGGAATCAAACCACCGCACACTTCTGACCCGGACTTTCGCTTTCTAGGTTGGCGAGTTACCTCTAGACCACCGATCCATCTTGGTGGTAGATCGAACCTTGGGTCCCTCAGATCAGGAGCGCAATGCTCTAACCACTACTACACTACTAGACAATCCTGCTGCCACCCATAAGATCTGATCTGAGATGCTTTTGTGAGTTGCACTGTTAGATTTTGTTGTTGCTTTTGTTTATTTTGTGTTTGTTTGTTTGTGTGTGTGTGTGTGTGTGTGTGTGTGTGTGTGTGTGTGTGTGTGTGTGTGTGATTTTGTGTGTGTGTGTGTGTGTGTGTGTGTGTGTGTGAGGTGTGTGTGTGTGTGTGTGTGTGTGTGTGTGTGTGTGTGTGTTGTGTGTGTGTAACATCTGATCTGAGACTAGCTTGTGTAATTTGCAGTTAGATTTTGTTGTTGTTGCTTTTTTTAATTTTGTGTTTGTTTGTGTTTATGTGTGCGTGCGTGCGTGCGTGCGTGCGTGCGTGCGTGCGTGCGTGCGTGCGTGCGTGTGTGTGTGTGTGTGTGTGTGTGTGTGTGTGTGTGTGTGTGTAGCAGTAGTAGTCTTTGAATTAGCGTCCATGCACATTATGTGTTTTGGATGACAAAACAAACAAATCAAATGAATATAAATAACTACCTGTTAACAATGTGTGTGTATGTGTAAGATCTGATCTGAAACTTGCTTGTGGGAGTTGCACTGTTAGATTTTGTTGTTGTTGCTTTTGTTTATTTTGTGTGTGTGTGTGTGTGTGTGTGTGTGTGTGTGTGGTGTGTGTGTGTGTGTGTGTGTGTGTAGCAGTAGTAGTCTTTGAATTAAGGTCCATGCATATTCTGTGTTTTGGACGCCAAAACAAACAAATCAAACGTATACAAATAACTACCTATTAACTATGTGTGTGTGTGTGTGTGTGTGTGTGTGTGTGTGTGTGCGCGCGTGTGTGTATGTATGTGTGTGTGTGTAAAAAAAAAAAAGAGCTACATTATGCTTACAGAAGATGAATCTTCCTTCCCAATGCGCCACCCATCTTCGACAAAAATCCCCAGGTCTCCATTTCGTGCTCTCTCCTCTCTCCCACTCTCTCTTTCTATCTTCTTCCTCCTTTCCTTCCCTCCCTCCTTCTCTCTCTTTCTCACTCTCTCTCTCTCCTTCAGTGACACCCAGCCGCCATAGCCTGAGACAAATCCTCTCGCATGAGCGGCGCCGGTAAAAGCCTAATGGCGGCTCGTAAAAACCAGCATCGCGTCACTTCCGCTCTCTGATCGAGGAGTCGTGTTCCCGCCGGATGTGACGTCACTGATGAATGTGTGGTGGGGCGCTTCAGGGGTTAGGGATCGTTTTCTTCTTTACTGTCTTCGTTTTGTCTTTGGATGGGGTTAGGGGGGTGGGTGTTTTTTTTCTCTTGTTTTTTTTTTTCTTTCTTCTTTTTTCCACTTCCCTCCCTTTCCTTTCCTTATCGGTCGTGGCTTTTTGTGTGTGTGTGTGTGAGGGGGGGGGGGGGGGTTGCTTTTTTTCTCCTTGAGGGCAGTGTGGGGGTCTTGATTTCTCGATGTTTGGTGTCTTTGTTTTTAAAGGAGGTGGATTTTGTGCTTTTTTTTGTTTTGGAGGGCGTGGGGGGTGTGGGGTGGTGGAGGGGTTCTGATTCTTGATCTGCGAGTTTCCGTTTGGATATCTGACTTTTTTCTGTGCGGTTATTTGAAACAGTTGATGAGGGCTTTAATGATTGACTGGGGAGGGCTTTCTGGGGAGCTTTCTTTTTTCTCCCCTTTCTTTCCTTCCTTCCTTTCTTTCTGTCCGTCTTTTCCCTTTCTGTAATAATATTTTATGGGTGAGGGTGAGGGTGAGGGCTGGGGGTGGGGTGGGGTAGAGTGGGGAGGGGAGGAGGGATGGAGGGAGAGAGGAGAGGGGAGAGAGAGAATCTTCATTTCCAAGGGTTACAGAGAAGTATTGGTAGAGAGATTTATTTATTTTATTTATCTATTCTTTTATATCGAATATAATGGAATAAGCATTCATGTGCTTTTTTACATCCAGTCCCCGTGTGTATGCAGTTTTGTAAATTATGTCGTCCGTTCCCACCGGCACACAATGGCCTACTCTTTCGAAAAGAGGGGCGGGTTTTAACGTGTGCGCAAGATGTTCTGCGTGCGTTCGCACACGGGACTTCGGTTTATAGTCTCATCCGAAGGACTTTGGGGAGAGTGGAGTCGGCACTGATGTTAACTCCAGAGGAAAAATCCTCTTGAACGAGAATCGAACCCGGATTATCAAATCACGAATGCATCACTCTAACCACCAGGCTATCCAGAGAGAGAGAGAGAGAGAGAGAGAGAGAGAGAGAGAGAGAGAGAGAGAGAGAGAGAGAGAGAGAGAGAGACGCAAACGCAAACGCAATTTTATTTCACGAGGGTAATAGATTAAGTAACAAGACTTTTTTTCATCCAGCCCTCCAGAGAGAGAGAGGAGAGAGAGAGAGAGAGAGAGAGAGAGAGAGAGAGAGAGAGAGAGAGAGAGAGAGGAGAGAGAGGAGAGAGAGAGAGAGAGTTTATTTCCAAGAGTTGCAGATAAATATTGACATATTTTTTTCATCCTGCTCTTGCCATGAGTAAGAATTATCATTGATAATCGCAAGTGATAATTTCAAATAAACCCAGAGAGAGGAGAGAGAGAGAGAGAGAGAGAGAGAGAGAGAGAGAGAGAGAGAGAGAGAGAGAGAGAGAGAGAGAGAGAGAGGCGCTTTATGCTTTTATGTTCATTGTCCAACTAGGCCTTTTGACAAAGGAGGTAACACAAATATTTTTGTGAAACAATAAATAAAAGGTTAGATACATAATCAGTACAATTAAGTTTGGCAAAAATAAAGGGTCCATCCACTTGTAGCAAACTAAATGATAACATAAGCGTCTATACAGTTGCCTACTCTAGAACATAACAAAGAAAAAGGAAAATCAAACTGAAATACAATAGCTGCTTTCAAATTGATCATCCATTCAAATTACATTTAATAGATATCAACTTTAAAAAAAAAATGCTTTCTTGAGAGTACATAGCCTTTAAAAGGACTATATCATTACACATTAATACAATTGGTACTGACATGGCTTTTTCTTAATTTTTGTGCTTCTGCGATAAATTTAACTACAGATTTAATAACATGTTCTTTTTCAGACGACACAATAGAAACAATATCTTAGCTTTCTGTTGTTTGTACATTTAGACAATTATGTTTCTTACGTAGAATTTCTGAGAGAGAAGAGAGAGAGAGAGAGAGAGAGTGAGAGAGAGAGAGAGAGAGAGGAGAGAGAGAGAGAGAGAGAGAGAGAGAGAGAGATGGGGGGTGGGGGGTGGGATTCATTTAAAATTATAATGATACAATCAACCCCTGCACTCTTGCGTTGCAGAAGGGTCAGCATCAGTGATTTCAACAGTTTTGACAGACGGACACTATACCCCAGTGGTTAAAACCGTTCGACTGCAATCCCATAGCTCCATGAAGTCAGTGGTTCAAATCTCTGTGGTGTCTAGAGAATTAAGGATGGGGATTTTTACCATCTACCAGGTCAACTTCAAGTGTTTATTATTTTTTTTCATTCTTTTCTATCGAGGATAATGGAATAAGCACATAAGTGCTTTTTTTTTATAACCAGTCCCCGTGTGTATACGGTTTTGTAAATGCTGTCATCTGTTCCCACCGGCACACAATGGCCTACTCTTACGAAAAGCGGAACAGGATTTAACGTGTGCTCAAGATGTTCTGCGTGCGTTCGCACACGGGGCCTCGGTTGATAGTCAGAGTGGAGTCTGCACTGATGTTAACTCCAAGGGGAAAATATCCCCTTGAACGGGAATCGAACGTGTAGACCTGCCAGTGCCTTAATTCTTTTCGTGTATATAATATATACATGCAGAATATCAAATATGCGCGTTAAAGATACCGTAGTTCACACCAGCGTTCGGTGTGTTATGGAAACACGAACGTACCCAGCATAAATCCCCGAATGCGGATTGCGGCTTCCTTCATGGTGGTAAAAGGTAAAGGTAAAGGAGTCCCATAACCTATAAGGTCGTAGGGGAGCGAGGCGTCAGAGACCTCACTTCTCTAGGGCCAGCATATTGAGGGCGGCGCCCATCTCCTCTCTCTTGCTGCTTTACCTTCCCTGACCATAAAGAGGGCAGGTACCCATTTACAGCAGGGTGAACTGGGGGACTGTACTGAAGCCAAGGCGCGCAAACGGTCACCCATCCAACTGGTAACCACGCTCGACGCTGCTTAACTTGGCTGGGGGAAAGCGAGTGCTCCGACCACCATTGGTGAGCCTCTGAGTTCTTGCCCAGGAACGAAAACAAAACAACAAATAAAATAAAAATCCCAAACAGTTTGACGATCTTTCTGAAGTCCTTGTTAATCTTCTGCTACTCTCTGAGATTGAACTGATCAGGGTTAAGTCGGTACACTCTTTGATTATGATGTCTTTCCATTTTTTAATCTGCTGCCTGGGCTGTTTGTTTGTTTTGTGTTGCTTTCCCGGTCTTGTACTATTGTCCATCTGAATTTCGATGCAGTGGTCATTTGGTGCCCTCATATCACCTTCGATTTAACATATCCTGTAGTCTAGTAGACCGATGGAGCACCACTGAAGATTTTGCAACCAGCTTCCCCTACTTCTCGCAGTTTTCAGCTTTCCAAAGCAAGTCGTTCCACTCAAGGCCAGTCCACTCTCTGATTTTATCTTCCCATCGTTTTCTCCGTCTGCCTAACCAATCCAATCCTGTTGTTTATAGCCCCGCCGACCACAGAGCTGTCACCTCGTCAACTTTTAAATTTCGGATTAAAACTGTGCATCTAAGTACAGATTAAAACAGGGTATAAAACCAACTCTACTGTCATTCGGTGTATCAACACCCTGGTCAACCATAAGGGTCAACCCAGGATGGGCACCGCGTTGTGGGATTTCTCTGTATGCCTCTTCTTCGTCTCCCTCCTGGTACTGTTCCCTGTAGGACAGTCTTGGCCAGTCCAGATGTTCGTGTGATGTGCCCGTACCACTTTAGTTTGCAGTGGGGTTTTGTTGTGAGCTCTTCATATGGTCGAATGGTGTTTTCAATTCTGGTTTTCACTTCGTCATTAGTGATGTGATCTCTGTATGAGATAGCAAAGAAGTTTGCGAAAGCGTCTCATCTATATTGCCTGTATCCTTTCTTTCAATGTCTGCTGTTATGATCCACGTTTCACTGCCGTGTGAAGTTTTCAAGATAATGATATTAGTGATATGTTCATGATATGACGGGGGTGGAGTGGGAGGGGGCTTGAAGGGGAGGGGGGGGGGGGGGGGATAGCCAAGTGGTTAGAGTTGCGCTCGCGAATTTTTGCCGGCCTGGGGTCGAGCCCAGAGTCAATCCACAACGGAGACACCCGTTCAGAGGGATTTTTCCCCTGGAGTTTAATAATTATCAGTAGCCTACTGACTACATTGCCCCCACAAAGTCCTCTAGATGAGACTATAAGCCAGGCCCCATGTGCTAACGCACGCAGAACGTCTTGTGTACTAGTTTACACCCCGTTCTGCCTTTCCTAAGAGTAGGCTCATTCGTGCCGGTAAAAACGTATGGAATTTCTTTTTAAAAGACAAAACGACAAACATGCACACTGGTATCATGTTTAGACATCATATCCGAAGTACTAATGCGGCTACCTTCATGGTGGGCAAAAAACGATCAAATCCGCACAAATCTCCCCATTGGTGACCTTCGGAGCGAAAAAATAAATATGACCGCAAATTCATCATTTCAATTGGAATTTTAAGTCCTGATATTGGTTTAAACATTGCTGTGATATCTTCAGTTTAAAGTCTATTCACATTTAGTGATTTTAGACGGGTTTATGCAAGCGAGTGAGTGAGTGAGTGAGTGAGTGAGTGTGTGTGTGTGTGTGTGTGTGTGTGTGTGTGTGTGTGTGTGTGTGTGTGTGTGTGTGTGTGTCTGTGTGTGTGTGTGTGATCTTCAGTTTAACGTCTATTCACATTTAGTGATTTTATCCGAAGGACATTCGCGTGCTTAAATAAAAGGAAAGGTAAAGGAGTCCCATAACCTATAAGGTCGTAGGGGAGCGAGGCATCAGAGACCTCACTTCTCTAGGGCCAGCATATTGAGGGCGGCGCCCATCTCCTCTCCCTCGCTGCTTCATTCACAGCTGGGTGAACTGGGGGAACTGTACTGAAGCCAAGGCGCGCAAACGGTCACCCATCCAACTGGTAACCACGCTCGACGCTGCTTAACTTAGCTGGGGGAAAGCGAGTGTTCCGATCACTGAGCTATCCCGTCCCCTGTGCTTAAATCGTGGTCGAGTGGTTTAGGCGGTCAACTCGTGATCCAGAGGTCGCGGGTTCGATTCCCGCTCGGCTCGGTGTTGTGTCCTTGGGAAAGACACTTTACTCCTATTTTCCTCACTCCACCCAGGTGTACAAGTGGGTACCAGCTCTGCTGGGGAAGTATCTGGCGACAGACTAGCGTCCTGTCACAGGGGTGGTGAAAAACCATCAGTTCGCTTAACGCTACAGAAACCGGGATAAGCTCCGGCTCTATGGGCCTTCTGGCTCGAAAGAACATACTTGTGCTTAAATGCTTCAGGGAAAAAATACTCGAACGAAAGCTACAAAAATAATGAATAATAATCAAAAGGAAAAAAGAAAAGCACTAAATAATCCAATCCTGCCCACAAAGCGAAAAATCGGCCCATCGCGAGTGGCGGTCTGGGTACTAGTCTTTCGGATGAGACTATAAACCGAGGTTCGGTGTACAACACGCATTAAACGCACGTAAAATGACCTACGGCAACAGGAGAGTTGTCCCTGGCAATAATTCTGTAGGAAAAAAGCCACTCTGATAGGGAAACAAATACACATGCAGACATGAAACAATAATAAAGGGTGGCGCTACTCTTGTGGCGACGCGCTTTCCCTGGGGAGAGCAGCCCGAATTTCACGCAGAGAAATCTGCCGTGACTTGAAGTGGTATACAAAAAACAAAACAAAAAACACAACAAAAAAACAAATACAAACCAAAGAAAGAAAGATTATAACAGCACGAAAGGGAATCTGTTTAAGCATTTTGAGAACTAACAGGTTTTCTGCAGATGACCGTGTAAGAAACACAACTCTTGTATTTCTGTAGGCAGAACACGAGTAGCTTCCCATGAGCACGACAAATGGTTATTTTATACGTATGATAGATAATGTTATGTTTCTTCTACATCATAATGTTGGCAATCAAGGCAAGGCCATACAAAAATTCTTTCCTTCGAGGATAAAACTTTTGTCTTCGATTTTACCTCTGTTCACTCTCAGCGATATTAGATTAAAAACACCCCAACAAATTAAGGGTGGACGGGTATTGAGGTGGCGGGAGAGGTCCTACTGAAAAGAGTACCGAAAAAATATACATAACACATACAACAGAAACTTGGCAAAGCAAGAAAAACACTCCATGCCCCACCCCCCCCCCCCACCCCCCCAAAAAAAAAAGAAAAAAACCCAGACCCTACCCCCCCCACAACAAAACAAAAAACAAATCAGAAATCGAAATAAAAGTCATTAGCGTTAATGAAACTATAACAAGTGCCATAATTAAAGGATTGTGTCCAAGAAAAAAAATCCGAAAAAGACAAATATCAAATATTTGAATGTGGTGGTGAGGGAATGTTCAGAAAAGTGGGGTAAAAAAATGCCTTTATACTCTTGCATTCAAATACTGTACGAGTATCAGTGATATTTTCACCACACAGACATTTACTGTTTCCGCTGAATTTGGTTAATATGAATGCCTTAAGCTGTATTCTATGAAACAAAATATATTTACTCTTCTTGCTGTGGAAATAATTATTTGTGCAAGTCTTACAATGGTTCTCGACTCTTACTTGTCGGTCTTAATTACAGATCTGTTTAGAAAATCTCTCTTTTAGATGACACGTTTCTGTGACCTTTCTCCATGATGTTTGTTCTAATAAGTGGTAGCCCTCTTTTAATGATAAAGGCACATGCAATGCTACTGATTCCCGTCCATACTTTGCACCTCTTTAGCAGCTCTATCAGCCCACTCATTTGGAAAGAATCCACTATGTGAAGGCACTCTCTAAAAGCGACACTTATACCCTTTACGATTAAGAGGCGTTTAAAGGTAAAGGTGTCCTATAACCTATGTGGTCGTAGGGGAGCGAGGCGTCAGATACCTAACTTCTCAAGGGGTCAGCATATTGAGGATGACGCCCATCTCCTCTCCCTCACTGCTTTACCTTTCCTGACCATAAAGAGGCAGGTACCCATTTACAGCTGGGTGAAGTGGGGGACTGTACTGAAGCCAAGGTGAGCAAACGGTCACCCATCCAAATGGTAACCACGCTCGACGCTGCTTAACTTGGCTGGGGGAAAGCGAGCGCTCTGACCACTGAGCTATCCCGTCCCCTAAGGTGTATAAACTAATTTTTGAAGTTTTCTTGTGACTGGGGATTTTAAAGCAGACAAAACCCGTTTAGAATCAACAAAAATAAGGATTTGAAATAGACACACTGGCAAATCAAGAATGTAATCAAGTCCGGCCCTGTGGATGAGACATAAGGAATCTGGGTATGGCTGTGGCGGGGAGATTGGAATGAGCGGCGTGGGTACAGCAGGACGGGAATGTCATGGAAGATGAGGCAGACCCCCCCCCCCCCCCCCAAAAAAAAACACAAAAAAACCAACAACAAAAAACAAAACAACAACCATACACACACAAAAACCAATCCAAAACAAATGTAATTTTATTTTATTCTTTTATATCGAGGATAATGGAATAAGCACTCATGTGCTTTTTTTTTTTAATACATCCAGTCGTATGTATGCAGTTTTGCAAATTCTGTCATATGTTCCCATGGCATACAATGGCCTACTCTTACGAAAAGCGGAACAGGATTTAGCGTGTCTCATCCTTAGGACTTTTGGGGAGAGTAAGTAAGAGCCAGTGTGTGTGTGTGTGTGTGAGTGAGAGAGAGAGAGAGAGAGAGAGAGAGAGAGAGAGATTCAGATTAGTTTATTGCCATTTAAGTCATGTCGACTTATTTGACACAACAAAACAATTATAATTGTGTGTGTGTGTGTGTGTGTGTGTGTGTGTGTGCGCGCGCGCGCGCGGCGTGTCCTCAACCCAGTTTCAGAGGACCACAATATAAGGAACACAACTCTTGCTTGTTGTTTACGTAGTCAGAGCATGAGTAGTTTTCCCTGAAAACGAAAACCTACGTGGGCGCCTGCGTGTGAATCAATCAATCAAATGTATTCAGTTTTTGCAGGCCATAAGACTCATACGAACACAGAATATGAAAAAAGCAACCATGGAGCAGTCGAGGTGATATAATACAGTAAGCACGTAGTCTTTGTTGCAGGCAGGGAAAGAGCTACATGTTTCTGATCTTTAGACATTCAATGACGTAAACTGCCAGGTCCACAATCAGTTTCTCAGAAAGATTTGAATACAGCATCTGAACCTTACAGCCTGATAAAAACAAAACCAAACCCCTGCGCGTATGTGGTGTTGGGGGAGGGGAGAAATCCAGTTTCCCATCACTAAGAAACACAAATCTTGGCTGTTAATCACGTAGGCAAAGCAGGAGTACTTTCCCTTGAAAACTACAGTGGATGAGCAAGTGCAAATCTGCCTATGTGTGCGTGTTTTATTTTACTTTTTATGTATTTTATTTTATTCTTTTATATCGAGGATAATGGAATAAGCACTTATGTACTTTTTTTTTTACATCTAGTCCCCGTGTATATGCGGTTTTGTCAATTTTGTCATCTGTTCCCACCGGCACACAATGGCCTTCTCCAAGAAAAGCGGAACAGGATTTAACATGTGCGCAAGATGTTCTGCGTGCGTTCGCACACGGGGCCTCGGTTTATAGTCTCATCCAAAGGATGTGTGTGTGTGTGTGTGTGTGAGGGAGAGAGAGAGAGAGAGAGAGAGAGAGAGAGTGTCTCAAGTCTTTCTTATTGTACATCGTTTTCAGTTCCTGTTAGTACTGACATTATGTTTGGGTGTATTGCTGTTAGGTTTATTCTCTTGCTAAATTCATTTGTAATCATCCAAACCCCAAAAGGGGTGAAAGAAATTAAATCTTGAATGTTTGTGTGTGTGTGTGTGTGTGTGTGAGAGAGAGAGAGAGAGAGAGAGAGAGAGAGAGAGAGAGAATGAATGAATGTGCGAGATTGTGTGTGTGTTCAATTTGTCTCTTTTTCTCTTTTCTTATATTTTGGGATGGTGAATAAGCACGCATGTGCTCTTGTACAGTCTCCACGTGCATGCAACTTTGTAGGCCAAAATGTCGTGTGTGTGTGTGCGAGAGAGAGAGAGAGAGAGAGAGAGAGAGAGAGCTTGTACAGTGACAGAGAGAGTGAGAGAGATTTATTCTTTTATATCGAGGATAATGGAATATTCAAGCACTTATGTGCTTTTTTACATCCAGTCCCCGTGTGTATGCGATTTTGTAAATGTCATCCGTTCCCACCGGCACACAATGGCCTACTCTTACGAAAAGCGGAACAGGATTTAACGTGTGCGCAAGATGTTCTGCATGCGTTCGCACACGGGGCCTCGGTATATATCCGGAGAGAGAGAGAGAGAGAGAGAGAGAGAGAGAGAGAGCTACAAAGAACAAAAGTATCTGAGATCTTGTGTACATACTCTATACATATAAACACAAATTCATAAGAAACAAAAACTGAACAAAGACCGTTAACTTTTTGTTTTATTTATGGTAATGACTTTTATTTGCACAACTTTTCATCAAGTTTTGACAAGTCATTTAATTGTTTCCTTTTTCATTTAGTCCTATTTCAGCTGCGAGCCGGCTACCCAACCCTAACTCCAGCCTCTCTTTTTTGGCTGAAGGGGGAGGTAGGCTTTTCCCAATGCTCTGACCAGCAGTGACACAATGACCGACCCACTGACTTCTGTTCGCTTTAGAATGTTCACGCTATCATTTGAATGCCAGCAAGTGGTTTTCTTCACCGATGCCCTGGCAGTCCTACAAGCCCTGTCATGTCTGCAGACTAAGAAATAGAACCCCAAAAGAGCTACAGCCCCTTACACAAAAACAAACGCGTAAAGCTGCAATGGATCCCTGCCCACTGTGGTATACCTGGCAACAAACATGCTGATGAACTTGCGAAACAGGGAGCACACAAAGAACAACGCGAAAGCAGCCTCACCTTGCATGAAAAGAAGACGGTAAATCTATTGCTCGACCCTGAGTAGAGACGGATGACTACCACAATCGCAAAAGAGAAGAACAAGTCATCATTCTAAGACTCTTGCACTGGGCACAACAGGCTAAATCACCACATGTCCACAAAGTTGAAACTTGTTCCCTCTCCCCTGTGGCAAAGAAAACCAGACTGGCGAGCACATCCTCCAAAGATGCACGCTATACAGCGACCTGAGGAAGACTGTGTGGCTGACAGACGGAGATAGATCACCCTGCAAACCAAGCTGTACGGCCCACGAGAGGAGCTGGAAAGGACTTGTATGCCACTATTTCTCCCAAACACATCTGACGGTGTCAAAAGCGAACGAGAGAAGAAGACTGAAATTTCAGACCACAATGACGTATTCATTCCAATGTGCTTTTAAAACACTGAAGTGACAAAAAGCTTAACTCCAGAAAGCATAGCTCCCCTGACCAAGTGCAAAACATCAGCTTGTCAGTTCTACAGCAGCAGCAGCAGGTGTGCAAAGCTGGTAGTTTTTCTGAGACAAGAAAGTCCGCTGGGTAGTCAGTCCAGTGCCTGCAGTGGTGTGTGCTCAACACATAATTACAGGAAACAATACTGGTCACAGGAAACATGGAAACAATACTGGTCACAGGAAACAATACTGGTCACAGGAAACATGGAAACAATACTGGTCACAGGAAACATGGAAACAATACTGGTCACAGGAAACATGGAAACAATACTGGTTACAGGAAACAATACTGGTCACAGGAAACATGGAAGTAAAACTGGTTACAGAAAACATTGTGTTAATCTTCTAAAGCAACAATTTCTCCATCCATTCAGGTGAGTAAGTTTGCGTTTTATCATCACATGCTATAGGCGATTCAATTGGGTTGTAAAAGTATCTACACCTTTGTACATTTTCAGGTGGAATTCTAGTACACGTTTAACTGGGTTCAGGGCAAAAAAGTTTTTTTTTTAAATGAAGTGTACTAACAAAAACCACATATTTGCATCACAAAAGCAAAAAAGCTCAAAATGTCTCCAGATAGAGCTGAGAAATTTCAAGCCTCCAAAACAAATTTTGAAACATGAAATGCCAAACATTACTGAACATGTACATTCAAAACCATGTATGCAATTCATTTAAGGGCAATATGTTAGGGCCGCATTCAGTAGTTTTTTTGCAGAATAATATTACAAAAACACCCCAAAGATGCATGCCCAATGGTGAAAGAAAGCACACAGCACTCACATGCCCCTTACAGCTGGGGGATACACAGCTCAAGACAGGCCAATGCTGCATGAGCAAAACATTAAAGTCACTACTCAATGTAGGGCTACATTGGAGTCATGATCTATAGGAACAGCAGCTTACAATACCCAAATTTGACAAAGGGTAATGAAATTAAAAAAATCACTGTGTGCACAGTGCTTCGAACTGCGTACATAAAAATAATAAAAGGAACATCAGCTCTCCACCCCCCCCCCCCCCCCCGCAAAAACACCACCACACACAAAAACCCTAACATTTCCTCTTTCATTCTTTTTCTCTAAATATTTTTTCCTTTCTTTTTTTGCTTTGCTGACAACACTGTGGAGCCTCCAACTGCTTCCTCCACTTTTTTCTTTTCAGATTTACAGATGTAAACACATAAAAAAACAACCAAATACAATCTTTAACAAAATGTAACATTCCAATACTTTCTCCATCCTTTCAAAAACCATGGTTCAATTTTTAAAAGTCAATGTTGGCTACAGTGCAACTACAATTTAAAGATTTCTTTAAACCACACATAAAAGAATTTAATGTTATTTCAGTAACTGCCATTTTCCACGTATCACCCCCCCCCCCCCCTCAACAGGGGTATGCAACTTTTGTGCTCCAATGTGCATTTGAACATCTATTTACTTCCCATACTATCACTTCTGTTGCTTAATCTTTGTTACACACAACAAAGCAATCAGTCTGCACGTTCTCAGTCCACTTGAATCTTGTTTATAGCCTCACTGACCACATCAGCGCTGTCCAATCCAATCTTGTTTATTTATAGCCCTGCTGACCACATACACACTGTCATATTGTAAAATCTTGAATAGCAGATTAAAACAGTAACTATATAGAGATTAAAACGGGATTTGAAACCAACTTTACTGTCGTTCCTTGAAGAAACCTTTCAAGAATTCCCCAATCCAATCCTGTTGTAATAATCTAACTCTGTATAATATCTCAGAGCTATCGATATACAATGTAAAATATTTAGACCTGTCAGTCCTGTTCTATCAATTACGGCGAACTTAGTGTCATTTGCAATTACCTAGTGTACTTTTTTTTGTTTACAGCCCTGCCCACCACAGAGGCCATATTGGGCTTTTACCTCATAACATTGTAAATGCCAGATTAAAACTGTGGAACCATATCCAGATTAAATTAAACAGGGTTTAATTAAAACCATCTCTACTGTTGTTCCTTGTAGCAATGCCCTGGCCAACTTTCGAGGTTCAACCCAGGACAGTCACTTCATTGTGGGATAAACTACATCCAACGACAAAGTGAGGTGAAAACCCAAACCAGATTCCTTAAAACAAGCCTTGGTCTTAGTAACCAATCAAATTCATTTTGTCTACAGCCCTGCTGACCAAGAATGTGTGTGTGTGTGTGTGTGTGTGTGCGCGTGCGCGTTGTGCGTTTGTGTTGGGGGGGGGGGGGGACGTAATCAAACTTGAATTTGTTAATATTTGTGTGTTTGAACGATTTGAATGCAAGGCAATGCAATCCAATCCTGTTGTTTATAGCCCTGCCATCCACAGAGGCCATATCCATTATCAAAAGTGTCCATAATTATGTTTTTTAAATTAAAAAAAAGAAAAAAGGACCAAAAACAGACAAAAGTGTTCTTTTAGGGAGCAATCAAAATGTGCAATTCAGAAATAGAGCCTTATGCAAAGATACTGGGCAGGCAAACGAATCTACATAAACATTATCAAGAAAGCAGGAGAATCCCAATCAAATCCAGTCGTTTATAGCCCAGCCGACCACAGAGGCCATTATCAGGGCTGTCGCCTTGTTAACAAATGTCAGATCAAATCCTTGCATCTACATCCAGACTAAAACAAGAGTTTTAATTCTCAGATTAAAATTGTTTAATTATTCATGGTGGGGTTTTTGTGGATACCTTCACATGTTGGATTCTGTTTCCAAATGAGCCGGCTGACAGGATTGAAAAAAAAGGGGCCAAGGCACGATGTCGAATCAATAGAATTGCATGTTCCCTTATGTATACAGGAGGGATACCATTTATTTATGTTATAGTGTGCACTTTTCACACTACAACTTTTGAATAGTCACTGAATAGGTTGGTCACCTGAAGCTAGTTCAGCTCCATCATAGTCGCCAAACTGTCTGATAGTGGCTTTGATAATGGAGTAGGGCAGTCTGTGGTTAAAGATGCTGTAAGGGCCTATACCATACCTGAACCTTCTAAAGGCCCTGGCAACACAAAGACAGGTTCAGTTGGAAGAGGAATACTTCCATTCCTTTACTGGTTGCAACCTGGGCTTAGTTCAGTGTGTGGCCGCGATTGCTCGTTTTGATTTGCCGTTGTAGTAACTATGAACGCTATTTTGTTTTCTTTTCAAGATATGCTTGCTAATCCACTGGAATTTTTTTTTTTTTTACAGTTGCAAATGGTCTAATTTTGCAAGTATGGTCATTGTATTGCACATGGTTTTCATGGTTATTTTGGTATATGTAATGTACCTGTTGTGTTTGCTAATGATAACATTAACTCAGGAGCTAGAGGAAAATATTTTAGAAGATACAGACACAACAAATGCCCCATCAATAGTGTAGGGGACAGTATAAGTTGGTAAAGTTTGCACACAAGTCTCATCGGAAAGCATACAGAGTAATACAATGTAATGAACCTGTTGTGTTTGCTAATGATAAAATTAATTCAGGAGGCTGAGGAAAATATGTCAGAAGATACAGTGGACAAAACAAATGCCCCATCAATAAAGTGTAGAAGACAGTATAAGTTGGTACTAGTTTGCACACAAACAAGTCTCATCGGAAAGAAGGAAGGTATAAAGGGCCTGATGTGGGTTTGTCCTATAAGGTTCTCTGCAGAAACAAGTGATTCAAGAAGAGCCATGGCAACACAAAAACAGGTTCAGTTAGAAGAGGAATACTTCCATTCCTTTACTGGTTGCAGCCTGTGCTTAGTTCACAGTGTATGGCCGCAACTGCTCGTTTTGATTTACCGTTGTAGTAACTATGAACACACATTACTCCTCTCTTGCTATCTCTCCACTGGTTGCCTGTGCCACAGAGTAAACTATAAGATCAGTACTGTTACAAATGCCTACACAAAACAGCACCTTCCTACCTCTGTGAATGTCTTCATCTGTACACTCCTCCTTGTTCCCCCCGCTCTGCTGCAGATACCTTGTGTTTAAGAACACCTAGATTCAACCAGTCTGCCCTTGGCCGTCGCTCTTTCTCTGTTTCTGGTCCATTGACCTGGAATGACCTCCCTCTCTCCCTTCGCCAAAAGCCTTCTTATGAAGCTTTTAAATCCGGCCTCAAGACATTTATTTCAAACCTAAGATTCTCCTCTCTTGTTCCATCTCATTTGTGTCCCTACCCTCAACAGACAAAACCTCACCACCCTGCCGCTGTATAACCTTTATGTGTGTGCGTGCGTGCGTGCGAGTGTATACATTTGAATTTGTAAAAACTATTGATTGTAACTGGCTGCATGTGAACGAGTGGGATGAACAAAAGCGCTATGATTTGGGGTTTTTTTCAAAATATGGCGCTATATAAATTCCATGTATTATTATTATTTTGTTGTTTTCTTTTCAAGATGTGTTAATCCACTGGAATTAATATTTTTACGTGTTTCTACAGTTGCAAATGGTCTAATTTTGCAGGTATGGTCATTGTATTGCACATGGTTTTCAGTTATTTTGGTATATGTAATGTACCTGTTGTGTTTGCTAATGATAAAATTAATTCAGAAGGCTACAAGGAAAATATGTCAGAAGATACAGTGGATAGAACAAATGCCCCATCAATAGTGTAGGGGACAGTATAAGCTGGTACGAGTTAGCACACAAACAAGTCTCTTCGGAAAGAAGGTATGAAGGGCCTCATGTGGGTTTGTCCAATAAGGTTCTCTGCAGAAACAAGTGATTCAAGAAGAGCAGTGGCAACACAAAGACAGGTTCAGTTGGAACAGGAATACTTCCATTCCTATACTGGTTGCAGCCTGTGCTTAGTTCACAGTGTGTGGCCGCAACTGCTCGTTTGATTTGCCGTTGTAGTAACTATGAACGCTATTTTGTTGTTTTCTTTTCAGGATGTGTTAATCCACTGGAATTTTTTTTTTACGTCTTTCCATAGTTGCAAATGGTCTAATTTTGCAAGTATGGTCATTGTATTGCACATCGTCTGCCAAGGAGATATTTTGTCAGGTAACCTTGATGTCTCCACCACGTATATACTCTCACCTCTCCATCAATCACTAGAAATTCTGATTCTTTTGCGCCTAACCGGTCTGTTTGCATATTGATCCAGAATTATAAACATTGCACGATTTCTCATAAAATCAGCCCGTTCTTCTCCAGACTCTGCTTTTCCAAAGTGCAGATATGGAACTCCAGCATTATACAGTAAGTTTGATATTGTGCTATCCTTTAATTCCAACATTTTCCCAGACCCATATCCATAAACTCTATCTGAAGGCTCATCATCACTGTCAACACCATTACTTGCAATCGGAAGAGTAAGCTTCTTCACTCGAAAGCTATTGACCACAAACGGTCTGTTCACGGTAATGTATCTCACTGGAATATGGTGATCCATACCTTCAGAAGTGGCGCTTGGCATCTTGTGCATGTTATCGCGACCTGTAGTCTGCTGAAGCCAGCCTTTCCTATGAAATGACATCACACGCATGCGCAGGGTAATACTTTTGCACAGCCGTTGTCATTTCAGTGCCAGCAGTCAAACAGACAACACCTATCTCAGATCCTCTCACTCCTCACAAGATGAACAGAGATCCCAGTGGGAAGAATTGGGCGTTTACGCTAAACAAATATACAGAACAACAAGAAGAGTCTCTACAAACGTTCGGTAATTCGAACTGTTGTAAATACCTCGTCTACGGACATGAAGAAGGCGAAAACAACACGCTGCATTTGCAAGGATATGTCCAAGTCAACGGACGATTGTGGTTTTCGCAATTAAAACGTCTCCTGAAAATTGATTCCATCCATTTATAGCTGGCAAAGGGAACGCCAGAACAAAACCGGCAATACTACCTGAAACAAGATACTCAAAATTACTTCGAAACTGGCCTGTACACCAAATCATGTCAAGGCCAACGAAATGACATCACCAAAGTGATCAAAGATATAGAGAACAACATGTCCGAAAGGGAATTGCTTGAGACATACGGAATGGACTACCCGAGTAAAAAAAAATTCTCCACGACGCCGTGAAGGATATAAAAAAACGAAGAGAAAAGAGAAGGTCTTCGCATTTATTACGAAGAATCTAGACTCAAAGACTGGCAGAAGAGAACTTTTCACAGGCTGCTCCAACAGAATGACCGCCAAATACTTTTCATAGTCGACGAAGAAGGAAATACGTGCAACACGTGGCTGAACAAATACCTCACATTTACCCAAAATGCCATGTATACAAACACCACATCATACAATGACGTTGTCTACAGCTTTGCTGAACAACCCATCGTGATCTTCGATCTCGCGAGATGCACCAAAAACGAAAACATAAACTACTCCACATTTGAGTCATTCAAAAATAGAATAGCTTTTTCGGTTTTCATGGTTATTTTGGAATATGTAATTTACCTGTTGTGTTTGTTAATGACAACATTAATTCAGAAGGCTATGAGGAAAATATGTCAGAAGATACAGTGGACAAAACAAATGCCCCATCAAAACAAATGCCCAATCAAAACAAATGCCCCATCAATGAAGTGTAGTAAACAGTATAAGTTGGTACGAGTTTGCACACAAACAAGTCTCATTGGAAAGGAGGAAGGCATTAAGGGCCTCATGTGCGTTTGTCCTCTAAGATTCTCTACAGAAACAAGTGATTCAAGAAGAGCAGTGGCAACACAAAGACAGGTTCAGTAGGAACAGGAATACTTCCATTCCTTTACTGGTTGCATCCGCGATTGCTCGTTTTGATATACCATTATAGCAACTATGAATGCTATTTTTTTGCTTTCTATTCAAGGTGTTAATCCACTGGAATTATTTTTTTATGCGTTTCCATACTTGTAAATGGTCTAATTTTGCAAGTATGGTCATTGTATTGCACATGGTTTTCATGGTTATTTTGGTATATGTAATGTACCTTTTGTGTTTGCTAATGATAACATTAACTCAGGAAGGTACGAGGAAAATATGTTAGAAGATACAGCAGACAAAACAAATGCCCCATCAATAGCGTAGGGGACAGTATAAGTTGGTACAAGTTTGCACACATACAAGTCTCATTGGAAAGGAGGAAGGCATACAGAGTAATACAATGTAATGAACCTGTTGTGTTTGCTAATGATAACATTAATTCAGGAGGCTAAGAGGAAAATATGTTAGAAGATACAAAGGACAGAACAAATGCCCCATCAATAGTGTAGTGGACAGTATAAGTTGGTACAAGTTTGCACACAAACAAGTCTCATCGGAAAGGAGGAAGGTATAAAGGGCCTGATGTGGGTTTGTCCTATAAGGTTCTCTGCAGAAACAAAAGATTCAAGAAGAGCAGTGGCAACACAAAGACAGGTTCAGTTGGAACAGGAATACTTCCATTCCTTTACTGGTTGCAGCCTGTGCTTTGTTCACAGTGTGTGGCCGCAACTGCTCGTTTTGATTTGCCGTTGTGGCAACTATGAACGCTATTTTCTTGTTTTCTTTTCAGGATGTGTTAATCCACTGGAATTATTATTTTTACGTGTTTCTACAGGTGCAAATGGTCTAATTTTTCAAGTATGGTCATTGTATTGCACATGGTTTTCAGGGTTTTTTGGTATGTGTAATGAACCTGTTGTTTGCTAATGATAAAATTAATTCAGTAGGCTATGAGGAAAATATGTTAGAAGATCAGCAGACAAAACAAATGCCCCATCAATAGTGTAATGGACAGTATAAGTTGGTACGAGTTTGCACACAAAGTCTTATCGGAAAGGAGGAAGGTATGCAGGGCCTGATGTGGGTTTGTCCTGGACAAGTCGTATATAAGAATTTTATCCCCAGCATATACAGTGCACTTGCACTCAGTAGTCAAGAGGTTTGAAATCCGTTGTTATACCCAATACTAATTTACACATTGAACAGCCACCCCTATTACTAGTTAAAGCTCTATACTATATGTGTGTGTGTGAAATAAATCTTAACTGCCCTTGTTATTTGTCATAAATATATGAATGCAAGCGCTTCTCTCCAATTTGTTTATAGCCCTGTTGTTGTAAAAATTTTAGATCTCAGATTGAAACTGTGCAAACAAAATTTTCTTTGTATCAATGCCCTGGCCAGCCATAATCGTCACCCTGCCATGGTCACCCCATTGTTGGAAAAAACACAATAACGACGCAAAATGAGACAAAAAACCTGATTCCTTAAAACGAACCCGTTTCAAGTGACCAACTATGCCACCTCCATATCCGACAGAAACTGCCCGATTCTCTTAGGAAGTTAAAAATGTTGCCTGGTGGAACATCGCAAAAAATATCTTCAGGGAGTCTACAATAAATATAATGATACTGCCAAATATCCTGAATATCTCCACACTCCAGAAGCAGATGCTTGATGGTTATTTGCACATCACAAGTCACACACCATGGGGTTCTCTCGACTTTGAGCAAATGAACGCGAGTAATTTGAGAGTGGACTATGTGTAACCATTTCTTCCCTCCTGGTTTTGGCACAAGAGAGCGCTATATGAATTCCATAATTACTGTCATCACTAATGTTAGATCATTATAATTTCAATTGTCTAATATCTCCAGCGAAAATGTTTGTTGAATTAGTTTTATGAGGACCAAAAACCATTTTTTTAAAAAGGGACTTTTTCAAAAGCATTTAAGGAGTCAGGCAAAGGATGCGTCCTCTCGCCTCACCTTTTCAAGATATTTGCATACTGAGCAAGTAAAGAGAGAGTCTCTTACTGAAGGTAGGGGTCTAGAGATGAAGGTGGTAGAAATATAGCAGCACTACTAGCTGACATGACTAGCATGAAGAGAGTTGCAACACAGAGAAGATGAAACGGGAAGAGTCGGTCTCCAGCTAAATGCCGAAATGACAAAAGCTCTGCACGTTGCTAGAAGGACTTGCCAAACAGAATCAACTAAAGGTTGACAAAACTCCTTTCCAGGAAATAACACCAGGAAAGATCATACTTCTTGTCCATCTGAAAAGAATACCGACATGCCCTGTATGGTTCATCACGTTATAGAGCTGCGAATCCTGGACACAAAGAAATGATATCAGAATTGTAGCAGCTACAATGTGTTGTCTTTAACAAGTTGCTCGGGTCAGATGGACAGATAGAAGAGCAAATGAAAGCATACCGAAAGAATTGGGAACAGAAAGGAAACTATCAAAGAAAAATCTATGCACTACAAACCCAAGAGACTGACCTATGAAAAAGAGGCAACCACTAGAACCTAGCAGCATAAAAATCCATGAAATTAGCAGGACCAGCAAAGACTGGGCTAGGCTACACAGGGATGTTCCTATGTCAAGTGTCACTGACTGCAGTGGCCAACACTGCACCCAGGAACGCTAACAGATGACATTTTCCATTTATAGAATATATGTGTACAAATAAACTGGCTTCTGTGCTGATTTCACTGCGGCCTAAATATTTTGCTGTCAACATTTGTGGTATCATACCTATGGCAGAGACCAATGCCGACTTGCCAGCACACACACACACAAACTTGACCATCCCTCTTTCTGCATTGACCACCAACCTGGACAACTTCTAACCCTCTTCTTTTCAACAACCTTTCTCCTAAAATGCCCCATTCACCAAAGAATAACAAGACTAACATAAAATTGTCCTGATGTTTCTAAAACAAAACCCGCTTATAACAGGAAAAACTTGTCCCATATTTGTCCCATTTGCAGACATCCCATTTTTCCTTCATTATCATAAACACCAAACCAAATCGCATATCCTCTCGTATACCCTCCTTACAAACGCCTCCCCCCCCCCCCAAAAAAAAAATCTTCCACTCCATTACTGAAAAACATGGCACTCATCTTTTTAAAAAATAAGATAAATTCCTTTAACTTTTCACCCAATTGCACACGCCATTGTGCATCAAATTTTGTTTCCGAGCCTACGCAACACACACTGCTGTATAGAACGGCCAAGCTTCTTTTCCCACGCTCGCATAGTCATGTGCGGAATATTAAAACAGTAAAAGTTAGCTGGGCTTGCAGCTTTGAGAAAAATTCTTGAGGTCTGGCGATTAGTCTAAGTTCTACCAGATGTTCACGGTCATTAACGGTACAAAAACAACGAACCCTCTACTTCGAATTTTGTCAGTCTGGCTCACCATGTACGAAAACTGCCCTATTCCTCACGTTCACGGGAGTTGCATGCTGCTGCATCTCAAGGTATGAGAGGAAGTAACAGATACTACTACTACTCTATGTAGTGCAGGGAAAGATTTTTAAACCAAAATGTTCACCATATCCCTCCTTCACCGATCTTTTCCTCTGCTGCCCAGAAAGACGTCTGCTGTTAAATCCACACATCATTGTATCCACATGCCTTCTGTACTGTGTTGGTTGGCCAAACAATGAGTAAGCTTCAAGGTTAGTGTCAAGAGTTAGCCTTAGGATTAGTTTCAACAGTCAGCATGCAGTTTAGGGTTCTGTATGTATGTACGTGACTGAATGCATGTGGACCCAATCGAACATAGATATAACAGCATGTACCTTTTTGGTGAAAGATATCAAACGGTCAGTCTCAATAGTTATTCTAGGGGCAGTTTGGATTTTAAATCTCAAATTTTCCGCCAATATGCTTTCAGGCTTTTTATTTAAAAAACAAAATGCGCTTTAAGAGGATCAGTCTCCAGCAAAAAAACAGAAGTACGTGCCAAAAAAGACGAGTTCTCTATCAACTGCTCTCCCATTAAAAAAATCGTATCGACATGAGCATGATTTCTACCCATCTGTCCCAAACACCACTTTCCCTTTAATCCCCCTTCTCTTGAAACCACACACACAAACATACACGCACTCACCTCTTTAAAGCTAAATAGCACCTATGACTTGAATCATTTTCCTTCTACATAAACTCTTTGTACATTAGTTCTTTACACACTGCTGTAAAGTCTATGGCATTATCAATGGTCATGTTGCAAATATTTTTCAAAAGTATCAAATTCTACCAGTTCTTTCCAAGCCATTAAAGTAATAATTTAATGTCATTAACAGCACTGATCATTTAGGACCCCCCTCCCCCCAAAAAACCCCCAACTTGTTATAAACAGATGCAATATCCAGTTCCCTCCTTCTTCCCTCCACTAATCGACAGTGATGTGCTGTATGAATGGAGGCCACATCGAAGCTGTCTCCAGTAACATGTCAATGAAAGACTATCTAAAACAGTGTAGGTCTATGGTAACCAACAACTCATGGTACAAAGCTGGCAGCTCCAAGGGTTCTCTATTCTGTCCATAAAGCTTCACAGCTGTACAGGGACATTCTAGCCTTGGGCCAAAGTCAACACAACTGCTGCAAAAAAAAAGGGTTCGACAAAAATGGGTGAAGCTACAGAGTGGGACAAGGTATTTATCTTAAAACTCAAATCCAAGATGCCACAATCAAAATGGTTCCAAGATTGTATGTATTGTTCATGGGGTTATTGTAACTCGTATTGTCTTGAAGGAAATGGGCACTGCAAAGGCTAGTTGTTGTGGTTTGTGTGATGAATGGAAAGACAGCATGGGGCAGGTCTTCTGGGGCTGTTTTCTTTGGGAAAACTTCTGGAAGGCAGTGAATGGAAGGCTTCGATCTAAATGCCGAACTTATGCCAGTATCACCACCACACATCATCCCGATACTTGTTTGGTATAGATGAAAATGTAAAGACACACCATGTTCTTGACTTTACAATTTTGCCTGGAAAAAGCATTTACAGATGTACAAGTGCTTACTAACACTGCAGTCTTTTGAAAATGATGACTTGTCAGGTATTATACTGAAGAAAACGCCGTTCTCCGTGTAGATTTAAAGCAAAATGGTTTCCTTAAATTTTACTCATAAGATATGAAATACAGATTTAAATTGTTTCCTTTGGTGACTTTTTGCAATGTGAAAAATCCTAACAAAGATTGGCAGCGAGCCTTTTCTTGCCTCACATAGTTTTTTGCTTGAATTTTGGGACAATGTCCGTTTCCAAAATTGGGAAACCCTCTCTTTACTAATAATGTATTTCTTTTATTTATGTTCTTGCCATTACTTATTCAAATACCTTTTCTTAGTCATATTGAAATTAACATAATAATCCAACTGATCCATTTTATAGCCCTGCCAACCACAGAGGCCATATCAGGGCTGTAGTCTTGTTGAAATAATCTCAAGATTAAAACTATGCAACTCTATACAGATTGCAACCTACCGTATGCTCATTCATCCTGTCAACACTGACAAACAATATGGGTCAATCTAGGGCGGTCACCACATTGTGAGGGAACCACGCAACACACAAAGTGTAACAAAACTGATACCTGAATCCTCAAAACCAACCTCCGCAGAGCGAGCAACTAAAACGTTAAATTAGGCGGAAAAAGCTATTCTCTCAGGAAGTAAAATCTATCTAGTGACCATCACAGAATAGGATCTTTAACTCAATGGAGTTGCAGTTGTAACACCTCTCACAAAAGAGTGCTTTTGTGTTCATTGTTACTAAGTGTAGCAAGGAAAATAACTCCAATTTACCACAAGGGTAATTTTCTCCTGATGAATTATTTTCCTTGGTTTTAAACTGCCCGCCTTTTCCAATGATCATTTCCTCCCAGAGGGTAGAAGGGTAAAGATGAGGATGTTCCCCATTAAGGTATGGTTGCTCTTTTTAAGCTAACCTAAATTTTAAAAAGGGTTGGAAGGGTTTATGAGGTATTTGTCTAATTTTGTGTTTTTTGAAGCTTTCAAGCTTGTGAATTTAGCAGTTATTTTGAACAAGAAAACAAGTGGCAAATTTGAACTTAGTCATTGTCTTTGTTGTACTAGGTTCGATTTTGGGCAGAATATTGTTTAGCCAACAAAATGCTGAAGAAATCAAACTAAGGTTTATCACTGTGTATAATACGTGTGTAAAAGCCCAGTGTGGTTTTGTAATGATTGTTATTAAGAATGCAAACTTCATTTTTTTGTGAGGAATGAAATAGCAATCTTTAACTAGGTGCGATGACTTTGGAATGTCATTGGGATTAATCGAATTAAATTAATGTGAATTAATGTTTACACAGTTTCATAGGATAGACCATCAGCTGTCCTCAAGTAAATGAAACATGTGTAAGACTAGTAGTATTATATGTGGTGGTTTTGGTGGATGTTAGATTTGTTGTGAGGATAATTATTCTCATAAGAGTTGGGAAATGGGTAAGCTGAAAGCACATTTTGAAGCTTTGTTTTATTGTGGCAAACTCTGGTAAGTGTTTCAGTTTTTGCTGTGTGGGTCTTCATATTAAGTTGCCATTAATATGTTATACCTGAAAGTGTGGGTCTTGTGATGATTCGTATCCTTGATCTTGTGATAAGAATTTTATTTCATGAAGAGATCAAATGGTTTATTGATTGTTCCTTTTTATTTCATGAACATCGGTAACATCTCGATCGCTTTAATCCCCTTCATCGTTACATCGTATATCCTTTTTTATCTGTGACCTGAGACGATCCACGATTGGTTGCATAGTGAGGACTGGACAAAATAATTAACAGAATAGTTTGTGTTTTAAATTGTACCTGTAGTACAATCGGTGATGTGTGTGATTGTAGTTTAGTAGTAGCAGAATAAATTTGTGAACCCAACTTGCTTGGCCTGAAGAATAACAATGAATGAATGTTGTTCGTCACATTCATAGTGTTTCGGTGTGATTGCTGAGTGAATTGAGGTGATAATTTTCACTACTACTTACCTTTTATATTTCTTTTCTATTTTTCTTCTATCCTCTTCCTATCCCCCTTTATCACTCCCAGCCCATTAGTAGGCGAGCCCTAATCCTCTTTAGGGATACTAAAGACAATAGGATAAGTTTAGGATCCCATTTCTGGTGCCGGATCGGATGGTGCTGGGAATCAGGGTGGTTACCTAAAGAATTCCTAATTAGGACTCTCTACACAGTGAAATGGATTCTGCTATTTTGTGGTGACGCGTGATTTTGGCTATATTTTAAAAATTCAGCAGACGTACCCAACATAACATACACATTATTTAAAAGTTTATGTCTACTTTTGAGATCGTTTCACAGTTTTTCAATAGATGACTGTATTTCTATCTATCTATCTGTCTCGTAGTCTGACGACCGTGGGGGCACCCTCAAAGACTCAACAACCAGTTCCCTCCATTCCTCTCTCTGTTCTGCCTTTCTCAGGGTTTTGTTGAGTTCTAGGCCTGTCCATTCGCTGATGTTATCCTCCCAGCTCTTCCTTGATCTGCCTCTTCTTCTTCCTCCCTGGACAGTGCCTTGTAAAACTGTCTTTGCAAGTCCTTTGGATCTTGTGACATGCCCATACCATTTAAGTTTACATTTTTTCACGATCGTTAGAAGGTTCTCATAGGGTCCAATGGTTTGCTGGATTCTGTTATGCACGCTTTCGTTGCTTATGTGGTCTTTGTAGGAGATGCCAAGGAGTCTCCGAAAGCATCTCATCTCCACCGCCTGTACTCTTCTCTCCAAATCTGCTGTCAGGGTCCATGATTCACAGGCATACAGAAATATGGATATGACAAGGGAGCGCATTATTCTGATCTTGGAGATAAGTGAGATATTTTTCTCTCTCCAGATGGTGTTTAGTTTTGACAAAGCTGTTATTGTCTGTGCAGTCCTGCATACTACTTCTGGCTTGGATCCCTGGTCTGATACAATGGCTCCCAGGTACTTGAAGCTTTGAACTGTTTCCAGCTTCTGGTCATTAACCCTGATATCAGTGCTAATGCCGTTGGTGTTATTAGTCATCAGTTTGGTCTTCTCTGCACTGATTTCCATGCCGTATGTTTTGGAGGCCTTGTTCAAGTGTTCTGTTAGGCTGGCAAGCTCTTTTTCTGTATTTATTTTTTTTTAATTTTCAAAATGCTGAAAAATAAAAAGTTTTGAAAATTAGGGCTGCGTATCTGTTTATCAACTAGTCCCCTTCAAACAATGTGATGGATTTTTCACCAAAGTTCCTTGAAGTTGGCTGAATCCATCTGATGTCACTTTTTGTACAACAGATTTTTTTTAAAGAATCATAACACTGGAGAGCCTGAAACCCAAAGATACCACTTGTTGATATGTCAAACAAAATTTGCCAACAGATACAAACTAGGCAAAATTAGGGTCAAGGAAAGCAACTGTGTTTGGAAAAATGATTGCCCTACAGGCCAGAGTACTTTCCCTTGAGTTGAACATTAGTGTATTTTAAAAAAATCGTAATTCTGCCGACTCTTGACGTCACAGTGAAGGAGAGAAGTGCAGAAGCTTAAGCTTAGGCACAACCTCATTGAGTTATGGAATGTGCATGCTAATCTTTAAGTCGGCAGGGCCACTCAAGACGAACATATGGTGGAGGACAGCTTGACAGATGTCCACAACAGCAGCAGCCAACACTGCATCCAGTGATACCAACAGATGAGAATGGTTCAGATATAAACAGGTCTTTAACTATCTACCTATCACATACATATACTTCCTCAAACATTTATGATCCCTAAATTGCTACCTCCCCCCCCCCCTCCCAAAAGCCCTGTTTGCACCCAAAATCTCTTAATCGAAAATCCCAATGAAAAAATAAATAAAACCACAAAGCAAGTCCAAAAACAACTTCCCTGAAAAATATAAAGCATTTGCTAAAATATCCTATTGTCCGTCCTCATTATAACATGTGCACAGCCAGGACTAGGTAACTTTTCACATAACCATTTGAATAGAGAATGTGTCTCCATTTGCCCATTTTGGGTTATGGTAAACACCAAGCAATACTGTACAAGAAGAGATTAAGGAATAAGTATCAACAATGTCAAAATAAAAACAAGAGAACCCTGATACATCTTGACAACTCAAGTCACCGTCTTCTCGTCTTCTATGAACAGAAGACAACACTGACAAAAATGGTAAGCAGAGTTTTGGATTCGACACTTTTTTCATGTTTCTTAAATAGGGTACGGTCCATGACATGAATGAGACTCATTCCCTAGACAAGGCATTATACTTACAAAAATCTTTATCAATGGCAAGACAGTTATGTATTTCAATTTGTGGTTTGCCTTCAGAATATCTTCATTTGGCGAACGGAAAACTTATCAAAATGAAAGCATTAATCAGATGAAACATATCAAGTCAACAAGGATCAAGAACACGGTAAAAAATAAAGAATTAACTAGAGTGAACATTTAAGTCAAGTAGAATTGAGAATTTAAACTAAAAGAAAAAATTAACTAGATATAAGAATTTAAGTAGAATTATACCTGAGAATGTGAAAATTGATGGATGGAATTTAGAACTGAAAATCGACTAGAAACAGAAATTGAATAATTAAGTGAATGTAAAAATTGAAGTCAATTGGATTTACGAAATGAAAATACACTAGCAGTATTAACTGGATGTGAAATTTTTATTCAAATGGAATTAAGAACTGAGAATAATCTCAAAATAAAAATCAAAGAACTGGAAGTAACAAAAATGATAAATATGAATCATTTAAGTCCATTTCATATTCCACCGAGACCATATCAGGGTTGTCACCTTATTCGACTTCAACTCTAAACAGTAACATTCACCTCAAATCTAAAATCACCATCTTATACCTTTAAATATCTAACACTATCAGTCTTAAAGGGTAAAAAATATGGCCCATACCTCTCCACAGCAAATGTAGTTTGTGATAGGAGTCATTACAGAGCTCACATTCTGTGTGCCAGATTCTTCTTGTTGGTTGTTCCCCCAGCTTGACATCATCAGGGGAGAGGGGAGGTGTCACCCAGTATAGACAGTCTCCTGAGTCCTGGAAGTCTGAAAGTACTCCTGTCTGCAGAAGGAGCAGTCAATGCCGAGAGTTTTATCTGATAAAATATGACTATTTGATCGCAAAACAACAGGATAGACTCCGTTATGCCCATATTTAACTAATTTGAATGCACCATGTTGGAAGAATGCCAAGAGTTCAAACTACTAAAGTACAACCACCATTTGATCTCGCCACAATAGTATAGATTAATCCATTTCCTTGATCTGTGACATTTTACTAACTGTAATTTGAAAACACCGAGTATAAAAAATGATTAGACATTCTGAAGAAAGTTCGTTTTGACACAAACAAAATAATGTTCTTAATCTGACTTAACATTTTCTTGATCTTCTTGGAGTTGAGAAAAAAAATTACGTATGGCTACACACACTCCCAAACAAATGAATTTTAAATTATTTCTTAAGTAGATTATTTCTGGAACTGAATAAGGAAAACAATGGACATGCAACTGAATATAAGGGAAAACCTAGTTTAATCTCCGATATTAATGCCAATACTGTATTAGTGAAATTCAAAACTGTCGCAACACTTGCAAAAATCTCACTATGTTGAGTCCTTACCAAGCAATGGAAGGAAAAAATCCTAAAAACGAGTGCATGCTTAAAAGCCAGATTAAAGTACCTCTTCACTGGTGATACACACGTTTAGAATTACAACAGATTACCCGTCTTAATTCAAAGGTTTTTTTTGTGATGGCATTTTTTGCAAAATCATGCCTATTCCAAATACAGCTACTGCAATGTCACATGTTGGACACAAACTGGAGGCTCTTGTAGCTTTTAAAAATCAAATACAAAATAAATGTAGCATTTTATGATACAACTTTCTTTTCTTTGAATGGACCATGCTATATAAATGTATAGTCTATATCAGAATGAACTCAACAAAGTGTAACTGCAATCATACAGTTCTATAATCTATGCACTTACTTCTGTTAGATCTTGGTGGAGCAGACTGGGTGACGGTTACAATACTGAAGACACTCAACAATAAACTGTCCCATGATCAACAGGATGACTAACCACTATGTCAGGACCACTGTGGAATGAATGGCATAAAAGGAGACCTATATGAAAAGGTGGTTGTGGAAAAGTAGCTGACAATCTTTTGGGCCTTACTGTTCAGAGAGACTGTTCAAACCTGTCAGTGTGAAGAGGAACTACCACACAAAACACTCTAAAGATGTACAAAACAAAGTCCACTTCCAGCTTCAAGACTTCAATCATATTCACAAGATCCTGTGCACAAGATAACCTTCAGCTTCAAACTGAATGCTGACTGACTGGAGGATGAAAGCTGAGAAAGAAACAGGACCAATTCCAAACCGCTGGGTTGAACCTGACGCATCAAACCGCTAGAGATGTATGTTTGTCATTACAGACAATCTGCTTGGATTCCGTGTCATCCTGACCATCCCATTCTTGCTGTGCTGGAGGCGTCTTGTTGGCCCATTTCTGGTGTCACTATTCCTTATCGCCGTTTTGTTTGTGCCTTGCATGCGATTTTCTACGATCATGGTCACCAAGATTGCTCCCTTTGTCCTCTAGCAATGTTTGTGTTCTACTTTTCCAAAAAAATTCTTATTTTTTCTATTATTATTTTATGTTTACCTCTTCATTTATTGGGTTATTTTTGCCCGTCTATCGTTTGGTATCAAGGCTGGTTTAATTAAGTGTGCTTGGATATAAGGTTCGATTTTACAATTGAGTGTTTGGATTAACTTCCTGCTTTTTATGTTTTGGTTTTATGGTGAAGTTTATATTTGTTTTTATTTAGGTTTCAGTGTTGAGGTTTATTTAATTTTTTAGGTTCAAGTTATTAATTTCTCTTTATGTGTTTTAAATTTGTATATCTTAGTTTAAAATTTTGGTTTAAGGTTGTTTTGTTTTTTAAAGTTTTTAGGTTTAAGTTTTGAGTTTCAAGCTTTTAGGTTTTAAGTTTTGGTTTTAAAGTTTTGGTTTTAGATTTGAAAGGTTTATGTTATAAGTATTGGTTTTAAAGTTTTTAGGTTATAAGTTTTGGTTTTAGGTTTTAAAGTCTTTAGGTTTTAAGTTTTGGTTTTAAAGTTTTTAGGTTTTAAGTTTTGGTTTTAAAGTTTTTAGGTTTTAAATTTTGGTTTTAGGTTTTAAAGTTTGGTTTTAGGTTTGGAAGGTTTTAGGTTTAAAGTTTTGGTTTTAAAGTTTTTAGGTTTTAAGTTTTGGTTTTAGGTTTAAAGTTTTTAAGGTTTGGTTTTTAAAGTTTTTAGGTTTTAAGTTTGGTTTTAAAGTTTTTAGGTTTTAAGTTTGGTTTTAGGTTTTTAATTTTCAGTTTTTAGTTTTAGGTTTTTATTTCAGTCGTAAGTTTTTACTTCTATGCTTTGGTTTTAAAATTATCATTTGTTTTGGTTTTAGTTTTTATGTTTGGTTTTAGTTTTTACTTTTTTGGTTTACTTTTTGCCAATGTTTTGGCTTATTTTCATTTTTTTTTATGTTTTTGGTCTTTTAAGTTTCCAGTTTAGATCTAAATTATGAATTTTGATTTAGTTTAAGTTTTAATCTAACTAAAAAGTTGTTGTTGGGTTTGGGATTTAAGTTTGATACTTTAATTTCAGACTATTTTACTCCAATGCAATTTAACACGTTGTATTGTTTTACATTCTTTTTATCTCAATTTTTGGTATAAAGGGTGTAAATGCAATCTGTATTTTGGTGACCACTGATCGATGGAAGATGACTGACATAGTTAACTACTCAGTGTATTGAGGACTCTGGGCACACAGTTTGACGATGAACAGGAACACTGACGTGGTTGCCTCAAACTTCTCTTGATGAAGATTATGCTCACGTACTAGCATGCCTTACTTTTAGTGCACACAGCAGCAAACTGTACAAAGCAGCAATGGCATAGCTAATGGCTTTTCAATTCTACATCTTGATGTATTCAAATTCATGTCTTGTAGCTTTCCACAAATGTTCTCTACTAGTTTCCAAAAGTATTTCAGATGAGAGCGTTGTTGGGGACGTCATGTAAACTGCGTCAAACTTAACTCTGCAGCTCAATCCCACAAAACCTAAAAGCATGTTATGACCACTGGGATATACCATTTCCATCCAAAAGACCACAACAATGTTCCAGACCTCTGAGAAACGAGTCACCTATAGAACTGGCTTCACTCCTGGGTTTGACAAACTTTTATGCTTTATTCTGAACCCTTCAATATTCATCCGCAGGAGCCTTACAAAGTATACACTCTGTTCTGAAACCTTCAATATTCATCTACAGAGGCCTTCTAAAGCCCATATTCTATTCTGGACCTTCAATATTAATAATAATAATAATAAATGGAATTTATATAGCGCTGTCTCTTGCACAGACAAATCAAAGCGCTTGCACTCAACTCATTCTTACACAGTCATACAACCAACAGCAAGTAACAGTTCCAACAAGTCCAAATGCACACACACACACACACACAGGCCACACACCCTGGCAGGGTGATGGAGTCTTTTGGCTGTTGAAAAGCAGGGAGAGCTATGCAATGAAACAGGAGAGGAAAATCTTAGGTTTGAAACAAATGTCTTGAGGCCGGATTTAAAAGTGTCACAAGAAGGCCTTTGGCGAAGAGAGATAGGGAGGCCATTCCAAATCGATGGACCAGAAACAGAGAAAGAGCGACGGCCCACGGTGGACTGGCTGAATCTAGGTATTCGAAAGCACAAGGAATCTGCAGCAGAGCGAAGGGAACGAGTGTATAGGTGAAGACATTCACAGAGGTGGGAGGGTGCCGTTTTGTGGAGACATTTGTAACAGAGGGTACAGATCTTATAGTTTATTCTTTGTGGCACAGGTAGCCAGTGGAGAGATCCAAGAGGAGTAATTCGCTCAGATTTTTTCTTTCTGAGAACTAGTCGAGCTGCAGAGTTTAGAATACGTTGAAGGGAGTGGATAGATGATGCTGGCAGACCAGCCAAAAGAGAATTGCAATAGTCCAGACGTGAAAGAAAGAGATGCCACGAGTTTGGATGTTGCGTCTGTGGACAGGTACTTTCGAATTGCACTAATACGCCGTAATTGATAGTAGTACGACTGGCAGGTCTGGGTGATGAATTTTTGCATAGAGAGTGTGTTGTCGATAATGACCCCTAGATACTTCACAGCAGTGGATAGAGGGACTGATGTATTGCCGAATTCTATTGAAGCCATTGTAATGGAAGAGAGTTTGTGTTTGGTCCCTACAAGCATGGCTTCAGTTTTATCAACGTTTAGTTGTAGCTTGTTCTCTATCAGTATTATCCAATTTTGGATATCTTGAAAGCAATATTCACCCACAGAAGCCTGACAAAGCAATCAGTTGACTTCAGATCATATGAACAGTCTATGCCTTGTGTCTTCAGTACCATAACCCCAACATCTTCAGCGTTCATGCGTTGGTCAATGCACCAGGCCAGTACCTGGTAAGGATAGAAGTATTGCTTAAAAGCTCGTCTCTTTCTTCCCTTCTCTTAGGAGTCATAGAGCTGCTGCCCTGAAGAGTTATTATAAATTCCTCCATTACTAATGGTTGATGCCAAGGCATGGATTTTAAGGGGATGGGACAGCCTGGTGGTAAGAGCATTGCCAGCATCTGCACTCACAATCTAAGTTGCCCATTTATTGGGACTTTCCCCATGAGTTAACATTAGTGCCAACTCCACTCTCCCAAAAGTTCTTTGGATGATACCATTTGTGTGCCGGTGGGTACAGATAATTTACAAAATTGCATACACATGGGGACTGGATAGAAAAATGCACACGAGTGCTTAGTATCATCACAACAGAAAAAAATGTAAATTTCTTCTTCCTCACTTGGGGACTAGATATTGACACATAAATCTGTAGCTTACATACTTGCCACAAATATATTTTAAAAAAAGGGGTAGGGGGGGAAGACAAAAGAAATACTATCCTCTACAGGAACTGGTTAAGCTCCTAGGAAAGAAATTGAATTTAAAAAGATGAATCACCTGCTACTGGACCCAAGAAAAATCAAATTTTATCACTTACCTGAAAAAATTGCGGAAACCAATGAAGTTTTCACAGTGGATAACATGGCCAGGTTTGCTCAGCAGAAGGTAGTATGACACTTGACTCAGTTGTGGGTTTGATCTCATTGGTGGCCAACAAGGAGGGATCATTTGAGACTTCCAAGACTGCAGTAAGATTAAAAAAAAAAAGAATTGGGTACATGAAAGGGCATGTGTGTCATGCTCATAAATATATGTGCACACCTGCCTTCTGGCATGGACAAGTTCATGTAATGGAAAACGCCATGCATGTACAAGGGGGATGAATGCTCCAGTAGAGTCAGTGATTTGTGTGCATTATGGTGGTTCAGGTTGGTGTGGTGGGGGTTTATTTGAGGTGCTTGTTGTTGGGTGGGGGGGGGGGGGGGGGGGGGGGGTGGGGGGGGGGGGGGGGGGGGGGGGGGGGGGGGGGGGGGGGGGGGGGGGGGGGGGGGGGGGGGGGGGGGGGGGGGGGGGGGAGGGGGGGCGGTGATAGTCATGTTGAGGGGCTGGGGGAAAGTTTTAAGTCGGGCTTTTTAATACCCTTCTGTGTGCACAATTTTTTTTTTTTTTAAAGCGAGGTTTTCACTTTTCTGTTTTAATTTCTTCCACAACTTCAGGAATGTCGAATACACCATTGCAATAATGTTTCTATAAAAAGAATCCCCTTTAATATCAGTTTAACTAGTTCCAATTCATTTCATCTAGAAATATAATGGAAGATAATCTAGTCTAGGGAGATGTCACATTGCCCTACCTCCTCCCCCCCCCCCCCCCCCCCCCAAACAAAAAACAAAACCTAAGCAAATATGTTGGCCTATCAGTTTAAAATTTTCATAATGTCAAGCATGTGTCAGCCCAGGTAGCAAAACTAGTAAGGGATATAGTACTTCTTGAAATATATATTTTTTAATCAATGGGTTTTAGCCATAAGTTTTTTTAAATAAAAAATGTTTAAAAAATACTACCAACCTTCTAATTTGTGGTTCTGTAGCTTCCAAATAAGTTACTGTCAATGTTTGAAGGGTTGGGTCTATACTTCTTCTTTTTCTTTTAAAATTCACGGACATTTCAATTGAAAACCCAGAGGTTCAAAGTAGGCCTATCTCAACCTTTGTCAGTGAGGGGCATCCAGGTCAAAAGTGCCTGGGCCAAAATTGTGTAACTTCAAATTCAGCTTGGATCCAGACTACATGAAGATGGAAGTAGCAATGTTATCAAATTATTGTCTACACTACCAACTCAAGAGCTGCACAACTTACCATTTGTAGAATCGAAGACCAAGCCACCACTACCACAAAAAACATTGTCTCAGTAGCGTTCAAAATGGCTAACTATGCGAATGGGGGTGCGACTAGCTCTGCCAAGCTGATTAATTAACACATGAACCCCACAGCACGGGTCAAGGCGGGATAACTCTATTTCACTGCAATGAAAATTCAAGTTGTCAGAACAGAACTCAGTTATCGTTTCACGTTTTAAAGAAGGGAAACGCAGTCCCCCCCCCCCCCCCCCCCCCTCCCTGATGTGTGTGTGTGTGTGTGGTTGAACAAAAAATCCTGACAGTGCTAGAATACAAATGGCTGGTAGTAAAAGACAAAAAAAACTGATATTACTTTCACACTTGTCTCTTCTGTTTCATTTACTTTTTTTTTTTAATTCTTCTATTTTTCTTTTGTTTGCTATACCTTCAGATGCATTACATGTAACAAAATTTAATGCCTAGTAAGGAAGTCGGCTTATGGTTCAGTAATCGATATATTAATCACTGGCAATGACGATTTCTTCCTCCCAGATCTGCATGCCATCAGTAATCCTGTTAGTTAAATAATTTCGTTTTTTTCACCAATAAGCTATGATTAGCGAGAAAGACTTCTGACCCACCTCCTTTCCAAGGACTGACCCCCCCCCCCCCCCCCCCCAACCTTCTGTTTATGACTGATCGATTACGTTTGCTAACTACACACACACACACAGAACGGATGACAAAATTTATCAAACTGCACACACATGGGGACAGGATGGAAAAAAAAGCACATGAATGCTTATTCCATTATCCTCGAAATAAAAGAACACACACACGCACTCTCTCTCCTCTCTTGAAAATTAAATTTCAAAGGCCAAGAGGTGACTTAACTTTTTAAAGGTTGGGAGTGCTCAGCCATTAAGTCAGAATACTACATCATTTATTACAGGTCTACATCTTGCTGTTTCGTTGGTAAGTTCTAAACTTGTTTCCCCTCAAGAAGTGTATTTTCTTCTCCAACAATCTCTCAAATAGTTACAGAGTGTGGACAGCAGAGCGATCAAACTAGCGCCTTGAGTTCCAAACCATGCTACTACTCTTCAAACTTGCAAAGAATCTCATAATACTTCCTCTGTCCGAGCAGACAACATTATCTGTTTTCTAAATTTATTATTCGAAGTCTCACTGTTCCAAATTTTGTGCGATATGAAATACTCAAATCAAAATAACTATCCTAAAGGAGCAAGTAATATTACTTTTCTACAGCCCATTTTAACAATACTGAAAACCTTATGACAGAAATGATAGAGGCCAAGTAAAAATTCCTGTTCTTCCAGTGGTTTCTCGGATTCCACCACGGGAACTGTAAACAAGCAAATTGTGTTGCTGACTATACAGAATTTAAAGAGGTTGAAGATGAAAATATGCTCACTGTTGAGGTTCGAAATCATCTTCAAACTCGGTATTCTAGTCATTTGAAAGTATACTCATAGATGAACCAGTTTTAGAGACAAGTGAGCGTGGGGTTGTATTCATCATCTCTGATTTGACAATGAAAAATTATTTTTATCTAGGGAAAAGTTTTTTTTAATTTTGTAGGTGAATTGTTTTACAATTCTACTAGCACTTAAGTATCTTTAAAATACTTCTCTAGCCATTTACAGCATGACTGTTTGTGTCTATTCAAAATTAGCTCTTTTGGGGAGTCTAAGGTAAGAAATGACTTTGTCTTTGAAACTAAATCCCTGATTCACTATCTACTGTCTAAAGGTAGAATGCTAGATTTTTGCCTGATTCCATCACACTGAGTCTTTACTGAAATAAGTTGATGGATACTTTAGATAAGTGAGGTGCTTCAGAAGATTCCTACACAATACTGAACTCTAGTTCAGATTTAAGTTTATTGTTGTATGAAAGGAATTCTGTTCTTGCAAAGTCTGTATGTTCTACATCTTTCAAAATTCTTTCAAAAACCTTGTTTGTTTCAATATATTAAAAAAAAAGATTATTTATAGATTGTGTTTAAAATCTTAAGTATCAACACAAAAAATCACCTGTGCTTGTTCTGGTTTTATTCAGTTCACCATATATCATTGCCAGATGCTCAATAGTTTATATAAGGAAGGGGAGTAGATTTTAGTGAGAACTATGGCAATATTCAAAGTGTTGTGTGCAATTCCCAGCGAGCTGTGATAATAGCAGTTGCGGAAATAACTTTTTTAGTCAGAGGTAGGAAAGCTGCTCTAGAATCTATCTTTTGGACATATTATTTCCTTTATTTTTTCCACCATTCATCTTCTGCCCTATTCTTCACACTCATTTTGAATAGGTCTACGTGATTGTCTAAATCACTTTGTAGTGAATTGACATTCAACCGATTAGAAGAAGAAGAATGCAAAGAAGAAGAATGCAAAGAAGAAGAAGAAGAAGAAGAAGAAAAAAAGGAAGAAGAGGAATAAGAAGAACACACACACACATTCAAGAGAGAGAAGAAGAGAGAGAGAGAGAGAGAGACAGACAGACAGACACAGCGACAGAGACAGAGACAGACAGAGACATACAAGCAGGAATAAATGCAATCCCAATGCACTTTTGTTTCAGGTATGCATGAATTTATTTTGACAAAAGCACCCTCCCCCCAACCAAACAAACAAAAAGCAACCAAAAACCCCTCCCCCTCCCCTCCAAAAAAAACAAACAAACAAACAAACATAATAGTCATTCAGTTTTCAAAAAGTTGTTTTTTTTTGTAAAAAGGAAGTTTAAAAAAACAAACAAGTTCTGGCCTGTTTTGCCCTCCGCAAACATCACAAAATAAAGGAAACACACGACACAAGTTTACACATCATTTTTTTTCTCTCTTCCTATGAACAACACTGTCGTGAAAGAGAAGAAGAACTGAATGAATGAATCTTCTATGCCACATCATTTAAAAAAAACCAACGTGATATCAGATGGGGAATATGATACGCCCCCCCCCCCCCCCATTTAAAAAAAAAAAAAATAAGAGCACCATGACTGACAATTTTTACAATGATGACAGAGGCTGAAATCTGATCTGAACACAGATTCTTCTTCTTCTTCTTCCTTTTTTTGTCATGTTTCTCCCAAGAGAGGTTTGACATTGATGAACCTTCTCCATCTCTCTCTGTTTTGAGCTTTCTCCTTATTTATGCCCCTTTCTCTAAGATCATCTGCAATACAGGCAGCCCAGGTCTTGCTAGGTCTTCCCTTTGGAATCTGAACACAGATAGATTTTTTTTAAACCCCCCCTCCCCCCTCCCTTCTCACCTGGCTAGAGCTCCGAGGTTCACTGATGGTGAGATTTTCTGTATGCAATCGTTTTTTACCCACCATGAAAGTTGCTGCATACCAACTTTGGGGATGTATGCTGCGTATGTTAGTGTTTCTGTAACCCACCGAAAACTGACATGAGCTATATGGGATCTTTACTGTTTAAATCCCAGGGTTCCATAAAATCTTGGCGGAGTCTGGTGAATTAAGGGTGGGGGGATTTTTACGATCTCTCAAGTCAACTTCAAGTGCAGACCTGCCAGTGCCTTCACTCCCTTCAAGTATGAATATACACGCAGAAGATAAAACAGGCACGTCAAAGATCCCGTCATTCTTGTCAATGTTCGGTGGGTTACGGAAACACAAACATACCTGACATACATCCCTGAAGTCAGAATGTGGCTACCTTCATGGTGGGGTAAAAACGGTCGCATACGTAAAATCTCACCATTAATAATAATGTATGGAATTTATATAGCGCTCAATCTTGTAAAGCAACAAATCAAAGCGCTCAGATGACATTTTTTATTTTTTTTTATTATTTTTTTTTTTTACATCGAGGATAATGGAACAAGCACTCATGTGCTTTTTTACATCCAGTCCCTGTGTGTATGCGGTTTTGTAAATTTTGTCATCTGTTCCCACCGGCACACAATGGCCTCCTCTTTCAAAAAGCGGAACAAGGTTTAACGTGTGCGCAAGATGTTCTGCATGCGTTCGCACACGGGGCCTCGGTTTATAGTCTCATCCGAAGGACATTAGTGAAACCTTGGAGCTCTAGCCAAGGAACAAACCAAACAAAATCCCCACCCCTTTGCACTCCACCCCCCCCCCCCCCCCCCCCCCCCCCCCCCGTCCCGTTAGCCGCAACCCCCCCTCCCTAGCCGCACCCCCCCCCCCCCCCCCTAGCCCCCCTCCTCTCCCCCCCCCCCAAGTTACAGCTGCTGTAGACGACTCCCTGTGGTCTGCCATGACCCGACCCTGCTGTGGCTACATGCTCCCCTCATCTCTTCTTCCTTTTGCCGCCGGCTTTTTGCTGCTTCTTCCTTTTCTGTCAGACAAAGCGATATCACGATGGTTACGGTGCAGTTATGTTGAGGCATTATTTAGCATGATGAGCATTAGTGTTATTATCATTATTATCATCTTCTTTACCACCACCACCACCACCCCCACCCCACCCCCACCATCACCACCATCATCATCATCATCATCATCATCATCATCATCATCATCACCACCACCTCCACCACCACCACCACCTCCACCACCAC
Source organism: Rapana venosa (assembly GCA_028751875.1). Lineage (NCBI taxonomy): Eukaryota > Metazoa > Mollusca > Gastropoda > Neogastropoda > Muricidae > Rapana > Rapana venosa. The sequence goes on from CM054161.1 coordinate 4,005,838, forward strand.
CATCATCATCATCATCATCATCACCACACCACCACCAACCACCACCACCACCACCACCACCACCACCACCACCCTCACCACCACTTCCACCCCCACCATCATCATCATCATCATCATCATTTTGTTGCTGTCATAATCATTATCATCGTTTCCATCATTATTATCAACATTACTGTTACAGCACGCAACTAAGGCCCACCACCCAAAAAAAAAAGAAGAAAAAAAAAGACAAGTAAGAACCTTAGCTGATATTCTGCATGTGTTTCTAAACAAAAACGAATTATGGAACTGGTAGGTCTGCACTTGAAGCTGATCTGGAAGACTGTAAGAATCCCCACCATTTTTTTTTCACCAGATGCTGTTGGCGAGGGTTGAACCCAAGACTTCAGGAACCGTTGGACTTGAAGTCAAACAGTGTTAACCACTCAGCTATCGTACAGTGTCTGTAACCTGCCGAGATTCGAACCCAGGACTTCATGGACCGATGGAACTGAAGTCAAAAGGTCTTAACCACTCGACTATAGCATCCATCCAAACATCAATTTTTTTTTAAATCAGGACTTTTTTTATATATTTATTTGGTGGTTCCTCAGCTAGAGCTCCAAGGTTTATCAATGGTGAAGTTTTTGTGCTCGCCACCATCCCCCCCCACTCCCCCCCTCCCCTCCCCCTCAAAAAAATTAGGTGGCCACATTCCGACTTGGGGATCAACCATTATTACTCACCACAGCCTTGGGACCAGGCTGACCGTTGGCAGTCTTTTTCTGTGGCACATCATCTACAACATCGGAGTCATCGTCACTCTCTGCTGCTATTTTCCTTTTGGTGTCTTCTGTGTTGTCGTCGTCGTCGTCCTCCTCCTCATCTTCGTCTGTTGATGCGAAGTCATCACCTGCAAGCCACAACAGCAGCAATGTTTTGAGTTTTTTCAATTAGGGAGAGAGAGAGAGAGACAGAGAGAGAGAGAGAGAGAGAGAGAGAGAGAGAGAGAGAGAGAGAGAGAGAGACAGAGAGAGAGAGAGAGAGAGAGAGAGAGACAGAGAGAGAGAGAGACAGACAGAGACAGAGAGAGAGAGAGAGAGAGACAGAGAATGCGAATGCGAAAGTTTTATTCATTATAGGCCTTGGCCCCTCATGAAGGGGGTGTGTGTATATAATCAACATTCCAAAACATGTTGCATAAGAAACATTTATGAACAGAAAACTAATACCTCAAGTACAGATAGTATTTATAATTTTAAAAGCTTTATACAAATAAATTGCTAGTAGCTTTTTTATGTGTTTGTTAGTAGATGACATAAGTATACAAAGTCTAAACATGGAAGGACAGCTCACATATTTTTGCGGTATCAACTGAGTTTTAAGATCATTTAACATAGGACAACATAACACAAAATGAGAGAGAGATAGTGGGGGAGGGGGGTGGGAGGGAAAAAGAGAGAGAAGGAGGGAGGGAGGGAGAGAGAGATAGAGTGTGAAAGAGAGAGAGGCAGAGAGAGAGAAAGAGAAAGAGAGAGAAAAAGGAAGGAGAAGGAGCAAAAGAGAGATAGAAACAGCGAAAGAGAGAGAGAGAGAGAGAGAGAGAGAGAGAGAGAGAGAGAGAGAGAGAGAGAGAGAGAGAGAGAGAGAGAGAGAGAGAATGAAAGAGAGAGAGAATGAGAGAGAGAGAGAGAGAGAGAGAGAGAGAGAGAGAAAGAACGAAAGAGAGAGAGAATGAGAGAGAGAGAGAGAGAGAGAGAGAGAGAGAGAGAGAGAGAGAGAGAGAGAGACAATGACAAATTCTTTTATTTCGAGGATAATGAATAAGCACTCATGTGCTTTTTTACATCCAGTCCCCGCCCGTAGGAATACATCTTAATAATAACCCAACACTTATACAGTCTCATAGAAACATGGGAAAGAACCCTTTTCAAAACAGCCCCCCCCCCCCCCCCCCCCCCCGAAAGCAGAGAGAGAGAGAGAGAGAGAGAGAGAGAGAGAGAGAGAGAGAGAGAGAGAAAAGAGAATGAGAAAGAAAGAGAGAAAGAAAGAGAGAGAACGAGTGAAAGGGAGAGAGGCAGAGAAAGAGAAGAAAGAGTGAGAGAGAGAGAGAGAGAGCAAACGCTGACACAAAGAACACTGAAAAGTTTAATTATACTAGCAAAATTAATACACCTCAAACTTGCCCTACTACACAAACTTGACAAAGCATATTGGCGAGTTGGAGAAAGTAAACCACATGGGAAGGGGAAGGGAGGTGATGGGGGGGGGGGGGGGGGGGGGGGGGGGGGGGGGGGGGGGAGAAGGAGGAAGCAGATTTATCCAAATTCACACATTCAAATAATTGTTGACATCCTTTTTATCATCACCAACTTATCCCTCAGTCATAAGTATCTTGTGTTTTCCTGCCATGCGATCAGTAATGATGGCACAAATACGGCAAAGTCACCCAAACTGTGATAAATATGGGGCCCCCTCTATGTAAAGTTGCTGTATAAAACCACACAGTAAATGATTTTAGAAGATGAACTGGGCATTGGTACTTTGCAATGTGATTTTTTGATGTTTGAAGTAACCCCCAAAAGTGAAAGCCTAAAAAAAAAAAAATCGATAAAAATAGATCAGAGGAAAGATACTTTCCAGTAACTTAGAAGGCCTTAACACTGAGAGTGCAACAAAACACACACGTGCACACACACACACACTCTCTTGCTCTCTGATACTGCAAGGGAGATCACCATTCCCTTTGGTAACCTAAAAAAGCCACCCCAATTGTCTCCCATCTCCTGCTCTTCTTCTTCCTTTTTTGTCATGTTTCTCCCAGGGGAGGTTTGACATTAATGAGCCCATCTCCTGCTGTGTGTTTAAAAACAAGTCTGCAATATTTGCCACCCAAATGTCGGATTAACTGAAAGAATTCCAAAACAACTAGCTCAATAAATATCTAAATGTTATACAAACCTGTAGATGCATCATATTTTTTTCACCATCTTACTCCTTCTCATTGATAATTTACTAACAAATCCATTTAGTTATCTATTCATTTATTTCAGGTAAATTTGTACAGAGGGTTTTCTTTTGTTGTTACTTACGTAATTTGAGAATATAGTTAAACAATTGGTGAAGGCTGGTTAGTGGTACAGTCTCTAAATTGGATAGATCAGCCAGGACTAAAAATACAATGAAACCAACCAGAATTTGATGGTGACTTGAAGAGGTATAAATAAATAAAAATTATACATACAATTTGAGAATATGTGTTACTCATTGACAAACAGTAATTTACATTTCCCCTACACAGCACTCGGGGGGAAAAAAAGAACAAAATACACAACAGACCATTGCAATCAATCACAACCACAAGAAAACTGCTTTATCTCCAAGCATTTCATCCTTACTGTGAAGGCTACATCTACTACAATACCTTTGAATATGTACTTTCTTATACCGTAAAAAATCATACCTAACACAACCTGTTTCCCCTCTACTCAAGTTCTCATAATCCCCCCAAAATTACTACATTCAACAATATTTTTTCTCAAATAATTTTTTTTCATCTGTTCAAATATCCCCTCTGCTATACCATTTTTATGAGAAAAAAACCTCTGTCAACTTCTCACAGTTTAAAAATAAATCAAAACATTGTACAACTTTTATCCAGGAATTCCTAGCATGTGGCTACCTTAATCATTAAGTTAAAGGTGGGTAAATGGTCGTATATGAAAAATCTCACCATTGGTGAATCTTGGAGTTCTAACCAAGGAATAAAAATAAAATATATATATACTTACACACACGAATAGTTATATACGCACACATATACATCTCTATCTCTTTCTCTCTCTCTTTATATATATATATATATATATATAATACACAAATATAAATATTTTATATACATACATTTTTTTTTATACAGGAGGTGGTGGTGACAGGAAGAAAAGGAACAAGACAGAAAAACATAGAGAGGGATAGAAAAGATAGAATTCCTAGCACAGAATTTTCAAAAGACGAGAACGCCACTTAAAAACTGACAGGCCCCTCTCAGCATCCCCACGAGGGAAAGCTATGCAGACAAAGAACTGCCTCTTACTTGGGTAAAGGTCCTTCAAGTCATCGTCATCTGCGCTGTCATCTTCATTTTCGGAGCCTGACTGCCAGATGCCTTTGGCGTCTTCTGACGTGGACGCCTTGCCGTCGTGGAACGACCACTTCTGTTTCTGCAGGCGGCCCCTGGGTTTGAACTTTTCCCCCGTTTCCTGGCACTTCTGCCCTGCACGCACAACCCGCAATGCCAACATTGTTAAGTCAGTGTTTGGTTCGGCTGGTTTCAGGATAGGGGAAAAAATACTGTGAGAGGGGGGGTGGGGGAGGGGGGGGATTTTGCAAATTTGAGTGTGAGAGAGGAATTGATTGATATTGCTGGAGGCTGTTATTTTCGCACTGAGTGAGAGTAGTGTGAGTGAGTGGTGATGTATGGTGAGTGTGAGTGAGTGTGAGTGAGTGAGGTGTGTGTCGATTGTGTGTTGTGTTGTGTGTGTGTGAGTGAGTGGTGTGTGTGTGTGTGTGTGTGAGACAGACAGGCACACACACAGACAGACAGGTGTGTGTGTGAGACAGACAGGCACACACACACATAGACAGACAGACAGACAGACAGGGGGTGAAAATACAAAACTGATTACTTGTATTGACATCTAGCATCAACAATATTTATCAAAAGTCATTTACGTTATCTTTGTCTTTCCTACATATTATGTAAACAAAATCAAAGTGCTGCAGTTTCTGTCAGGACTGATTCATGTAAGTTACAATTATAATATCCATGTTTCTGAAATTCCTTAACCCTCACTTGGGCCCCATGATCTTCACTAAACATGCATTCACAGGAAAGGTCAGGACTAACTTAAAGTGACAGTGGTCTAGAGGTAACGCGCCTGCCTAGAAAGTGAAAAGTCCGGGTCGGAAGTGTGTGGTGGTTCGAATCCTGTTTGGGCCTGAAACTTTTTCCCCATCCATTAGACCATGAGTGGTGGTCTGGGCGTTAGTCTTTTGGATGAGACGATAAAGCGAGGCCCCGTGTGTTACACATAATCATTTAGCGCATGTAAAAGAACCCACGGCAACAAGAGAGTTGTTCCTGGCAAAATTCTGTAGAATAAAGCCACTCTGATAGGGGAAACAAATACAGTTGCAGACAGAAAAAAGAAAAAAAAAGGGTGGCGCTGCTCTTGTGGCGACACGCTCTCCCCGGGGAGAGCAGCCCAAATTTCACGCAGAGAAATCTGCCGTGACTTAAAGTGGTATGAAAAAGAAAAGAAAAAAGAAAAAAAAGAAAGGTTTTCAGGCAAGTTACTGAATATGAAGACTTCCAAAATCCCTATCTGACTGCATCAACAAGAGTTTTCAGCTCAGATTTGAACAAGCAACCACAACATAAAATCTTGTTCTAAGAGCAACAAATACATGCAGCACAAGTAAAAACTACCCCCGCCCCTCCCCCCCTGTCCACCACAACGACAACAAAGAAAGTTGCCACTGGTCAAAATTCCATGTAGAAACGGCCATTCCCAATGGAAAGAAATGCATCTGCTGATGAGAAGATTTAAAAAACTTAAAAAAAAAAAAAGTGGCACTGTACCAGTGGCTGTGCAGTCTCCCCAGGGAGAGCAGTCCAAATTTCATGCAAGAAGACTCAACCATGACTGACAGTGAACTACAACACACACTCTAATCCACAAAGAAACAAGTATATACCTTGAAAAAATTCATAATATATCAAAGCCCCCTTACTCCCCCCACCAACTCCCAAACAAATATTGATTATGGAAACTAGCCAAGAATGAAGGTGGCAGGATGGTTAAGGTATTCACCTGCCTAACAAGTAAACTGTAAGGATCTGGGTTCGATTCCAGCCTCGCCCCTTTCTTCCCAGTTTTACGAGAAAATCCAACTGAATGTCAAAGTCCTTCAGATGAGACTGTAAACCATCGCCCTGTGGGCATATGCACACAGAACATCTTGCGCACACGTTATTAAACCCATTCCGCCTTTCACAAGAGTAGACTTTTCATGCCATTTCAGGAACGAATGACGTTTCAAAAATGCATGCGCACAGGTGTTGTGTTTCTACACCATCCCTGAAGTCAGAATGTGGCTACCTATATGGTGGGGAGGGGGAAAAAAATGGTCCCATACGCAAAAATCTCACCATAGGTAAACCTTAGAGCTTTAGCTGAGTAACAACAAAATTTTTTTTTTTAAATCCTAAACCAAAACAAAACAAAAGAAAAACTAGTCACTAAACAAGCAAAAAACAGCACAAGTCCAATATCTTCCTTGCAAAACTTACATCGTTTCAAGGCGCGTTGGTATCGCTTCCCGTTGATATGCCTCTCTATGTCGGCAGGACGTTTGGTGATGTGCCGCAGCGTCAGTCTACAGAACAAGGTGTGTCTGTAGACATGGATAAATCAAGAACAAAATAAACAAATTTATTAACAAATAGGAATGGAGGGAACTGGTTGTTGAGTCTTTGAGGGTGCCCCCACGGTTGTCAGACTACGGGACAGATAGATAGATAGATAGATTAACAAATATCCCCCAAATGCGCCTACCTTATAATGGTGGGCATGCAAAAATGGTTGCATACACAAAACTGTCATCATTGGTGAACTGCGGAGCTCTGACCCAGAAATGAAAACAACAACAACAACGAACTACAAACAAAAGAGATTTAGGAAACAAACTCATCTTAAAACTCACTGGTCCTGACAAACCAGTCTAACTTAAATTAAAGTAAAGTGCATTAAACAAACAACGCAGGGTTTATCAGCCACTGTTGTCTAATGATTTGCACACTGGATTCCTGCATTATGGCGTTTGTTGTTGTTTCTTCTTTCTTTGTTCTACAAGTCCTACATAGAGAGTGTTGTAAGTTTTGCTTTCATCTGTTGGTACAACAGCCTTAGAGTTAAAAACAAGAATAGTCTTCAGAGAATTGTTAGAATCTGCTAAAAAAATAATTGGAGAAGAACAAAGAGATCTCAAGTCGTACTGCGATCAGCAGCTTGTGCGCAAAGCGACTGCCATCTTGGATGATCCTTCCCATGCTATGTCTTCGGAATTTCAGTTATTGCCTTCAGGATGCCATTTTTGGTGCTCCAACAGTAAGACAAATAGAAAAAGAAATTCTTTTGTTCCAGTAGTCATTTGAATTCTAAATTCAAAACAGCACTGACCAAACAGTTTTACACTCTCTGATATATCTCCCTGATTGTTAAGTGTGTGTGGGTGTGTGGACATGAAAATAAGTACTCCTGTATCTTACTTTTGGCTTAAATGATTTTTAAATTGTGTGTGTGTAAGTTTATGTCTTTACTAGTCAATGGTCATTATGATGCGCGCACATGTGTCTGTGTGTGTGTATGTGTATGTTTACTAGTCAAGAGTCTTTATAAAATTGTGTTCATATATTGGTGCATGAGTATGACTGTGCACGTGTGTGCGTGTGTGTGTGAGTGCGCGCATGCGTGCACACGTAAATAATAAGTTCGTGTGTCTTTTCCAATCAATGTTGTTGTTTTTTGGTGTGTTTTTTTTTTACAACATTGTATTCCTACATTGGCGTGTGTGGGTATGTTTGCGTGTGTATGTGTGTGGGTGCGTGCATATTCCGTGCATGTGTGTGTGCGCGCCTGGGTTTGTGTATGGGTGATATATATATATATATATATATTTTTTTTTTAATATTTAATTTTTTTTAGCTTCCTTGGAATGTTCATAACAATTTGAAAAGTATTTTTCTTGTGTCCTTTGAGATAATTATAGGTATCAATGTGCCTGTCAGTATTGTAATTGCCCTTCATGGGATGATTAAAGTGTTTTTAACTTAATTTGACATGACTTGACTTGGTTTGGTTTGTTTTGTATCATTTTGTTGTTGTTTTGGTTTTTTGTGTGTTTTCTTTTCTTTTCTGTTGTTGTTGTTGAGGTTTTTTTGTTTTTGTTTTCGTTGTTGGGGTGGGTTTTTTTTGGGGGGGGGTTCTTTGCTTTTTTTTTTTTTTTTTTTTTTTGCTGTGGCCAGCTTCTACCCAGACTAACTTTGTTTATATATATATAGCCTATATAGGGGTCAGTGGAAAAACAGAGACCACACAGTCAATCATCAAGTTGCTTGAGTACCTTGACCAACACTGCAGTGCAGATCTATAGATCTATGTCTGTATCCCTTGGTCCAGCCAACTATCATTGGATTTCCCCTGACCATCCTCATGGACTGGGAGAGTCTGGTCATTACCTGCAGCACAGCTGGGCCACTCACTCACTGTGTGTGAAGTCTTCAGCAGGGATTGTCTAGGGGAGAGAAGTTTGATGCCCTCTCTTATCTTACCCCTCATGCTACACACACACACGTACATGCATGTGCACACACGCATGCACACACAGTACACACACACACGTACACAGATCTACACACACACACACACACAAGAACACAGATCTACACACACACACACAAAGAGACACACACACACACACACACACACACAGAGACACACACACACACACACACGCACACACACACACACTCACAGAGAAATTTATGATTACACACACACTCAGAAATTTATAATCACACACACACACAAAAGTTTATACACACATAAACACACACTTACTGACTTAGAGACACACACACACACACACACTGTACACCGAATCAAGCACCCAACACTTACTGAAAGTGTTTTTTGGTGTTGGGAACCAGATGTGGTTTGTACTGGTCAAAATCGTGCTCCATCTTCGTCTGCGCCTTGAGGAATTTCTTGCCCTGCACAAAACTGCGCACAGCATCCACCCTCAGTGGCATCTGGTGGCCCGTCAAGCAGCAGCATACCTGGCAACAGACAACTAATGTTTTTTTCTACGTCAAACAGTCTGACAGCAACTATTGTTTATCTGCCGTCAGCGCCTGGGCTTTATCACAGTTCTTGATTAAACCATTGACGCTGGGGGCAACAGCAAAGTGAGAGGCTGTATGACCAGTGGCTTTCCCACTCACGGAATCCCACTTTACAGCTTAGTCTTTAGTGATCGACTATGACTCTCTGATTAGGAGGCTTGACTCACACAGTCCTCATGTGCTGCAGCCCTGGGGGCTGGTTGGCCTTTGGAGAACATCTCCAACGCTGGCTGTCCTTATGCCCACTTGGCTGAGAGAGTGGGGATGTACTGTGGGCAAGGCATCTCCACTATAATCAAATTTCTGCCCAGTTTCCAAAACAGCAGCTGCCTCCTCTGCTGTTTTGGAGGTCATCGTCGGACACGACGGACAAACATACTTACTTTACTTATTTACTTATACCACTTTAAGTCATGGCAGATTTTTCTGCGTGAAATTTGGGCTGCTCTCTCCAGGGAGAGCGCGTCGCCACAAGAGCAGCGTCACCTTTTTCTTTTTTCTTTTTCCTGTCTGCAACTGTACATTTTGTTTCCCAATCAGAGTGACTTTTTTCTGCAGAACTTTGCCAGGAACAACTCTCTTGCAGTATTGTAAGTGCCCTTCATGGGATGATTAAAGTGTTTTTGACTTGACTCGACTTGACTTGTTGCCGTGGTTTCTTTTATGTGCTTGTTGTCTGTTATATTCACGAGCAAAAATGCATCACGCTGCCATTAAACCCCTGACAAGTCAGGCCCACTGTATCCGACTTAAACATGAGTGAGAATTGTTATCTTTTAAATATTTTTTTTTGGGGAAAAAAAGGCAGGAGAAAGGACCAAGAAGGCAGAAAATAGACAAGGAGGAAGTGACGGGAAGAAAAGGAACAAGGCAGAAACTAAGAGAGGGATAGAAAAGAGGAAATTTCTAGCACAGAATTTCCAAAATGTGGGGATGCTATTTATACTGACAGGCCCCAACCATCCCTGAAGGGACTTGTGTATTATGTTGTGTAATATGATGTTGTGTATTATGATGTTGCATATTATGATGGACGCGATAGCTGAGTGGTCAAGACATTTCAACTTCAATCCCATAGATCCATGAAGTCGTGGGTTTGAATTACAGTGGCATCTGGTGAACTAATACAGTGCTTGAGTCCAGCACACCTCAGTGAAGGGGGGATCAGATGTACAAATACAAACAAACATACCCAGCATACATCCCTGAAGTTAAAAAGAAAAAGAAAAAAAGACTTGACTGACTTATTAAGGCTGGAGACTGGAGCTAACTGCTACCTTTGCATACTATACTATAGTATAGCTCTTGGCTCTGTTTCTCTCATACGACATACGTGATGATGGTGTCCAGTATCAACGATCATTAAGCAAAATTACCAAACAAATTGCATAATAAAACTGTTCCTCACAGCCTATACAGAACTATTCTCACCTTGCCATTTTTCTCATCGAATCTCAGCGCTGGATATTCTTTTAGCAGCGATTTTAACTCTGTTGAAATAACAAAGTTCTCCGCGTGGCTTTCACTGTCTGCCATTTTGTCTTGTTTCGATATCTGACTTCCTGTTCCTGTCAAATTGCAACACAGCTTCCGCTTTCCTTGACAACAAGAGAACACATCAAAATGGCGGCGTTTTGGATCGGATTTTTCTGACAAATTTGGAGGTAAAATCAAGGAAGCCCTGGCAAATTATTTAAAAGTATTCTTCTATCTTTGATATGTTTACCCAGAACAAAATTGTTCTGGGTTTCTATACAGACTTAATCGATCCATTATGGGGTCGCAATACGGTTTTTTTGTTGACAGTTGAAATATTCATTAGACTACATTAACAAAATACAATGTCACAATACTTATCAAATGTGTATCACCAAGAAATAGAAACTCATACATAAGCTCTTTCTTTCCTTAAAAGGTTTGTTGATTTAGTCATCTGTGTCAAAAGTTATTATTATTATTATTATTATTTAAGCTTATCAGGTGTTACTGTAGTGAAACGTGTGATTCAGAGTACACACATGTGACATGTACATTTTCCATCTTGAAGGCAATTTGTAAGATACAGTACACATAAATTGATCATCAACAGAAGATTAATAATGGGTCTGTCAGATAATAGTACCATACTTTTCTCTCATTTTGAGAATGAATATGTTGCATTTTTTATTGATTGCATTATATACATTTTTGAATAGGGAATATGCTTTGAGTCTGACTGGACTTGAGTTCCAGCTCTTGGATGAATCTTTGTCAGAGGTCCTGGCAATTGATTGTGTTGTGGTCCCATTGCTAACTTACAGCAAGACACTTTTCATTAAAATCATTTCGAAGTGTCAGTCATGTTCACACGAGCAAATTTGATATTTTTGTGGTCTATCTAAGTTGCCCATGAAAGATGATGATAAAGAGAAACAAAATATACTTAGAACATATTTTGCAACCCCCCCCCCCCCAACAAATATAAACAGGAGAAAATAATATCCTAGTAAATCTTTAAAAGTGCCTTGTGTTTTGGGATCCTATTGAAACTGAAAGAATGTAAGGGAGATCAGAAGGCTTGTTTCCAGCCAAGCGGTCAGTCTTAGCTAGATAATAACCCAAACATTGCCATCTACTTAGGCTGAAGTGCAAGGACAGGCAAGAGAAGTCAAGGCAAAAAAAAAAAAGAATAAAAGGCCCATACTTAGATAGATCTACAGAGATTCAATTCCCCACTTGACCAAATAATAATAATAATCATACTATATTATTCAGAAAATAGTAGTGAAGTAAAACAAGTGCAAATAACTGTTACAACTTCTCCATTATTTTAAACATGATTTAGCTTAGAAAATCTATTAAATTGTAACTCCCCCCCCCCCCCCCCCCCCCCCCCCCCCTCCAAAAAATAAACAACAACATCAAAACCCAAAACAACCCCTCCCCCCCAAAAAAAACAACCAAACACAACACCCCCAAAAAACAAAACAAAACAACCACACACCCAAAAGCTCCCAAACCCACCCCTTCTCCCCCCCCCCAAAAAAAAAACCAACAAACCCAACAACAAAAAAACAAACACCCAACAACAACAACAAAAACAAACAAAACAACCACCTCCCCCCCCCAAAAAAAAAAAAAGACAACCAAAACAAAAACTTGTAGAAAATAATATCTTTCAATGACACTTGACAGCATTTTAGGCATTTTTTGCTAAAGTACCAGGCATTTATCCTGACCTGACTTGAGTTTGGATCCTGGATGAGCCTTTATCAGAGGTCACAGTGGTGATTGAAGCTTCACCTGCTGTGGTACCTTACAGCGTGACACTTTTCAGAATTCAGAAATGTCAATCGCATTCAGAAAATTAATCATTTTGTACAATGTAGGCCTAGTACAATATGCAAAAAGATAATAAAACTTTATTTAATGACTATTTTAAAGAATTATGCCATTTAATTGCTATCCGTTGTGAGGACATAAATGATTATTATGGTTGTTGTTTTTTAAAGAGAATAAACTAAACAGTTTTTCTTTTACATCAACAGGGTATGTTTATCATCGGTTCTATACATATTTATGTATCAGTTCTGATAATCACTGTGATGATAATGAAATCATTAAATATGTTGTGTGTCTGTTGATTGAATGAATGATTGACTGAATAGTTTTTTAACTGAAAAAAGAAAAAAGAAAAGACAACCAAACAAAAACCTGTAGAAAATAATATCTTTCAATGACACTTGACAGCATTTTAGGCATTTTTTGCTAAAGTACCAGGCCTTTATCCTGACCTGACTTGAGTTAATAAGTGAACTTTTCCCCATTGAATCAAAACAACAGCTCTTTCAAGTTTTTTTTCCTTTTAAAAATGGTTTTAGATGTGTGTGTGTGTGTGTGTGTGCATGCTTGTGTGCATGTGTGCAAGCGTATGTGTGTGTCTATGTGTGTGCTTGTGCATGTGTGTGAAAGTAGAAAGTCAATTCAATTCAATACCTGATTTGTGAACTATGTTACTTAGACTTTGAACAACCGTCTTCCACCATCATGGGTGATATTAAGAACCCTGCTTGTTCATTTGTTGTTTTTTTCTCTTTGTCAGTTTGAAAATCACTCTTACATTGTTCACAACCCATTGACCCATGGGATTGAAATCAAACAATCTTAACCACTCAACTATAGCGTTCGTCATGACTTGTCATTTCAGTCTGACTTGAAAAAATTATTATTATTTATTCTTTTATATCAAGGATAATGGAATAAGCACTCATGCTTTTTTACATCAGTCCCCGTGTGTATGCAGTTTTGTAAATTTTGTCATCTGTTTCCACCAGCACACAATGGTCTACTCTTTCAAAAAGCGAAACAGGATTTAACGTGTGCGCAAGATGTTCTGCGTGCGTTTGAACACGGGGCCTCAGTTTATAGTCTCACCCGAAGGACTTTGACATTCAGTTCGATTTTTTTTTTTTTTTTTTGTCGAACTGGGAAGAAAGGGCGAGGCTGGGAATCGAACCCACAACCTCACGGTTTACTTGTTGGCAGGCGAGCGTCTTAACCATCCTGCCACCTTCCTTCCTTCCTTTAGACCAGTAGATTTTTTTGTTTTAGAAGCGACTGGAACGAGAGACACGCAGACAGACAGAGACAGGATGTCGCAGTCAGTGGTGCAGAAACCTGCAGCCACAGCAGACATGTTGCTGCCCACCGAGGATGCCACCGCTGGAAGAGGTCAGCAACCGCAGAAACATCGGAAGAAACGCTTGCGTATATATCTCTCTCTTTTCTGCCCTGCTGTCTCTTAGAGGTGGGCTGGGTGGGGGGGGGGGGGGGGGGGATGGCCTGGTGGGTAGGGCATTGTGCCTGTGATCTGATGGTCTGGGTTTGAATCTCCGGTTCGGGCCAATGCCGAGATGCTCGTACAAAGGGATTTATTTTTTTCTGGGTGGGGGATGGCCTGGTGGTTAGGGCGTTGTGATTTGATGGTCTGGGTTTGAATCTCAGGTTCGGGCCACTGCCGAGATGCTTGTACAAAGGAATTTTGTTTTTTTCTCTGGGGTTTATGTCAGTGCTGACTCCACTCCTCCCGTAAAAAGTTCTTCAGGTGAGACTATAAACTGAGGTCCCGTGTGTGAAGTGTCAACTCCACTCCCCTGAAAGTCCTTTGGATGAGGCTATGAATCGATCATGATCAACTGAATAGGGAAGGTAAAGCGTTGTGAGGGAGAGGAGATGGGCGCCACTCTCAACATGCTGGCCCCTAGAGAAGCTGAGGTCTCTTGACACCTTGCTCTTCAGCAGCCGCATAGGTTATGGGAACACCTTTACCTACAGTTTTACAACAGTCAGATGTGAAACGTCTGAGTTTGTAAACTCAACAGTTAATGTTATTACTGATGATGTCTTATTTTCTTTTTGTTGTTGTTGGTGTTGTTCCACGGCTAAAGCTCTGAAATTCACCAATGGTGAGAGTTTTGCAAATGCGACCATTGTTTCCCCTCCTACCATTTAGATAGCCACATTCCAACTCTGGGCACTGTGTCTAAATACAATGCCTGTGTGCATGCATTTTTGACATTTTGTCATCCGTTCCTACCGGCATGAAATGGCCTCCTGTTCCAAAAGGTGGAACAGGTTCTTGATGTGCGCTCAAGATGTTCTGTGTGCATTCGCATATGGGGTGGCAGTTTATAGTCTCATCCACAGGACTTTAACATTCAGTTCACTTTTTGGTTTTGTCGTCAAACTGGGAAGAAAGAGCAAGGCCGGGAATTGAACTCAGAACCTCCAGGTTTACGTGTTAGGCAGATTACCGTCTTAACCATCCTGCCACATTCCTCCTCAATGCTTTATCTGGAATGCTGGAACTTCCAGATTTACTTGATTGTTAGATTACCGTCTTAACCATCCTGCCACATTCCTCCTGGATGCTTTATCCGGAATGCTGTGTCTTTGACCGCAGTCAAACTGCCTCAGCTGCGCAGCACTATGGAGGTGGACCGGACTAAACCGCTGCCGACGTCACTGCAGAGCGACTTTCTTCCTGACGACGTGCTCTTTGCCCTCACCCAGCCCCCAATGGCCCGGGACAAGCTGGGCCCCCCTTCACGCATCAGGAACCTCTGCACTTCTGTGGTAATGTGTTACCTTCATGGGGAACAAGCTGTGTGTGTGTGTGTCACTGTAATGTTGGACGGGATAGCTCAGTGGTCGGAGCACTCGCTTTCCCCCAGCCAAGTTAAGCAGCGTTGAGCGTGGTTACCAGGTGGATGGGTGACCGTTTGCGCCACGCCTTGGCTTCAGTACAGTTCCCCCAGTTCACCCAGCTGTAAATTGGTACCTGCCCTCTTTAGGGTCAGGGAAGGTAAAGCAGCGAGGGAGAGGAGATGGGCGCCGCCCTCAATATGCTGGCCCTAGAGAAGTGAGGTCTCTGACGCCTCGCTCCCCTACGACCTTATAGGTTATGGGACTCCTTTACCTTTACCTTTTAATGTTGGTTTTAGTCTTTAAAATTGTGTGGCTGACTTACACAGTGAATTTTTTTAACATATTTTCTGTGTGTCTGTATTCAGGGTTTTTTTGTTTTTAGTCTTCTATATTGTGTGACTGACTTTCACAGTGCATTTTTACATTTTCTCTGTGTGTCTGTGTTTGCTTTTTGGTTGTTTGTAGTTTTCTATATTGAGTGACTGATGTACACGGTGCATTTTTGGTGAATTTTTCTCTGTCTGTTTGTTTGGTTGGTGGTACTGTTGTTATTTAGCTTTTGTGTCAATATTATTGTTATGCTGTCAGGACTTTAGATTTGCATATAGTGTTGTGTTGTCAAGAATTTACTTTTTGCATATTGTGTCATATAGTCAGGGCTTTATCATTTGCATATCATGATGTTTTTGTCAAAGTTTTAGCATTTACATACAGGATTGTATTGTCATTGATCGAGCGAAATTGACATGCAGATGTGTATTGTTCAGGATCCAGAGTTTATATACAGAATTACATTGCCAAGGACCTAGCATTCACATACAGAATTACATTGCCAAGGACCTAGCATTCACATACAGAATTACATTGCCAAAGACCTAGCATTCACA